>JANVFP010000020.1:600000-1076856 GCA_027919835.1 Lentinula raphanica
AGCGATCACATCTGTAATGGACTCGTGCAAGTTACCATTCAGATTGTGAGAGTGAAATGGATCTAAGCATGCATTGAGTCGCACCACAGACGAATGATCATTGGGAAAGGACTGACGATAAAGCCGACAGGCAGAACAGAGGTACCACCATCGTGTACTGAGTTCGGAAAATGCGTGACTATGAACCGGCGAGTATGTTCCGTCAGCAAGAGTTTTCTCGCCTTGGGATGTAGTGGAACGACCAAGCCTACTGAAATGTGCTCAAAAGTCAGATGAACATACAAATCGGAATCGAAAACATCACTTACTTGAATTGAAAACGCTATCGTTTGACCCCAATCGTCCTTCGAATGGAAATCACATCTTCTGCTTGCTTCAACAGGCCTTCATTCTGATACTAAAACTTGACAGGGAATCTTGCCTGGCTTGAAAACCGCGATCGTCGAAACTTCAAGACATTCTCGGTACGGAGATGGGATTCAGAATGGTGGTCGTGGTCACTGGATAGCTAAACGTTCCATCTTCGGAGTTGGACCGGAGTCACCCTGTAACTTGTCCGCTCCTTCACTTGAAGTCTTCTCATTCAAAGGCTCTCTGCTGCACGAGGGTGAGCGGAAATAGGGTTTAGCTGATGGGAGCGTCGAAGGGAAGAAAGATGAAATCATCGACAGGCGCTGTGGAAGGGGGATATAGAAACATCCGGGTATGCGGGCTGGATTGAAAATAGGACGCAGTCAACCAGGGATATGCAATGAAGCATGGTGCCTGAGGGAATGTCTCGTGTGTTACTTGTCGCAAGATTCGTTTGCTGTCGTTCAGAGAAACCAGGAACGCGGGAGCTCTGAGTGATGATGCATGATGGATTGCTTGGCTTCCACCGTGTTTTCGCGGTCTGTGAGGAAGGAGGAATCGTGGATGAGGAGGGACAGGAGAATGGCAAAAGGATACATCGTTCAATTTCGTCAACGAACGCGGTTAGAGCGGGATTCGTGCACCCAGAGGTGACGGTAATCTCACAACATCCTTTCGTTACGACGGCCTTTTTTGACATGCACATCTTCTGCCCTCACTGCTCGCGTCATTTCGTTTTTTGGCTATCAGACGAACGAGACGAGGCTGCCAGGGGAGACCACAGAGGGTTTTGTAGCGTGTATGGCTGAGAATATGAAGCTCTCGGGTTCGCATAGAAAGATGACTGAACATTCCTGGGTAAGTACCAATGAACAAATAATGGGTATGGTTGCTCACCAAGAAACCGCACTCAATGAACCGCCTCTTCAAGAAATTCCATCAGATTCCTTCGTCACCTCTGGAGAGGCTCCGCAATGTCGTTTGGACCGATGACTGGAGGGACAAAGCTCGTCGACGGAGAAAGTCGGTACAGGGTATCTCCTACAAGCTGACAGTATAGATAAAGGTCTCGATTTGATCGACGGGGACGCTGGGTATTGAAAGAGTGAGAAGGAGAGGAGGTGTGGGTGTCAAATAGAGTGACTCGGACGCCATTGGCGAGTGGGAAGAAGGGGAGGTGGTGGAGGTGGAGGCAGTTTTAAAGGAAGGGGAAGTGTTGATTGTTGGACTAATCCTCTCCTCTTCAATGATCACAGCTGCATTGGAGCCCATGTACGAGCTCGGGAGAAGCTTATTTTGACTTTGTGCCTGCCTACTAGTATGTGACTGTCCCTACGCCGACATCGACATGCCCCACAGAGCTTGTGATTGTGCATTGAGCTTGTGAGTCTTGAGGGACGGATGAGTTGAATACGGAAGGGGATTCTGATGCTACTGGTGGAGGAGAGATCACTGCGTATGGGTTAGAAACATAAACAATTGAGTGAGCATCGAAAACGATTACGTACCGGAAATCTGCATTGAGAGATCCGTGCGATTGGAAAACACATGGAGACGCTAAGAGCTAACGATTCGATAACGGCTCGTGGTCTTGCGAGGTTGTGAAAGTCAATGGTTCGTGAAAAGGGCACTGATGAGAGTACGGTCAGGTATGTATATACCGGGATCCACCTGGATCAATCGGCCGGCAAGGGCCGCAACCCTAACCACTTACCTGCCACTTACCGATGTGTAAGTATCAGTCACTTACTCTCTCAATGCCAGTTGAGATCTTCACCCTCAGGCATCTCTCTCGAATTACTCCCTGGTATACCCTAGAAAGCTCCAAACACTTCCAAATATGATATCGTCCTCGACGCCGATGCGAACGGACCTCTACACGACACTTCCTCGATTGACACTATGAATATGCGACTATCTGGGGGTCGGGGGCGAGACGAGTAATGTGCTCAAGTCGAACGAAAAGGGTAGAGAATCATAGATCATAAACAGACCGGAAATCCCACCAGGTTTGTCGTGATTCGAATCTCGAAAGTCGTTGCCGTTTGGTTGATCACCACGAACCAATCCCGCAGAGGGTGTCACGTCTACTACACGTCGACTATTCTCAAGGTCTTGCACTGAGCGAAGCGAGTCTTCTCAGTGACCACGTCGGCAGTCGAAACAGACAAAACTCCCCTTTGGCACAGTGTCAGTTTGATGCTGCATGTTCTTTTCGTGCGTGATTTTGCATTGCCCGCGTCTCGTGTCCTCATGAGACTTCAAGCTTCAATACCAACGATACATATCAGAGTGTACTATTTGGAGAACATCGCAGCGAGTGGCGATATTGCACACAGTTACCACGCTTCTCACTCCCAGAGTCAATCTTCTGGACGCTAGACAAAACACGCCGACTCGCAGGAAGTGTTGGAGAAGAGATCGACCAGAAGTGTTTGGTGACAAGGCACGGCTGCCTTGGGATTCAAATCCGAATCGTTGAAGCTCACTCAAAGTTATATGGAGACACCACTTGATCCGTATTGGTATGTTCACCCTCCCTCTAAGATTTGCATCGAATTTAACGGTTTTATCTTTCCTGAAGTGCGCTCTTCCCCTGACGTAATCTGATTGGTTCTTGGTTCTCTACATCTCACAGGACCGTCGAATGGCGACACGAGTCTGACTACTGCAGGATTTGTGCCAGGTACGAACATAGACTCGAACCAGTCACTCTGGCAGAGAAGTGATGAGCGGAATCACTTTTCGCTGACACGTCTGAGCGCTCGACTCAGACTGTCGTGCAAAGTTACTGGCTCGAGTCTAGTACGAACATAGCCAAGTATTAGTTGTCCGCTGGGCGAATGTTCATGGGCCTGGTCTATTCCGATGCTGGCGTTCGAGAACGGTTCGAGCTACGTTTGGCTACCGGTACAACTCAGGAGATATACTCAACTTCGATTCGCTGTAGACTATCCTACGACACCTTCGTAGACCTTCATACAGCTCACGAATGAATGCCCTGTTCCCACAAACCATGACACATATATTCCTCTACTAACTTCTTCTAACAGTCTGTATCTGGGCGCGGGGTGATTCATTTTGCTTTACTCTCATCGTTCTAAATACCTCAATCGATGGGAAAGCATTGGCTACCTTCGAGTGAATAGTACTACTGCCTTCGGTAGCTGGAAAATTAAGTGAGAGAGCTTTGATACCGAACGCCATCCCACGCCATCTGCATATGCATTTCGACACTTTTCGAGTCAGCTACAGGTAATCTTCCATTAACTTATGACGGGTGATGGGTTTAGAATAGATCTAACTCAAGCGTTACCAGCTACGACTTGAGTTAATCATCTGGGGTTGTAGAGACAAGGGCCGATAACCCCGTCTCTACAGTCATAAGCCAATAATTGATTAAGGGAGGGATGGTGGGCGAAAATTTTATGTCAAGCGTGTATCGCTATCTCGAGCTACGCTGCTCGATGTTTGCTGCGATGATGGATGTAAGAAGTAAGGTGACTCAAATTCACAGCCACCTTCACTTCTTCGAAAACCCATATTCAACTCACGTGAACGTTTCGATGAATCTTACACTTTCGAGTCAGCTACAGGTAATCTTCCATTAACTTATGACGGGTGATGGGTTTAGAATAGATCTAACTCAAGCGTTACCAGCTACGACTTGAGTTAATCATCTGGGGTTGTAGAGACAAGGGCCGATAACCCTGAACGTAGTAAGCGCAGGCGCGTCGGCAAGCAGTCGACAACCCCCAGGTACCCATACCAAGCCAAGGTTACAAGATGCGGATAATGACATGATAAGAAACGATTGTAAGAATAGTCTGCACAAAAGAAATCCTAGTGTGTGAATCACACAGAATAAGTAACCCGACGCTGCACGGAATCAAAATACGAATTTTGAGCTGTATAGCGATGGAGATGTAGCGAACCCAATGATTCCAGGTGTCTCCAATATGTAAGAAAGGCGGAAGATTTCCAACGGCCAAAAACCTTCACGACATCAGGATTGATACCCGAAAGCAAGTAGTGTGTAGTGCCACCTATGCGAAAACAATGCCCCGACATAGCAGGGTAGTCGTGTATTTTCCAGATGTCGTTACAACGATGGAGGAAAACCTTCACAGTCAACACTCGGCGCACACAATTTGCATCGAGATAAGAAAACAGCGGATCACCATTTGATATGTTGTTAATGGCAAAATGGTCTTGCAAAGCACGAATGGGATCGGTACGGCCGTTCTGCACAGGAACCAGAACCTCATCGCCTCGACGTTGAGAAGTCTTCGTCGAAGGCAAAAAGAGAGAGCGTGAACCAGACTCGTTGACTGGGCCTAAGTGTTGAGCAAGGGGCATAGACGAGGAATCGTAGCGCGCCACATCACTATTCGTTGGCAGAACCTCTCCAGATCGTAATTGACCATACATCATAGTTTTGGCTGCTGCTGCGACACAAACATCCAACCCAGAACCAGATGAAAGACTGTCATGAAGAGCTCGAAGGTGTTTAGGCAACACCGGATGACGTT
Source organism: Lentinula raphanica (assembly GCA_027919835.1). Classification (NCBI taxonomy): domain Eukaryota; kingdom Fungi; phylum Basidiomycota; class Agaricomycetes; order Agaricales; family Omphalotaceae; genus Lentinula; species Lentinula raphanica. The sequence continues at coordinate 604,884 of JANVFP010000020.1, forward strand.
TTGCACGATAGGAAGAAGCCGGCGTAGCCCGATCCACACCAGCCAGGACTTTCTTCAACCTCTCGCTACCCAGCCACCTATGACCTTCCAGAACTGTCCAGGACTTCAGAGAAGAGAACTTTGCTTTTGCTGTTCCACCTGAAACGAGACCAGCCAGTGAAGCTGCGTAGTTGCATAAGGTGTTTTCGGAAGCAGGAAGTACATCGTGAATGGTAAGTCGTTCCGCATGTGCCCAGTCAAGAAATTTGACCACGTCGTTAAACCTGCGTTGGCGAGTCTTCGCGCTGACAGAATCCTCAGCCAGTTTACGAGCTCGTTCATCCAAAGGTACGATCCTAGCCAGAGCCACCGAAGAACGAGCGACGACCATAAGAAAAGATGGAAGATTGAAAACGAAATGAAGATGTAATGGTTTTTGAGCGCCCAAGTACACCTGCACACGTGTCACAGCCGCGAGAGGGTCAAATTTTGACGAGAACATCTATATGATATTATAACAACATGCAATGGACTATCTGCAACAGTGAGTGATAAGGGAACAAAGGTAACGCGGGTGAACAACCAAGATAAGGAAACACAAGCGGACATGAGAAACGACAGCCAGACAATATGCAACTACATACATGCCACACATGCGAAACAGCGATTATAACATAAACGACCAAATCAGACAATCAGCGAACAAAACACAAACAACAATTACACGGACAAACGGCCATCATGGAAAGTAATCGACGCGGACACAAATGCCCGGAGGTGCGAAGGAACAGAGGGTGGATGAGCATGTAACTCTCCTCTGGGAGGAAAGTTACCCCGCGATGGAGCATCAGCAACGTTATCCTTGGATGGAATCCAGATTGGCTCGACCCAGACATTGTTGGCATGCATGAGATCAACAATGTGTTTGAGGATCTCATTCTGCTGAGGACCACGGGAGACACCTTTGTCAAGGGCGCCCACAACACCTTTGTTGTCCGACCAGATTCGATAACGGGCATCCCTACGACCCGACGACAAAAGGGTGCGAAGAGCAAGCTCAACAGCCACCATCTCGGCCCAGCCAATGTGTCGTTCAGGGTCATCCAGCCAGCCCTCCTTGAGTTCCCATGCCAACCAACGACCATTGAGCACGAGACCGATACCCCAGGTTGTGGACGCATCAACATAGATCACATCATCCGAAAACTCCATAGGAGGAGCGATGTGAAGTCCAACAAAGTCCTGCCGGAGAAGACTCTGCCACCAGAGGAGATCCTCACGCAGACCCGATGCAATACGATGTTTGACAAAGGAGGAGTGGTCAGATTTGAAGGAGGCACGAAACCGGTACAACCGCGACATCCGTGGGCGACCCTGCGGAGCAACCAAACATATGTGGTTAAGGGTACCAATCAGACTTTCCGCGTGAACGAGATCCTGTGCAGAGGCCGAGACCCAGTCATCAAGCTTGGCGAGATACTTCTCCTTCTTGGCCTCCGGCAGCTCCACTGTACGCTCAGTGAGCTTCCACAAGAAACCAAGGTAGAGGAAGAGAAATGCGAAAGGAAAGAACTTGGACAGCGCCCACGGCCAGCCCAACAGCCTAGCCAATGACCAGATGAGTTCTTCATCATAGGAGTAAATGTAAGAACCGTCCGAACGTTGACCGATTGGGAAGCGAAAAAACGCGAAGTCATCTACCCACTTCAGGAGGGCCTGCACACCTTTGTGCTTGAGAATCCAAGCCATAGCGTCGGCAACGTGACCCCAGATACCGGGAGCGGAACGCACGCCGAAATTCAGCATGAAGTCAAGATGAACCTTGCCTTCGAAGGAGAGAGCAACCAAACGGCGCACAGAGGGGTGTAGAGGAATGTTGCGGAAAGCTGCGTCGACATCAAACATGGCAACCTGCGTGCCAGGAGGAGCAGAGGCAACTAGAAGGTAGCACTCGTAGAAGGTCCCCCAATCACAAGGGAAATCATCTGCGTTGATGAGAGAGTTGATGGAAATCTTAGTAGTGTCAATGGAAACAGGAGGTTCGCCAGGTAGCGCATGGTGAGGACGAGGCAAAAGGAGAGAAGACTTAGGATAGGAATGATCAATGATGATACGGAACTTGTCCACACGTTGCTGCACAACTGCCATGGGAGCGGTGCGGTACGGTCCCAACAACTGTTCAGCTTCGGCAGGGTCCATACCAGGAGATATGCGCCCCAGCGCAATCTCCTCAGCAAACTTCTTGCGAATCACCTCCGCGTCACGCTCAGACTTGAAATGATTAGGGGGAGAGAAGGTACATGAAATGTCATAACCCTCAGCCCCGATGAAGAAACCCTCACGGAGACCTTTCGGAATCTCCTGAAACTCCGGAGGAGCATGCGTCTCCACCAGAAGTTTCTCCCACGCATCAGGGAGAAGACGCGTAGTGAATGGAGGGTGTGTCCTAGTGGTGGTGCTGGGACCCATGAGCCGAGGAGCCACAGCAACCACAGAAGTGGCGGTATTTGCAATGGAGTCGCTGACAGCCAACCCTGCGGTTGAAAGCATTGCAGACGACATGACCGTCCTTGTCGACCCAGTTCCGGTTATCTGCAGAACGTTTGAGGAGATCAGAGGGTTTGAGAGCGTGGCCACGGGTAGTGTGCGAGGACTCAGCACAGAGAAAGCATCCATCGTCCACCGCAGAGGGGGTATATGAATGAGAACCCGACGACCGAGGTTTGGAGGGACGTGACCCGGAGCCCTGACTGGCATATGGCAAGGAAGCCACAGGTGCTATGGAGGGTATGGGAGGCCGAAAGGCTCGTTCCCACAGGATGCGGTAGCGACTGTAGTCCAGAACAAATGGGGAGCCCCCCTGCCCAGGGTGGAGGTACCATTCATACAGCACATCCTGAGTGTATTCCCTCCATGTGGGGAACTGGTCACGGAAATTGCGCTGAGAAATGACCATCGCAAAGGTTTTCCGAACCGAGTCTGCCATCCGCAAGGCCTGTCCTGAGCCGGGACCCCGCTCCTTCGCTGGAATGAGGTAGGCCTCAATAGCCAGAGGCATGGCCTTTGCAATCTCGGTGAAATCCTCTGAGGAAATCTTGTTCAGATCAAAAGCGAACAGATTCTTCGCCATGCGATGCTCAGAACCATCAGCTCGTCCCTTCGCACGCAGGACCAGAGCAGGGTTGAACCAACCCATTGCAATATGGCCACTCCAGCCATTCCGCAACGCCGCAGCAACCTCGGGCAGTACATCAACGGAACCAGAGATGGGGATGCTGTCCTTTTGGTACTTAGGGTCAGGCAGAACTACACCTCGATGGTGGGAACGAGAGCGACGATGACTAGACCGTCGACGCGAACGAGAATGGGAGCGTCCACGATAACGAGAACGCCCCCTGCGCCGAGAACGAGAGCGAGGGTGACTTCTGCGAGGAGAGGCTGAGCGAGAATGGTGGCTGCGACGACCCAGATGATTATGATGGCTGCGGGAACGGGAATGGCGGGAGCGAGAGTGACGAGAATGGGAATGGCAATAACGATGAGAGCGAGAGGAAGAACGGCGAGATGGCTGAGAATGCTCGACATCATCAACAATGGCAGGCTGCGAGTGATCCCCAGACGAGGGGTGTGTAGTGTGATCCAGGTGAGCAGAGCTCCGGTGGTGACCATGATGCGGAGGAGGGTGAGCATGGTCAGATCTGCTATGCGGCCGCTCCCTAGAGTATCGGTCTCGATGAGAGCGAGAACGGGACCGAGAGTGGTGTCCATGATGGGAGCGGGAGCGGGAGTAGGAGTGATGTCCACCTCGATGAGAAGACAGAGATCTGGAATGCACGCGACGACGATTGGAAGGAGGAGACCCACCCGGAGAACGGGGATCTGAGCGGTCGCGAGCAGAGCTTCGCACAGCCCGGCGACGATGAGGAGATCGGCCACGCCCTGAGGACTCATGTCGAGGACGAGAGGGGGATGGATCACGAGCAGACGGCTCCTGCGAGGTATGACCATGAGCAGACGGCTCAGGTTTGCGAGGAGCACCTGGAGTCAGACGGACTCGGTGAACAACAGCAGCAGCGCATATATGCGCAAGCACGTACCTGAATCGTTACCACCAGCAGGCGAGCTGGAGGCCACGGTCACAGGAGGGCAAGGAGACTGCGCACTGTCACCTGTTCCAGACGGGAACGAGAGTGAGCAATGTATACAGGGACCTGGGGCAGACGGCCCACAGGAAAGGGAGGCAGACGGCCAAAGCAGCATACACGTACCTGGAGAATGAACAGACGGTTCAGTAACGTTCGTACCCGAACGAAGAAGAACATAGAGAGGGTTCGGAGATTCGCCACTTGTTGAGGGAGTAGCTGCTGAAGTCTTGTCGAGCAGGGTTGGGGAGATACCCGGAGGCTTGGATGATACATCCTTGTTGGCAGGGTCAGAGTCTGGGCTGAGATCATCTTGAGGAGAACCACTCGACGAGTTGGATGAGCAAGGTGTAGTGCCAGAAGGTGCAGACGAGGAGGGCGGGTGATTGTCGTCGTCCCCGTCTGATTCCTCCTCTGCGACGCGTTCCAGAAGCTGTTTTCCGGCAGAAGGCAAGATTGGAGCAGATGGGCTGCGAAGAGCGTCCAAGGCAGCGGCCTTTCCTCTTCCAAAAGTCGAAGAGGATGATGAACTAGCAGGAGGTGTCGATTGACTACGCGGACCTCTCGGCATGGTGTGTAGCTGAATAAGCGTAAGGGCGATTCGCGTGAAACTGGATAATAAGATGAGTGCGATGAGAATAAGATGAAAAACGAAAATTTTATGTCAAGCGTGTATCGCTATCTCGAGCTACGCTGCTCGATGTTTGCTGCGATGATGGATGTAAGAAGTAAGGTGACTCAAATTCACAGCCACCTTCACTTCTTCGAAAACCCATATTCAACTCACGTGAACGTTTCGATGAATCTTACACGTAACAGCCTGTATGAGCCCATAGACCATAGCCTTCGCTCGTACGCTATTGATAATCACTTTCCATCACTTTCCATCTGCTCTTGAGCATATGGATGCACCTCGTGCAAACCCGCATAGACAGGCATAGACCCGCATGTACTTCTGTTGAATGATAATAACATCCACCGTCGGGGGTCTACGACTACACATTTCCCTCAAGAAAGGGAGATTGTGGACTGTCGTCAGGGATGAAAGGTATAAAGACCGAGAACGGTCTGCTCTTATTTCCCACATTGCCGATGTCGGAACCGTGCATCGGCATGATGGCCATGTCAAGACCCCAATCACCTCCCGGAGGCTCACTATTCAATCGCCGTAGGTTGACGCACGCGAGCAGAAGAGAATCGAGAACAACGATGAGTAGATATTATTCAAGCTCTTCATCATCCGAACTAAAGGTAGCGTAAACTACAGCTGACTCCGGAACTCTGTCCTTGTCCCCTTCAACCTGATGAAATCCTCCCACAAGAATATCGTTGAGTGTGCGACGGCGTTGATCTGGGAGGAGGGCCATATGATTGATGTCATCTTCATATGTATTCATACGTGCAACAGTTCGGGCATGAGCGTCAACTGCTGCTGTAATCTCGCCAGCAGCAATGGCTTCAATACCTGCCAAAAGACTCCGGTAGACTGTCCAGAAGGAGTCGAACCTGATATGAGGACGGCCCAGCTGAGTATAAACTGAATTCGCAGCATGATCAAATGGAACGGGTGTAAGTTGGAAAACCTCATGATCGAAAGGCGCATATTCACTCCGGAGCTCTTCAATGAGTTCTAGTGGAATGCCAACCTTTGAAAGAAAGACCAAAGGTGAATACAGAGCTCAGTGAAATGTATTATGATCTTACTTTGAAATCTAGCACATTGAAATCCTGAGGCCGTGTACGAATTACAAACGGACGATCATGCGGGAGAAACTTATGTTTATGACGTTTGGGTTTCGAGTTGTTCCGTTGTTGAACCCATTGATCCAGCTCAGTCTGTAACCAAGGGATAGCAATCCAGCAAAAAGTCAAACTAGAGATGATATATTAGTATTGTAATGACAGAATTTTCGTACTCACAGCTGCAGAGTATTCTCGACATCATACCAACCACGATTTACACCTTCTTGGAAGAGATTCTCGTATCCAGGAGTGAAATCTCGGCGAAATACTGACCAATTTGCCTCAGATTTGACGTTGGTTTTTTCACGTTTGAATACATGCTGCAGGGTCCCTTCGAGGGAGGGGTCAAGGCGTTGGCGTGCTACGGTCTCAGCATTGGCAACACCATAGTTCTCTGAGCCAGGATCACTTTGAGTAAGCAGTGGTAACGCTGAAAGCAATAAGATATGAGCTAATTTTCTGCGGGGTTAAAGACAAGTATTGTTACCTCCCAGACTTTGGACCGCCTCTAAGAAGTATGATGCTACCAGTCGAGGCTGCTTGTTGGTCTACCATACCTTAAGCCAATTGTTGTAACCAGTAAAAGGATCAATGCAGTTATGAAGCCATAGTCCGAACTTTGGTCCCCATTTGTCGTGTTGGTCCATACACCAAATATGGTTGACACCTGCTGCATAGAAGTATCTGCGAACGAACTTTCGCCTTCGACGTGCAGCAACTTGATCAGGCTCATGTTGACGCAAGAACTTTTTGATCAACTCTCTGCAGTCAATTAGCACATGCTACGGATGAATCTAGTTATTGTTTACCTTGGAATTCTCACCCTTTGAGTATCGAAAAGGTATTCTCGCAAGCTCTGAGCACCACGAGCAGGAAACTTTTCCCGAGCTTCCAATACCATTTCTTGTATCGACTCAATTGTGTGAGCTTGCTGGCGGGTACCTTGAAGGCCGAATTTGCGACGGAGGCGTTTGACTGAAGTCTCTCTGCACGAAGAATTCAGAATAAACTTGACATCTTATTTGTAGGTATTCATATTGAACGTACCCTAATCCGTACTTGGTTGTATCATAATAGTCTTTCAAAATTTCTGCAAGCTGTTTGTCTGTGCGCCGGCAGTTAAACCAAAATTCCAATGGTTCTCGTATCTCATCATCAGGAGCTGCAAGAGTCAACTTATCTGCGGAATTTCTGATATGCAAAAGAACTCACGAAGTGGTAAATGCTGGTTTGGCATTGGAACAGTAAACCTGTGAGGATATGTCGGGTGATAGGGCAGACTGATTGAACATCAAAGAACCTGCGATATTATATTTTTGTAGGTTGGCGAGTCTTGCAAGATGGGCCACTGAGCTCCATAGTAAACGTCAGATATGATATCATGACTATGCTTTTTTATTATTATGACTGTCATCATATTGCGGACTTTGGGGCGGTGGGTCTACTCTGAACATGAAAGAGGCGCATCAAAATAATCAGTAGCATTGCGCACACTGTGCTTGAATTTGGAGACCCTACATTCCGTCGGAGGAATTTTGAACAGTGATGTCATGTTGTTCAAATCATACCTCTATCATCGCTCTGTCTCAGCATAACTAGGGGCTCAAACTTGCTTTTTGCTAGACCGTGGCATACCTTGATGAACGATCCTGAAAAATTTAATTGAATTCAACAACATGCATATAAGAGTCGAAGAAACGCATCTGCAAATACCATACCTCCTCATATCTCCTCCTAATGAACCCCAATAATGTCCAACCATTTGCCCACTTCAGCTCAACCAACGGTAATGCTATGGTCAGATGCGAGCGAAGCCAATGTGGACCACTTGTTCCTGCGAAAGATCTTCATTTCATTGCAAATATAAATCCTAATCAAGCTGGACGACACCTGTGCCATGACTGCTATGACCGAAAGCTTTCTCAACCATGTGAGCTACGTGATGGCTCACCTCCTACCAAGCATCCTGTAATACAGTCGAAGAACCCATTTAAGGATGTCGACACTATTGCCCACCGCTTTTTCAAAAGTAGCGGGAAGAAAACACCATCGTTCAATACCACAGCTGCTCGTAAAGCCACTCCAATCGCACTTTTCATCTCGGAGCAGCACTTCGAAGCAGTGATGGCACATCTGGAGAAAGTAGAAGAACCATCACTGTCTGATCCACCTCCTGCCTCGGCAGGAATTCAGGTCAGTATTACTTTGTATGCTCAAGCTTTTTGCTTATAGTACATCCAAGATTTACAGTTCGGACAAAAAGGGTAAATGAAAGGAGCCTACATCTCCTCGAAAGCCACTTCAAAGCCAAGCAAAGAGGCAAACTACCTCTACGAATCCAAGGTCTCTACAAGAAGACATGGATATGGCCCCTCCTCTGTTCGCAGCCTCCAATGCAATCAACAATAAAGTGAGTTGTCCTTTCTTGTCCGTATAGACCTTCCACCAATTGTATTCCTAGACCAGCATCAACGGACTCGACTCCGAGTCAAGCCTATACCCTGTGCCCAGCCAAAATCTTCACAGCGCCTTGCAAACTCAAACTTCCCTGGCTCGGCGAGAACTGCTACCAATCTACAGTGAGTTTTTCATGTGGCCATTCACTAATTTGAGACATTGACGGTAGACTTGACAGAACGTCTTCATTTTCCTGTTGTTCTTTACATGCTTCCCGAAAGCGATCTCGACGATATCATTGCCAATCCAAAAATCTTTCAGGATCTCAATCATCACGAACAACTTCTAGCAACAATCTCCTACCCTCTCAGTGCCAAACCTGCTTATGGAGCGTTCAAACGATCCTATCCTGGTGCAACATCGTCCATCCCTTTGTTCTCCTCTCAGCTCAAGGAGATTTGTCTGAAGCAAGCCTTTTACAGGCGTCAAGCCGACAAAACTCCTCACGTATACAAAGGTGTATCCCAAGGAACTGCACTATCCACGGAGCTTAACTGCTTGGGCTGGGCCGCTGCTTTGCTTCGAACCGTCTACAGATTCATCGAGGACACCCAGATCCAACCTTCTTTCAATGTACCCCAGCTTCAGTATGTTGGGTCAGCACTCGCAGTTTCACAAAATGAGGCACACGACTCATTTCTGGTCGAGGAACTCATTTCGGACTCACCTTTTGTGAAGTATATCAACAACGACTCAGCAAAGCCAGTGAAGTTAGCAAGTGCAGAACAATCAAAAATTGCAAGATTTCTTGCATTTGCCCAGCATGTACAATGGATCAAGACGCGTGGGTTAGTTTTTACATCTGACTTTCAAGGTGAGCAACAACCATCCATCAGTTTATACTGTTCAGTTGATATATCCCATCGGTAGGTGGTGGACGTTTGCTCACAGATCCACAAATTATCACTCGACCGTAAGCCGTTTGAATCTACTCTGTTAGATGGTTGAGACTGACAGCATTCAAATAACAATGACAGGAGTTTCGAGAGCCTCAAGCCAATTTTTGGTGCGGGAAACACGAACTACCACGTATTTCTTGATGAGCACACATGTGCTGGCAATGAATTCTGTGAGTTCTGGAAGCTTCCAGCTCCAGAAGATTATGGTGACGACGGCGAGGATGGCAAGGATGAAGTGGTGCCAGAGGGTGACCTCGGTCAAATGCCACTTCCTCGTGAGCTTACTCCGACAACAGATGGTGGGCTTCCTCTGCCACACAATCTTCTGAAAGAACTCAAAGGGTAGTGGAAAGATGAATATATCAGCTATTATTTTGTAAGTCTACTCCTGCGATTCAACTCGTAATACACAGTTTGTAGCCATTCAACTGGCACTATTTAGTAATTCAAATTGTAATTGAGACCACTCCTAAATGAGGGTGACCATGACCATGACCAGGATGGCATAAGCACAAGAAGGATTCGTGACTACAAGTATTCATGACTACGGCGAGAATTAGTGACTACGGCGAGGATTAGTGACTGCGCCGAAGATTCGTGACTATGGCAAGGATTCGTGACTACTGCGAGGATTCGTGGCTACTGCGAAGATTCGTGATGCGGCAGGAGCACGATGATGTGGCACGATGATGTGGCACGAGCACGATGATGTGGCACGAGCACGATGATGTGGCACGAGCACGATGATGCGGCACAAGCACGATGATGTGGCATGAGCACGATGATGTGGCACGAGCACGATGATGTGGCACGAGCACGACGATCCGGATGCGACGGCGAGGCACAAGCACGATGTGGCACGAGCACAACAATCATGAGGAGGATGCGACGGCGAGGCACAAGCACGATGAGGAGGATGCGACGGCGAGGCACAAGCACGATGAGGAGGATGCGACGGCGAGGCACAAGCACAATGAGGAGGATGCAACGGCGAGGCACAAGCACGATGAGGAGGATGCGACGGCAAGGCACAAGCACAATGATGAGGCATGGGCATGAGGGGGATGCGATGGTGAGGCGCGAGCATGGCAAGGACGTGTGGGTGCAGCAAAGGCTGACAACAAGGGTGTGTAAGCGCAACAACAGAACTGAAAAGATTGAGTGTAAACTTATGGATAATTGACCGGATAGAGCTCAACATACTCACCAGTTTTTGTGAATTTTCTACACCTCTTTTCCTTCAAGCCTTCCAGATAGAGCACACCAAGCACATATATGAAGGTGTTAGTATTGTGAGTGGAGGTTATGTACACAGATAGGGTGGACACCCCGCCCTAGCACACTATACCCATCTTGAGCATTGCAAACAGAACGATGCAGTTACTGAACTAGTCATGACCTACGCCCATGCATGAGCGAACGCTGTTAAACAGCAGCCATATATTGAACAAGTTCAGAAAGCAAGACATTCCATTATTGAGCAGCGGAGTGGATATATGAGCATCGAGGGCTCAGGGGAAGAAATTGAGGGAAAGAGGATGAAGGAGCGGAATGAAGAAAAAATCCTTGGGAAAAAACATGGACCACCGACCGATGAATGCCGTTCACTGCTCTGGTGGCAGGGGTCCATGCTTAGTAAGTGATCCGATCACCTCCAAATGTGAGAATTGAGAGCAGACCGTTCTCGGTCTTTATAGTAAGGGGATGAAGTGATGTACATAGTATTGCCTTCGGTAGCCGGAAAATTTAGAACCCTTTCAAGCTTGGAAACCTCTGTGAAATCTGTTATCCGCTGTTGTCCATGGACCATCTGTGCGCCATTTGATGTTTTCACCTTTGAAAATGCGATACGAACGTATGCCATCTGCATTCTGCACATCGACACTGCACTGCATCGGCTCATATCAATTGCTATCGATCGTCATACTTCGCCACCTCATGAACTAAACGAGAAATAAGCTCTTGAGCATACGGACGAAGGATGTGCTGTGTAGCAAACCTGTGCGAACCCGCATCTACCCGCATGACATTCTTCGTCGAATGTTAACATCCACCGTCGGGGGTCGTAGTATTGAGTCCTCGAGAATCAAGAGTGAAGAAGAGATGTGTAATGACCTGTAGTAAGTAAGGGTTGAAGTGATCGTTATTGCCAGAACGATGATTCAGTGAAGGGCAAGGACAAGTACAGCTGGAAGAGCTCGAGGTTCAAGTGGATGAAAACTGAAGAGAATGATGGAGTGAAATGCGGAGATGATGTATGTAGATGAATCAACTTGAATCAATCAGACACTGATGACAGTAAAACACCCTCATCGTTCATTACACCGGCCTGGAGAATGATCGATGACAATCAATAGAACCTAATTATAAATGAGCCAGAAGGCGCTATGTACAATTTATATATCGACAATTTTCCCTGGATTCCTTACTTGCTGGCCAAGTTTCAACGTTGACACTCTTCTTGCCCTGTGCGTATCTCATACCTCTCCATTCTGACGAACCCTGACCACTTGATTGACTGACAGTGTAATCGTTCACGAAACATCATGTATCCGACAAACCCAAGTATCGCAAAGATCGCAGCGATACTCGTCTTTCTTTTCGGTGTATGTGCATTACCGACTACTCCTCCTCCCCAGGTGCGTTAAGATTTCGAGCCTATATGTAGCATGTTATGCTGATATAGACGGGACCTCACTTGCAGATGCAACCCGATTCGATCCACTCGAACGCAGGCAGCAGTCACCATGACTCGAACTCGGAGACATATGATCACCAGCCCATGGCCATTGTCCCGCGTCACACAAATGGGTCACCATTTGCTGCAGACTTGGACGACAAGACATACATCTTCCAGTGGCGGCTGCCTGAAGGTGTCCCTAGTCTGTCAGGGGATCATGCAAAGGTTGAACCCACAGATCGCACACCAAACTGGCCCGAATTCGAGTCCTCTTTGCCTTCGTTGCTTGAGGAGTTCGAGTCGTGGAACATTCTGAAACTGCCACCCCAAGGAACAGCAATAAGTGTTGTCTATGATCACACAAGTTGTGGCTTTCAGGATGCGGCTCCTGCGGGGAAGAAGAGGATCGCGTTTGTTTTGATAACAAGGTGGTTATGGAACATGGGATATGCATACGTTGAGATGGAATTGAAACAGATAGATGGACGTTACGAGTTTAGATGGTCATCGAATATGCAGCTGTTGCATATATTGCAGAAGCTGGAGGAAGTTCATCACGGCCTACAGTGTTTGTCCGCATGTATCGGGGAGCGAGCATAGATCCCAACTGTGGGCAGGGCCCCTTTTCATAGATTTTTCATACTTCTGGCACATTGTTTCTTCTGTTCCTCAATCGGCTGGGCTTGACAGTATCAGTGACAGCGTGAGCCTCAAGACTCAGAGATAGTCATGGAAGCAGCAGCTGGAAGAGGACAGACAGAAAGATTGTTAAAGAGATTCTGCAGCTCACCCGATGAGAAGGCTCATAACTCGGTTATTCACTCCGGGCCCTTTGTCTCATGACCAACTACGTCCGATGAGGAAGACGGAGAGCAGAAGAGAAGCGGACGGATAACAGAATGATGAACAGATGAACGGATGATCATGCAACGTATCACCTTGTGTGATTTCCTATCCTCCACCAGCACAGATCAAAAATTTATACATTGTCCATTCACCGAAATGACCAGAAATATAGCCATCTTTGTCGTATCTTGAGGCCTGATTTCTGAAGACTGAACCCTGCAACGGTAGTATGTATTGCAGCACTGGGGATATGACTTCCTCGTGTCCCTTGCCGTTACCCTCAGTGTGATGCGTTAACTAAAAGAGAGCGAGGCAATCTCACCGTGATAATTATTGTACCTTCCTCGAAGCTCTATTCCCTCCACTCACAATCCCACCCTCTCCCTCGCCCTCTTGTTCAGATCTCGCAGGGAGCAGAGTCCCATTCGTTCCCAATATGGGATGCCATTGATTCTTTTCAGAATGGTATCATACGGACGGGACAAGCGTTGAAAAAGAAAGGAAGACCTCGAGTGGGATGAGTCTCCACGAGCTCCGGGACATATACCAGCTCCCGGATACGGCACCGTATAATTCTTTCGCCGTTCTCTCCTGGGATTCATACGGCGAAAAGAGATCTGATATCAGGACCCTGGTCGCAATGAGAGGATTCTTATGTGTCAGAGGTGACCGGTGAAGAATCGGTAGACCCTCTTCAGCAGGAATTGGCCCCAGAACTCTATGCGTAGTCATGCGCAGGCTCTCTCGTCGTCCAGCGACATCAAATGTAGATCGTTCCCTGCCATGCTAAGGATGTTACAACAGCAGTCCAACAGATACGATGATCTATCCCGCGAGATCGTGAGATCTGCTTGGGTGAGGAGGCGAAGTAGAGATAGGAGTAGGAGTAGGATTTCGAGTGGGCGGTGTTTGACTCGTGAGAGTTATTGGGATTAAAAGTTCAAGAGGGAAGGGAGAGGGAAGAATCGGTGACAGACGATAGAGGAAGAGCGAGAACAAGTGTTGTTAAAAATATGCGAGAAAATATGCCAGGGCGCAACATCTTGATCGATACGCGAGCGAACAAGGCCTTAGTGACCATTTGGACTTTCAACATAACCACTGGCACAACATCGTCCTTCGTTCTACACCATAGGTCTTTTCACGCCTGCACCCGAATCTTATCGTGTAGTGCTTGACGCAGCGTTCCAGCGCCTTGTGGTCTAATGGAGACAATCCGAAACGGAAAAGAATGAGAGGTCGGTGGTGCTGTGGGCGGTGTGTTCTGTCCATGGGGCCGTTTGGGAGATATCGACAGCGACAGATGCTGCAGAAGAACGGATCCCCGTCTATCAATAAGTATGATGCTTGGTTGGTGTTAAGATTCGGTGTCCGGAAAAGCGAGATGTTCTCCCATTGCCGGTCGTAGATGTCAGTTGTGCCTGCGAGACTCTGAAGTTCAGCATGAACATGGAGACTACATTGGGCGATGGACTGACCTGTTGGCTGAACAGTATCGTCTTCGCAGACATACCACTGTCTCTATACACGACCCCTTGTTCGGCTTGAGAATTTGGTCGAAATCATATTCCTACCTTGGCCAATCGTTCAACAATCCTTGAGCGTAGATATCGGTATGGGTAAAGAGTGGGGTTCCTAGGAAGGATGCCGTTGAGCATGCAAATGATTTCGATCTTCTTCAACGTACTTACCACATATTCTTCGCGTTTCTTTCCGCTACGAAGGTCTCCACATATGATGCACATCCTATCCTTGTAATGTCTTATCTGAAGTGAATGAGAAGACTTTGTTGACGGTGGAGACCGATGTCCCACCTTCAAGCTTGTGGCTGTTGGTTGAGCATCAAAAAGAGTCGGTGGAGAGTTCGTGGGTCTTCCTGTGTCGCCGTGTCGCGCTACTCAGAGGAGAGAAAGATGCGGTCTGATCAGTACTGGGTATCAGACAAACTTAAGGATAAGGCTTACTGAAATCAGATACGTTGAACGGAGACGAACAGGTTACAGAGATGAACGCAAGATGAACGCGTAAGTACTTACCTCAACGGATGCTCGGTCCGAGCTCCTAACCCCGTTCGGCACCAAACGCACCCTTCTGCTTGCAACTCATCCATTTCCCCTAGACTCATTCTACACAAAGGATGATTCATGTCGATTCCAGTCTCTAACAACAAACACAGGGATCTAGTAGAAGAAGTTAATCGTCTAATGGTCTTGATTCCGCTTTCAATTTTGCGCACTCGATGAATGGACAACGATTTTGACAAGATGGGTGGAGTTCTCCCAAGAATAACCGAGAACTGTGTCTGGACAAACATGTACGCCCTTCTACTCAGTAGCCTTCATTCTTCATTTGTCCATCTAACGCCCTTTACTCCCTTGCCTACTTAAGGCTCCTTCTCGCCACTCGCGTGACATTATTCCCTTTATTCGAAAGATCTACGTCTCTTAGTACAGAATGGAACCCAGAGCATATCTCAAGCTCAAAATCCTCATCGAATGCAGGCGCGCTGCGCGCTCTCCTTCCGTTCCCTTCACGACTCGGCTGCTACTTCATCTCAATTCCCGCACTTGAACAAATGTCACTCACCAAGGTGCACGAGGCGGCATACTATTCAATGTCCCGCCAGTGTCCCGCCATGTCGGTGTTTCTCTTCCACTGTACATGCATACTACGTCAGCACCTCGTTATGCCCTTTGACTTGAGAATGGTCAACCTCAATATCATTCAATGAACATTATCATTCCTCGTTTTACATGACAATACACTCATCCTTCGGTCGTGACACCTGTGGAAAGTTTGCCCCCGGCACATCCCTAACCAATTCCGCTGCCCAGTTTGAACAACCTTTTGAGTATCTCGCAGTCACTAACCACTTTTCTTCACGAAGCAAGTGTCCATGGCTGTTCGTCAACAGTATCGTCACTCTTGCCTGAGCCACATCGCCAGGCTTGTAGTCGAAAGACGGATACCACTTTTTTGGACCGAGGAATTTGGTTTTAACCCTCCCCTCCCCAAATCGCTGTCGGAACTCCGGAGTGGCGGCCTTCTCCATACTGAACTGTTGAAGAGCTGTGATGAATAGGTCATTGACATTAGCCCATACTTTGAGCAGCTTTTCACATTGTTTCATTTCCTTGGCGAGCGCAGGGGAAGGGCATAGAGGAGTTGTTTCGAGTTTATGGAAAATACTGTTGGGTGGATAGTCTGGGTAGGCGATGTGGTGTAACAGGAGGAGACCTGACGTGCGCTCATTTGGAGCTGGCTCGTTGGGTCTGGGTGCAGGGGAGACAACAGTGGCTGGTTGGATCCTAGTAGGTGCTGACGGGTTCTCTGTATACGGTGGCGGTGGGGGGCCTCTGGAGGCAGATTGGGAATTAGCTGAAGCCCCAGTGCCGACGATGACCGGTGGGACAATGGTTGGTGGGACAATGGCTGGTGGGACCCTGAAAGGTGGTTGGTTGACTGTCACGTCTGCATGCCGTTGATATGGTGGCGGTGGACCATTTGGCGGTGAGCTGCCAGAGGCGGAAGAAGAAGCCCCCGGCGCTCCCTGTGCGATGCCGGAAGGAATCTGTTACAGACATTGTGATATGTAAGGTGGACTCTCTGATTCTTTCATGATTACTCACAGGACTTGCGTAGCAGAACGGAATTAACGGTACCAGGATCAACACAAGTACCTGAACCACTACTCCTACTCGAAACTTGGTCGAAGCGGCGTGCATTGATGGATGATGGACAATCAGACAAAACGAAGACGAAAAAACTCCGATGAAGAGTAAGCGATGGTTTCTAACTATGATCGGTCGTAATCGACAGTCAATCAGTACGAGCTCAGTGAAGAACGAACTTGCTACGACTCACATAATCTTCTGAGGTTGTCCTTTTACTTCTTCTCTATGACCAGCACGAGAGAACAAGCGGAAAGGATCTTTTGGATCAAGTGGGCGTTGGCGTTGAACGTTAGTGGATTGAGACTTGAGAGTGGGTGGGTGAGGGGTCTAAAGAATGGTGCTCTTTTTTCGTGTTCGTGGAATGACCTGTGTACTGCCCTTTAACACAGCCCATCCCGCCATCTCTGATGAACAGTCTGCATCTGGAAGGAGTCTGGCGATTGATAGCCTTTGATAGCGAATAGCACTCAGATCATCAACATGGAGACCGACATCCTTAACTTCTATGAAAACAACCTTAGACTCAGCCATTTCTTCCTACTCGTACCTTCACAGACCAGACCGGCTCAAGTGTACATGAGCACCGAGGAGAGTTATCCATGGTATTTACTGCTGACTGAAATCGCTTCGTCCGTCGGTTGGTCCATTGCTTTGGTATCTTTTGGTATCCGCTAGCAATAACGACTCGCATTGGTCACAAAGCTTCACAAAGACGGTTGAAGATGCCCGAGGGTTGATGTGTTAGAGACAGACATCTGACCAGTTGTACCTCGTTGTGCGTTCCGTTCAATCGATTACAACTCCCCCTCCTGTTCTATCCTGCCTCTGAGAATCGTTCTGAGCTGAGGCGGCCATCTTCATTCGAGTTTTGTAGGATGCGGAAATTATCGTCATCAATCAGTCTCCGCCAGAATAGACCTCATTCCCGGGCGCCGTTGGTGATCCTGAGACAGGGATATGCAGACTAGAAAGAATGTCACATAGCGATATTGGAGTCATCCCGGACAAAGTGCAAACATTCATAGCCCCCAACTCTTGAACCTTCTTCAGTGGCGGTGGGTTTCATAATTCAGGCCGAGTTCTTTCTGCTAGCAAAAGAGAACGCGTCCACATGTTACTGACTGCAGACAGACTACTGATGCTACTTCACGGAATGATCGTTCCTTTTGGACTGTCGAGGAAGAAAGGCAGGAAGAATATTGAGTGAGATAGGTCTCCGTACATGCGTGTCTCTTAGTTGAGTAGAAAGAGGGATGGGGCTTCGAATGAGTATTTGAATCAGCGTGAATCTCTTGGTTTAGCATCTTCGAGGGAAGGGAAGAGTGGTGACGGGCGATGGAGGATCCGGAAGAGAGAGTGGTAAACTCTGAATTTGGCCCTCCTTCTCCCTGGCGACAACAGCTTCAGCGGGATTCATCGTTTTCAATTGAACCTTTGGCTGAATGAGGCCTTGGTCACCTTGATTGCCCCTGCAACCTTCCTTTGGAGTCTCTCCACACCTGCAACTCGGTCTTATTGCGATTGTATAGTGCGCGATCCAGCTTTCTTGCGATTCGTTGTTGAACAAGACCGACCATGGATACAGAGAGTTTGACGCGATACAAGGGAAGAACAAGAGTTGAGCTTGGGGTCGACAAAGCCCGAATGATTTCGGGTAGACCTTTCGCGCACGTCCCTTCAACTATCTACGACACGTCTTTGCTTCTTCTGAGGAGAATCTGAAACAGAAGACTGAGGGTCCGGTAACGTCGTGTTTTATCCACGGAACCGCACGGGAGACATCTGTGTTGTTTGTTGTCACAGAGCGCAGCCAGGTGCTAGTCGTAGGAGGAGAGAATGCCGCAATATGAATTAACACTGATTGACCAATGAAACATGATATTAACCTCACCAAAAGTCTCTAGGTACTTGGTATCTCAACGTCTGACCCGCATTACAGAACGCCGAAATCTATCCAACGTAAATAGACACCACAGCATGTTCCTTCCGACAGTCTGAAGGTCTGTATACCTGTCCTGCAACAAGCCTTCTCGCGAATTCGGGTTCGACCACCACGAAGCCGAGTTCATTGACGTCGACGGTTAGCACATGGGCCAAAGTCTTGATGTAGTGCGAGAAACGGAACGAAAGCTCAACGCGCGAAGATGCTGTCTGACAATAGGCTGGCTGATGCGAAAGGGACGAGGAAGGGAAGATCGGGAGAAACGAGGAAATGGAGCAAAGGAGCGGAGTCAAGTCGCCTACCACTCACGTTGCTCCTCCCGAATTGCCATCCCATTCGAGATCGTTGATCCTGTCGTGATTGTCCATTCCTCTTCCCTTTTTCCTCCGCCGTTTTCTTTTCCCGCCACGATTTCTCCGTATCGTCGTTCATCCATCAATTCCTCTTTCTCCCTATCTACTCTGCACACCACATCTGTGATTGCACCTCGTCGGACGTGTAGGAATCTCACTGACACCGGAGGCCCAGGCTCATACACTCCTGCTGATTTGAGCAGCTAACCGTGTGCTCCTCCTTCACCTGACGGGGCTCGTTCGTTCTTCCATTTCTCCGTTGCAATAAAGAAGAGGGTGAAGTTCAGATCATGGGAGCGTTCAAGAGAACAAACGAAAAGACAGTGTCGAAAAGCCACCGAAAAAGGTGGTGTCGTGAAGTGTTGTGGACTCTACGCGAAATCGCTCGACCACCCTGGATTGGACGATACCAGAAAGCTCGGGTTGGTTTAGGTGAAAGTAGAAGCCGGGGTTTCGAGGCAGCTGTCTGCGGGTGTGTAAGAGTCGGAGAATCTTGAGATTTGGAAAATAGCGAGAGTAGAATGAACAACATGAACGGGTGTGCCGGTGGTGAACGAGAAGAAAGACATACATTGGGAAGTTGTGCTGGCCCGCGCGCCCTTGTTTCCCCAACAGCAGCAGTTTTCCCCTGCCTCAAACGCACAACTTTGAGCCTCCGGACGACAAAATCTTTGCACTGTGTTGCCCTCCACGCTATGCTCCATTGTCCTACTCGTGCACACGGTGTATGGTACTTGCGAGTTGAGAAGGAAGGGAGTTTGTCAGAGGCAGATACGGACGCTTCGGTTGCTTATAATGTTGGCGTATGGCATTCCATAGTTGACGGAGCGTGAGCTTCAAGAAAATAGAGTTATCGATTTCGGTTTGACTGAAGATTACAGGAGACGTGGTTTATACTCACCATGCATTCAAGTATGAACTAGTCAGTCAGTTTGTCGTTTTCATGCCAAGCACCTACATAATGAATGCGAGTCATTGGAAAAATCATCAATAGACGTGGGCCGAGTGTGGTCAATACTTACCAGATTATTTCATGGCAGATTCTTTGTATCGAAATTTCGACGTTTCGTCACTCAAAGTAACAGGTTCATATTCGTCTCAGCTTCGAGGAGCACTCTGTTGAGGTGTAATTTGCCGGCCTAGTGACTCCGGATTTGAGGAAGGGAATGAATGAATGATGATTTGCCTTCTCGAAGGTGAGTGCTGCAGCGCTGAGCAGTGGAAAGGTCTTAACCAGGGTTAGGGTTTTTCTTCGGACCGGATTTCTGTTGTAACTTGTCGTGCACGGTGCGACCGTTGACGCGATTTCAGATCTCAAGCTACTCCCACCAGCTCCCACCTGTCGAACTGCTTATGCTCAACCACCCCCTCCTCCTGTATAGCCTCATTGATCTCTCTGGTCTTCAATGGAGCTCAAAGTAATCTCTCCTGTCATTCAATAAATCTGGCCACGGATATGCATTGTCGACTAAAGCTGGTTATAAAGGCGGAAGAACGAAGATGTCCATATTTACCTCCGACGACCTCATTATACTCCCTTGATAGCTTCTAGAAGGGTGAATAGATTAGCTTTGGTACGGATACACATATATAGGGCTGAACGTTCAACAAGAAGCGACCAACGTCGCCAAGGTTCGGGTCAGCTAGCTGCTATGAATGTCCTTGCTGATGGCTATGAAAGTTTACAGGTGTATCATCCGCTCTCTCTTTCGAATCCGATCTCTGCATCCTCAAGTGAAGAATTTCCGCTCCCCGACTGATTCTCTTCACTCAGTCCACGCAGACAATACGAATTGACCAGACGACTTTCTTGAACAAATCAAACCGCGGTCAAACTTCGTTGCTACTCTCACACCGCACAACGAGTCGTCGGCCTTCCAGCCTGATTACTGGATACTGAGTACTGAGGCCTGAGGCCCAATATTCATCGTTGCTCCTACCATGCAGAAACTCAGACTTCGGAGTCGTATTCGATTTCTGTGCTCGAGAAGGAGCAGCTTTTGGCGATGACAGTTCGGGATACTTCTATAGCCTAACAAGTTTAATCAATTACCCCTCCTTCACACCACCACCCCACCACACGCCGCCTCCTCACCTGTCGAAACTTGTTCGTACCCGACAAGGGCGTAATATCTCACTACCCGATTCCTCCTCCTCCTCCTCGCCACGAGTAAACCATATAGAACTTCCTTGTACGCTCTCGTTCACCACCTTTACGAGGTTTCGCGCACACCCTGCACGCTCCTAGTATTTCCTCAGATTAAGCCTTCTTCTGGTCGTCTCTGGTGGTTTGGTTAGCCTTGATTCAATAACGAAGGAATGATAATCTCTGCCGTGTTTTGGAGAAACGCGGGCGTCGCAGGAAGATGATTTCTAGCAAGGATAGTTTTGCGGTGAGTGATACGTGATATTCCTGCTCTCTATTTGTCGATGCTTACCCGGTTTTCACAGTAACGCTCTTGAGGGTATCATGAGCTCTCGTTCTTTCCTCAAGGAGACGAACATGTTGCGCACGCACAACAGCAGCCGTATAACCTTTTGATGAGCTCGTTGCGTTCATACAGCTCTTGCGAGACGACTTGGGATACGCTCGACTCGATCTTCAGGACATTAGAAGCAGGTCCATGTCTTGGGGCCGGCCGCGACGAGTTGACTCAAGGCCTTAATCGAGTGTTTCAACTTCTCTCCGCGTCTTCATCTTAGCATCTACCATCTCCACCCCCACCTTTTTCCCGGTCCCACATTTTCAAAAGCCATCTTCAAAAGAGACCTGTGATGCTAAACTTGGCTTTCTCTCCACTGTCTCCCTTCCTATCGAGGCATATTTTACACAAGACGACGTTGGTCGCTTCACACTCTGGAATCTCTCGACATCGGTGATAGCGGAGCAAAAGGCTTGTACGGCCTCATTCAGCATCTACCATCGTTGGAGGGCTTTAAGTGCCGGTTGAAGACCGGAGAACATCGTTTTATTCCATTGGTCAGATTCGTGGGTTGGAAGATGAGGTAGTAACATAAGGCTCGGTTGATATGATAACGAGGTCGAAGGAATGTTTGGTATGTTTCTCTTCTCGTTCACCACCATCCTACTCATCTCCCTCTTCTTATCTATTAAGTTCTCCTACGCCTAAGGTGACCGATGCACACTCAAAGGCGATCTGTTCGAGACCCCGGCACTACTCTCACTCAAACCATGACGTCGAGTTGTCGGGTGTGCCAGATGAAAAGTGGAAGAAAACCGACGGAAAGAATGATCGATGATACAAAGGCAGGAACGGAGGATGAACTTGAGAGGAAAAAGGCTCTGTCTGTCGCCTGGAATGATCTTGAATGGGATGGCGACCGAGGGGTTGGAAGGGAAGTTGAAGCTGTTCTTCCCTTCTATTTTCTGTATTATCTTCCTGAGTTCCTCCGTTCTTTTCTCCTTTCCGTTCGTTCACTCGTGTCACTCCAGCTCATCAATTGCCACCGCCAAGGCTCGAGCCTGCTCGAGCTATCTCGCTCTCTACATATGGACAGAAAATGTGCTGTGTATCAAATCTGTGTTCCCCCCACATGTACTTCCCTTGATAGCGGCCACCGATCGGTACTGGGTCGGTGTAACTATGCTTCGGGTATAAGTACCATATGGACGAAAGATGTGCTGTCTATCGAACCTGTGTTTACCCACATGTACTTCCACGTAACGACGATAAGGCTCATCGTCGAGGGGCATGGGGGTCGCTCTGGGTCGGAGTGACCATGCTCCGGGTACTAGTATGTAGCATCGCCATAAGGGGTAGAGTCCACTTGCCAAACATAGCCCTACAGTCCAGTGTACTGTGTCGGTCACCCTTGAGTTTCAGTCCTCCTGAACCTTTAAATTTTTCATTGGTCTGACGAGTTTCAAAGTTTACCCGATTCTGCTAGCGGAAGATAACGCGTAACAAACCACCCAGTGGCGGAGCGCGCCGACCGACTGACCTTTCGGAAAGTAAAGCGACTCCGAGGCTGCATGATACAACCATCTCCTTCACCACAGCTGAATATAAGGGCCAGTAAGATGAGCTCAGAGATGATCAAGGCCGAAAGGGTTGCATCTTCCTCTGGGCCTGCGTTGCATCGTTGTCTGATGAGTTGAGCGGAGGCTATGATAGGCATGGGGATTACTCATATCGGAGTCAGAGCATCCAATATGGAAAGAACAGTGCGAGCAAGCCATCCGAATGAGATAGATCTTGTTTCACGATGCTGACTGTTCGTCAAAAATGGTTTGCGGCTGCCGGCGTGCGCAGTGGGAGGCAGTCTGAGGCAGTGGGCAATGGGCAATGGCCCCGACGGAAAGCGATGGAGGATTCATTGATAAAGCAGACGCAAACCGCCATGTCGACCATCTCATCCCGTCCCGCTTTCAACCCATCGACTCCCATCGACCGTCTGAACGCTTCTACGCTTCGAACGAAAAAAAAATCTTCTCTATTGCTGGCCATAGAGAAAGATACAAAATTAAACTCAGAGAGTGTGAGTCGTACTATTTAGCTTTCAAACGAGTCGCACAAATTGATTGAGCGCGATTGTTCAGTTATTACAACCGCCGTTGCTCACTCTTCATTCGACTTCTTCTTCCTGTTTCCTTCTGATTTCCAATGCCTGGCTCTTCGATAACGTTTCGAGTAGGAGTGGTAGTGACAGTGCTTGTCCTGATGCTGGCACTACTACTCCCAACTGGCCATGCGATCCCAGTAAGTTGTCGAATTGAAATGGTCATATATGTGCTCACACAATGTGTATAGACTCCCGGTAGTAATGAACTTGCTGGGTCCAGCGAAGAATCACCGCCGACATCGTGGACTGCTTACGTCTATACCATCACCTATGCAGACCCCCCACCCAGCTTCAGACTGCCTTTGAGCATCCGATATCCAAAAACGTACAAGAATCTCAAGAGT
Organism: Lentinula raphanica; assembly: GCA_027919835.1. Taxonomy (NCBI): domain Eukaryota; kingdom Fungi; phylum Basidiomycota; class Agaricomycetes; order Agaricales; family Omphalotaceae; genus Lentinula; species Lentinula raphanica. The sequence continues at coordinate 628,527 of JANVFP010000020.1, forward strand.
GCGGAGGCGATAAGATTGGAAGACGAAAAGGAGGCCAAGTTGAAGCAGGTAAAGGAGAAGGTCGACAACTTGATCAAGGCAGGCATGTGTCATTTGCTTAAGGCTGAGTATAAGGGAGCGTTCGAGGCGAAGAATGCGTTGACGCTGGTCAGGACGCCAAAAGACAAGTGGTACCCCAGTTATGAATTGGGTCCTAGCATTGAATATCATGCCAAGATACATTTGGAGGTGAAGAGGGGGATGAAGACGAGTAAGGAGGGGAAGCCCATCCTGTCCACTGGGGTGGTCGCGGAAGATGATCAGCATGATTGGTTGATAACGGTGAAAGAGCCGAAGGACGGAGAAGTGGCGGTGGGGAAGATTGAGGCTGAACTGGGGGTGACGTATCCGGTGGTAGGAGGGGTCGCTGGTTCGGTGTATTCAGCTGAATCGTGTTTTACGATGTAACAAATGATATCCGCCCGAGTACCTCACTCTCCCGTTCTTCACATATGCCTATATATGCTTTCTAACACTTGGATTTTTCCGTTAGAGATGATAGGAGTGAAGATAAAGTAGCAGAAGAGGCGTACCACCAGTGAAAGAGGAAGTAACATAATTCATGGTCCCACCGGTTATTCTTGCGAGTCCGGCACCGCCGTCACTTTTCTCGTCCAGATTTCCGCGTTGATCAACAGAGTTCAGTGGTTGAGCATGTCAAGCTCCAAGAAACAGTGTGCTGAAGCTGTATAGAGAGCCTTGATTGAAGTTAGAACATCCGGATGATCGAAGTTGATTGGGCAGGAATTGCTGGGGATTGATGTCGGTTTGGGGGAGGTGGAAGACGATGGTAGTAAGGTATTCATGGCACTCTTGAGTGAGAAGCATATCTCCAGGTACATGAGTAGCGAGCCGTATAAACGACTTGCACAGTACCAGTCGAACGCGATCGAAGAAGACTCGAGAGAACGTTGACGCTGGAACGTGGTTAGGGTTTCTTTTCGGACCGGAATTTCGTTCGCATTGACACCTCGATGGTCGATCGTTGCATGCTCAGAGGATGAATTCTGGCTTATAGTACACATTCTCGGTGAGTGATACTCCTGAGGCTTGTTTAACTATGCTCACCCTACTCAAAACAAGCTTGAGGACGTGGATACATGTACAACATCAAAACTTCGGCCGCAATATTCACCGTCAACGAATTCGTCTCGTTCACCAAGAACTTACAAGCGAGCTTATGACATTCTCGAATAGATGGAAATGTCGATACTACCTACGCAGTGGAAGGGTGTTGTTGGGCCTGCACATGGGCTGGGAGTTGAACGTCAAAAGGTTGAGCAAGGTTTGGGTCGTCCACTATCACCACCACCAATCTACCGCCTCTCCCATCCTCCTACCTCTTGAAATCCCTTCTTTAAAACGAGGTTACGATGCTAACTCGGAACTCCCTCCTTTCCTCCTTCTCTCCCTGCTCACACAAGACCATGCACTAAACCGCGATGAGTGAGAAATAAGCTCTATAATACTTAAACATCCATGGACATGTCCACCTTTGGTTTAAACCTGTTTAAACAGGCAGATAACTATATTTATTCAGATAGCTTTCAGCCCCAGGTTCAAACAACTTACAAGAGGTTTAAACACTTAAACAAGACAATCTCTCTTTTAGATGTCTGATTTAAACAAGAGGAGCTTAACAAGAGTGATTTAAACTTAACAAGAGTGATTTAAACTTAAAAAGAGTACTTAAACAAGAGGAGGTTTAAACAAAAGGAGATTTAAACCAGAGGATTTAAACAACAGGAGGATTAAACAAGAGGAGGATTAAACAAGAGGAGGATTAAACAACAGTAACTTAAATTAAAGATGGAATGATGGTCGTGTTGAGACCGTAAGTGTGCAAAGATAAACATGTTGTGACATGAGCATCTGAGTGAATAAATTTGAGGCGACAGACGAGTGTGCGAGTAAATAAGAGGCATGTTGAGACAATAAGTGTGCAACTTGCCTTAGGGAATGATAACAGTTTTGTTGAGACAACAAGCATGTGTGTGAAAGAAGTTGAGGCAATGAGCATGGCGGTGAGTGTTCCAAGATAGAATGATGATTATGTTGAGACAATGTAGTGGGTTGCGACGATAATGATGGAGGAAGGAGAAAGAAAAGTTTTGAGTTCCCACGGGATTTGGGTTCAACATGAGGCCGAGGTTCTGACAGAAACTGTATCACGCGGAATTTTGCCTTTTCTAGCTGTTTTCTGTCGGAACCTCGGCCTTATGTTGAATCCAAATTTCGTGGGAACCTAAAACTTGTCTTTCTCATTCCTCCATCATCATCGCGGCCCACCACTTGTTTCTTCCCCTCGTTCACCTCATCGCTGCCTGGACCCCTCATCACCACCTATACTACACCTTGTTGCCACCCTGTACACCATATCGCCACCTGTTTACTGCGTCACTCATTCATCTGTCCTGTCTTGCTCCAGCCACCTCATTCCATCTTTGCTACTTCCCATCTATAGAACCACCGTGTACTGCTGCTCACGGAAACAGGTGAATTCTTCTCCAATTCTACTTCATTTCTTGACCTTCTGTTCATCTGAACCTCTCCTTTGTTTAAATTTTCTGTTTGTTTAAACCTTCCATTTGTTTAAACCTTCCGTTTGTCTAAACCTTCCATTCGTTTAAACCTTCCATTCATTTAAATTTTCCGTTCGTTCAAACCTTCTATTTGTTTGAACCTCTCATTTGTTTGCACCTCTCATTTGCTTAAACCTTCCATTTGTTTAAACTTCCCATTTGTTTAAACCTTCCATTTTGTTTGAATCTTCTTTGAATGATACCTCTCAATACATGAATATATAATATAATGATGTTTAAACATGTTTAAACCAAAAGTGGACAGGTCCATGGTTGTTTAAGTGAAACTCATAGGGTTACAGGATGAGTGTTATTGCAATCTGTGGAACCGAATCCTCTGCCTGTCACTTGGACATTGAAAGGGGAAGAATCCTAGCAATGACAGACTCACGGTGGGTGATATCCCCGTCGTTCGTTCACTGGTGCTTACCCAAAGTTTGTAGTGCCGGTCCTGCATAACAATCTTGTTGAGCTCTCAGTAACTCCTCCCATGGCGCGGACATGAATACACCCACAACTTAAACCTTGGCATCTGGCAGGCCCTGGCCTCAACCATCTTCTTTCACGCGAAATTCGCAAGATGGGCTGGTTAGCAATGCAAGGCAGGAGGGGCAGCAGAAGGGATGTGTTGTGCGGATCTTGAACCGGTGAATAACGCTTGGGTTGTCGAATGATGAATCCGGCGATCCATGAGATCATCCGCTTCGAATTTCGATCTCCCCGTCTACTACCTTCATCACTACTCTTCGCCTCATCCCGCGACTACACCTCTTCGAACCCAACCAAAAATCTTGAAATGAAAACCCCTCGAAACGCCATCTCCCTTTTCTCCCCCTTCCGTTCGTACCGAAGTTGACTATCGACGTCATGTAGAGTGGTCCTCTATGCAATATCGGCCTACGTTCTCAACGTAGCAGGTTGCGGATAGATAAGAGGAAAGGTCGATGGAGAGGCTTGTTGTCGTCATCACGACTTTCTCTGACTTGCGACGAAAAAGTCATTAGTATCCCACTTTTATCACCCACGTTGTCTCAAATCCAGCTGGGCTCTCGTTGATGCATGGATCGTCAAGGGCGACGGCCCGGGAACTCTCGATCGATGAAGGAGATATCCCGTTGATTATCTGTCGATATTCAGCTAGGGTCCACACCAATGCCATCAACATCGTTGAACTCTTGTTGTTCCCTCGCATGAATATGCTCACAACATTCAAAAACTTACTACAAAGAAGCCTGGGACGAGCGTTGAGAAAGAGGTCAATAATATGTACAATTGACGAGAAGTAAAATAGGATACTTAGTATGTACAGTGGAGAAAACAGAGGGGGCAGGTCCCGACACTCCTGTAAGGGTCTTAGCATTGAAGGTGGTCATCACATGAAGCTAGCTCACCTACTCCGAGTCTCGACCCAATTTATGAATAACGCGAAACGAACTTCCATCTAACGTTACCTGGCACCGACTCGGACTTATCGACGATGCGGGGGCTACATGGATGATATGTCTCCTATCCTATCCTGTTGGCCCATATGTCCACAATCACACAGTGACTGCAACTTGAAGGATAGTCAAAACGACCTTGAGGACTGATCATACCATAGCACTAGAATCTCATTTACATTACTCACCGTCGACAAGCTCGTTTCGTTCGCCGAAAACTCGGAAGCAGATTCAGCTCGAAAACACTGATGATGTATATGCCTATGCGAACCGGGCTGGCCTGGAAGTTGAACGTTGAACATTGAAAGACGTTAAAGCGTTGAATGAGTGCCTTAAGACGTGGGTCAATTGATAGAGCGCACGTTAGAGGCTGGTTGCACTGGGTAGAATTTGACGCTTGCTCACCTTGGACTTGCTTCTCTCTCTGTACCTCTCCACTTGTCCACTACCTCAGCACCTCTCGAGCGCCTCTCAAAAGTTTGATTCAGTACCAACCCTACAATACCGAAACAAAACTCCCTCGTAGAACCTTCACCGGCACCAACCTCTTCCGTATTTCACCCAAAACGACAGTGGATCTCACAATGGAACATTCGTAAGGAAAAGGTAGCAGTGGAGGTGTGGTTTGACGGCGTTTGGCGTGATGTGTCGACATTTCTACTCTTGTCAGTCTGGGCGTCCCTAAGCCCCGTTCGATCTTCGAATAGAACAATCAGTATTTATGCTGTTGTTCAAATCGCGGAGGCGAACCTCAATGAGACCAGGACAAATAGACATAGTAGGGTTTTCTGGTGCGTTGTCGCACTTTAACGTGATTCGTTAGGTGTATATCAGAGTTCATGACAGTGCGCAAGCACTTATACACATACCTATGTATGGGGCCTTCCTTCTGTCATTGGATCCTCTTCTGTACCTCCAGACACGCCCTCTTTTTGAGCTTGTCGATTTCATCATTGTCTTCGAATTCAAATGCGTAGAACAGGTCATCGAGTCGTATGCAAACGAGGTGTCTAATCTTCCTTCACATCTCATCTCGAAGGTTTCTTTAGAGGACCTACTGGCGAGTGAAGATTCCAAGCTTCGTTGGCGATAGGTTCAGGATCAGACACGAATTTGGCGATGAACGATCGATGTAGCATCTCTGGATTTTAGAACATGAAGTAGGAAATGAAGAGTCAATGTACAGTGAAGTAGAGTGTCTCTGCAAAGGCTATGGTATGCTTGGTGCACGCAGAGAGAGGGCAATAACGTACGGGATAATAACGTCGACGATTGTCTTCATAGCACCTCCCCTGTACCCCGAGAAAACGCTCCATACCAAGCACGAATTCTTCCGACTCGAACCTGTTTTCGAACTTTTGTGTTTTTGAATCTATATAAGTAGAACCCTACTAGCTCGAAGGGGAAGTTTCTGTTCTTCCATATCTGTTGAATGAGGGTGTTGGCTTGGGATGCGTTGATTGGTTTGTGTGAGAGACAAGGTGGAAATCAAGCCAGGCAGGCACTTTTTCGACGGCCTTGAAATCACTGGCTGGACTCCGTACTTTCTACTAAGCCCTCTTCTTCTTCATCATCGCGTCAGTCAACGAGCTCCTCCAAGCAGATATGATTCGAGACAGTCAAGCTTGATAAAATTATCATGAGAGGTTGGTAACGGTCGTAGGATTTGGGTAGTATGGCTGGGGACAAGTATGGTGAACGGATAATAAGAGATGCAAGCCTTATGGAATACTTAGGGTTAGGTCTTTTCTCAGACCGGAGTCACGTCGTCAACTCTCCAACTTGCCTCCAACTGACCAGTGACCTCTACCAGCCTCTATCACCAATTGTGCGCCTTTCTCAAATTTATACCTGCTCTGGTCTTCTGGCGGAACTCTATAGAACTCCATCCGAGCTATCAAAGGATTAGACATTGCGAAGCAAGAAACGAACTTGCGAGTGAGAATCCGTCGTGCACATTCCGACTCAATGTTTACTCACTTTCTACAGTTGGGAGTAGAAGAAGGGTCGTCCCTGGGCGAACTGAGCCTTGGATCGATGGATAGGTCGGAGGCTCCCCTGGTGAGTTGTATCCGTTGGGTACGATTCGGAAGATTACTGAGTCGTATTCTCTTCCCTTCTTGTCTATCTCTTCCTGCCTTCTACCTCGATCCCCACTTCCCCCGGTACCCCGATTAAACAAGAAGACCCTTCTGAAAACTCGGCCGTACGATGTTGAATCAGGACTGCATTGGAACCCTGTCCTCCCCCTTCCCCATCTGAACGAAAACAATCGTCGGTCACACAAGTGTTTTTATCATAGTCAGAAGCGTGAGCAGAAACTTATGGACTTTCTTACCTTGGAGGTCAAACCATGATGCATGCGTGTGGAGTCCCGGGTCGAAGGCGAATAAACGCGGTATATCACTCACCGCACTTGATTTCATTCAAAGTCTTCACGACGTCTATTGCTTTCACAAGAAATCTCGAGAACTTCGCCATGTGTTCCTCATTCTGCCTCCTCACCGACGTGCCTTCCTTTTCCAATCAAGTGCTCAATGTCATGATCTCCACGGTGTATCACTCGCTCTCGCTCAACTCTAGCAATGCTCAACGCTCATCGCTTTGGAAGTCTGCGTTATGGCCCCGGACGAGATACGCTTCCCGAGTCCTCTGGTTCGGATTTGAGGAGAAACCCACTTCTCCTGCTCTATTCGCTCAGGACAAAGTTACCAAAGATTGTCTTCTGGTAAGAGTCATTCTCGGGGATCCTTCGTCGTTGAAAGTTGACACAGTGTCTGCAGTGAGAGTTGACGCGACGGATTAGTTGACACCTCGTTCACTCCTCGAGGATCACACACACCTCAATAATCCATTTTCAAACCAAAACACATTTCTTTTCTCCCTCACGTCCTACTCCCATCGAAACGAAGGCCGTACGTTCACGGAAACTCTGGCTGACTTTGGTCACTCGGGTATCGTCGGATGAGGAGGGGGATTCGAAGGGTAATTTGGCTTTTGAAGCTACATATCGTTCAACCGTTCTCCAACGTTCATCGTCGAGTCCTCATGTGACGCTCACTCTCGCAGCCTTCATCAACCTTGTAACGAAGAATTATCATTCACCGCCAAACATCCCTCGTCGCAATTGGAGATCTAACCACAGGTTCTTGCTCACCTGTCACGCTCGCTTCGACTTGATAGAGGTCAAGACTTGCCTCATTTGATACACGATTTGGCTGTTCTCTCTTTGTCCAACCAAGAATTCATATATGAAGGGAATGCGATCACATAACGGATTTTTCATACGAAAGGGCAATGGTGGGACTCCGAGTGGCGGTACTACACCTACCACTCCAACAGGCCAAGTGAGAGTTGAAAGTGAATTCCAAGAGTGGGAGGGTATCGGACCTTGTGCGATCCAACAAGGAGGTTTTGGTTGAGGGGATTCTCATGTCGGTGAAATTCGAAGATATTTCAGAATGCCGAAGTTGAACCTAGTTCATAGTCTACCCAGATCTTCAATTCAAATTGTTTTCTCAGGACCGTGCTCAACGAAGGTTCAGAACTTGTTTGAATATTGTCCCGCTCTGTCAGACGACCCATCTGACTATTTGAGGAATGGGCCAGGGACACGGGGCGCCAGTTTGCTTCTGGATTGCACAGACCAGCTCTTATGTTCACAGCGCTTTCGCGGGAAGCCAGCTAGCTATCAAATTCAAGGTCCCCAATCATTCTGTATGACCCTGTGGTACCCAATCGCTGCCCAGATATCGATAAATAAGCGCACTGCTATAACATCCTGTGATTTCACGGCAAGGTCGGTGAAGATAAGAGGGTCTTACAGAGTACAGAAACTGCCGCTATAAAAGAAAGCGCGCAAATTGTCAGAAAGTTGGTTTCTCTCCGTGAACTTTGAACAGCACAGGAAGCCTCAATCACTCAGAATTCAAATTTTTGTGTCATATCGCCTCTACAGTCTTGATATACAATGTCTAGTCACACATTCCAAGGAAATCTCAACCTCTGGGACAGCGAAGAGGATATGGATGTTGGAGCTCAGGTTCACCCAGATGAAACTCTGGCCATGGCCCATAGTGAAGAGGGCAATGCGGACGTGGATGGTGACGGTTGGGGATCAGATGAGCCTCGGGCCATCAATATTGAAGAGAACAAAGTCATGGGTGGTGAAGGTCAAGGACTTTCAGATGAGGCTCAGGCCATGGATATCAAAGAGAATAAGGACATGGATGGTGAAGGTCAGGGATTGGCAGATGAGGCTCAGGCCATGGATACCAAAGAGAACAAGGACACAGATGGTGAAGGTCAGGAATTGCCAGATGAGGCTCAGGCCATGGATACCAAAGAAAACAAAAACATGCATGGGAAAGGTCAGGGATTGCCAGATGAATCTCAGGATGTGGATATCAGTGAAGGTTACACTGTGAATATTACCCTCAAAGAGGTCGAGAGTAAGGAGGCAGAGCAAAAAGAAAACTCATCAGGTGTGTATTGAGATTGATTCTTCTACAGCCAAAATCTTACTGCTATCCCACCCTCAGGTGCAAAGATCTCAGAGTCAGAGTTTGCATTCCAACATGCAAAGATGTTCTACATTGAGCACCAGGAAAAATTCAAGCTTGTATCCAGCCCAAAAGAATTTGCAGCATTGGAATCTGAGATGCTGAAAACAAGGATGTCAAAGTTCAGTCAATATGCTACATATGTCATAAGGGGCCTCCAATTGCTTAGTCAAGTGTATCCAATTGTTGGTGGTAGGTGGCTCAGTATACATCAGAAATGTCACACCTGTTTATCCCTTGTCAAGTTGTCATAGCACCTTTCAATATGGTTATCAATGTAGTCCAGGCACAGGAAAAGAATGATAGCAAAGTTTTGCGTGTCAAGTGGCAGATATCAAATACAGTCATGTACTTATGGGAGTAAGCAATGTTTCACTGATATATAAGCTACAAGTACCCTTACATTATGTATAGAATCCTCAATATCAAGACACCGGATTTAAGGGGACCTGACTTCCAGATGTCAATGAAACATAACCTGTCTGATCATATGGAAACCATAGCTAAGGATATCAGTGAAGCTATGTCATTATGTAATCAATACCAGAAGAAGTCTAGGTTGGGTAAGGATCCTTGCACTCTTCATAATAATCAAATCACTAATAAGGTTTTAGGAAAATGTCTCAGAGCCTATGATTATCAAGACCAGCTGTCATTATATATCAGCAAGTTTTTACTGCATCGCCAGCAGCTTGAACATGCCATCCACTTTCACAATGCCATTGGAATTGACAATTTATCATCAGAAATGGAAGAAATAAAAATCAAGATTTTTCAAATTCTGGAAAAACTGGATACCCCTAGGGAGAAGGAGATAAAGATGTTCATTAAAAGGAATCATGGTGTCAATGCTTGTCTTCAGGATGATCAGCTCCTAGAAAAACTTATTGATCTTGGTGGCAAGTCAGTATCTGATATCACTTTCAAAACTGGAAACAAAGCACAGGATTTGAAGGCTGCAAGGAAGAAACTTTTGGAAGATTTCCGTGAAGATATTAGCAAAGTTATACAACAGAATCTTTCATCATTTACACAAAGAATGGAGATTCAGGAGAAATTGATAAAAGAGACCATTGAAAATTCATTTCAAATCCAAAATGATTCTCTTCTTACTGCACTCCAGAAAGGAGCACATGATCAAATTATTGATCCTGTAAGTCAACAAGATTGCAACACTTAATTCAGAAAAGTTAATTGATTTTATATTATACAGGACATGCAGAAATTATGGAAAGTAAATGTAAGTTTTTTGTCTTACTATTAATGGTCTATCTATTTAAAATGATATTTTCTAAGGCATGGAAAAACAGTGTCAAGGCCCGACACTTTGTGTTAGCATTACAAGAATTTTATCAAGACAGTTCTGCAAATCCTAGATTCTCAATGTCATCTACAGGTCCTACCTCTTCTCATTCAGATCCTAATAAGGAGAACAAAACAGTTCCTGTTCCAGAGGTAGATCAATGGGCTATCAATTATCTTGATATTTCCCATGTGCAGTCCATTCTGGAAGCTATAGATGATGATGGCACAGGATTCATCACTATCAAAGAAGTCAACAAGTTTGCATTATCCAGACCTAAAGGCTGGAGGTAAGCACAAAATTAGATAATAAATGCTTACTAACATATCTATGTAGCTTGCCTGTATGGATTGCCTATTGGGCTGTTGGTAGGTTTTTCCATCTTAATTGAATGCTATTTCCTATTTACTTTGTATTTCAACATAGGCTGGCATGTAGACATGGTCCAATACAAAAGGAAGATCCTTGCAATCATGCTTGCTATGTTTGACATTTTGGATTATGATGTACATGAAAAGCTGTCAAATGACAAGAGACATCTTCCCTCAAACCGTTACAACATTGATTGGTATTTATACAATATCTGCCCTCGCATTGATATCCTTGTTAGATCACTTCATCCATTGAAAAATGGCTGGGAGGAGGATGACAACTTACTACAAATTATAAAACAAGTTTCTACCCAGAAAGAAAGAAGATTTCAAGAGATTCTAGAAACAATAAAATATAATATTGATATGACATCCACTGTTGCTCTTGTTATTGGCAGTGGTAGTCAAATTGAACAGGTCAATCTTTGATTCCTTAATTATAGATAAGCTCAACTCATGAATACACTTCTGCAGTCCATTCTCCCTCTAATTTACCTTGTTTTAAAGAGACACCTAAAGATTTTGTATCTTGGTCAAACCAATATTCTCCATGACAAAGAGTTTGAAGATATGGGGATATCTTTGATGAACATTTTTGCTATGCTGGATGACCGTATAGAGATATTATCAGGTTAATGCTTTTTCAATCTAATGGTATATTATAAGTGATAAATATATTAACAGGTTTTTTTCAACAAAGTACAAAAGATGCTTCAAAGTATTTGAGCAGCTTTGCCTCTGGTTTAGTAAGATATTCTGTTTTACTACTAGGTACCACATACTGAACTCTCTTTAGCTTTATTTGTCATACAGTGATAGTGAGAATTGGGAAAGCAAGAATATGCTCTATTCATGGTTTGAGGAAAGAGATGATGTTGCCATATTTGATGAAACTGAAACCAAAGAAACCCTTGCTCATATCCAAGCTTCAGCCAAGGAAATCCTCAGATATGGTACAAGTAATACCTGGGATTATCAAATACATGAAAGATCTCTTGCTACTTTCCATCCTCAACAGAATAGGCCTAGTGGTTTACAGCATTCACTGTCTGGATATTGGACAGGTCATTTGATATACAGCAATCTATCTTACTCATACTCTGTTGAGGGTCTCATGCAGATAACTATTGAGGTTGATTCTAGTGAAAATATCATTGGATATGCAGAAGCTTGTTGTGGAATAATGGAAATCTCTGGAAAGATTCAGTTGGATAATAGCTTAAAATTGAATTTTGTCAAAAATGATTATGAATCATATTGTTGTGAGGGAAGATTGGACATAAATACCAATACTCTTTGTGGTAGATATGAGCTTGAGGAGAGAGTTGATGACAATGATGATGGACAGGATGGGCAGGACTCAGAAGATGAAAATGCATCTGCTCAAATAATACAGACAATCTTCTTTACCAGAAATTCTCTCCTAGCATGGCATCATAGGATGCCCTTGGATCAACAAGATATGGCTCCACGTGCACGATGGAATTTTGTACTGAATACTGTGGTTGACCAAATACATCAAAGAAACTGTTCTTTGACATTTCTAAACAGATGGATGTTTGAACAGAAGCAGTTTCTAAAGCTGGGTCTACGGCTGGTAACAGAATATCAAAGTCCATCAAATCCCCTTACTCCTGTAGAGAGAAGGCAGTTTGAGGACCTCAAAGCAAAAGTACATCCTGCAAATGCTCAATTGTATTATTCTATGATTACACACACTGCAAAAGTTAAATCTATTGAACATTTGTATGTTTTTGTATTATACTCCTTGAGCTTCTGAAATAACCAATTGATTTATAGGTTCATTGAATGTAATAAATGTGAACGGCAGATTATACAAAGCAGACTAATCTGCCTAGAGTGTACCCCTGCTGATTGCAGTGATACCTTTGACTTATGCATGGCTTGTCAAAGTTCATATATATCTAATGAGTTGTTCCATACACCCTCACATACAATGCTCAAGCTCAACTACATGGTTCACAATGAAAAAGCATGGGCAATACCCCAAGCTAGGGAATTGGCAGTACAAGTTAAGAATCTTTTTTATTTCAAACAGCATTCTGAGCAGCCTGGGACTGGAGAGTCTTCTCAATCAAGAAGCAGTTTAAAAATGCTTTGCTGCTACTGTAGTGAGGAAGTTAATATGCCTTGTTGGGTATGCTTATCCTGTGGTAAGTATTATTATGCTCAGCTATATTATTGCATTCATTAATTCTATCATTAGTCCCAAACATATATATCTGTGATAACTGTGAAGCTAATAAGGTTGATATCCAGCCTATAAAATGGCATGAGCCTAAACACCACTTGATTCACATTGATAACACCATTCAACCTACAAGTTTACCAACAGTAGATGATAGACTATTGACTCTAGAGCAGAAATTAGCAGGTATAGAGGACCAGCTGACAGAAGTGAATAATCAGGTTTCAAGAATGGGAGAATTGCTTCGGCAAGTGCTAGCTGCACAATAGAAGAACCAATGATTTGGTTAAAATACAGCATTTTAAAGTTAAGTTTTACTTGAGTATATGAAATCAATATAAATATACATGTGTATTTATGTGTCTTTTATAATAGCATTTTATATACATTGACAAATTTGAAGAAGATAATACTGTAGGCGAGTGTATGGAGGCAACCATAACGCATAACAGGCCACCTCCATGTTGTCTAATTCCTAGGTAGTAATGCATAATGGAACGTTGGTTGCTAACCTTTTACACTCAAAAAATACCACAAATTTTGACCGAATACATTAAATTTTGAAGTTGTCAAGTATCTACTCATCATCTATAGATCCCAGAGCTGCCGCCATTGGAGTACCATCTGTATCATATGACCATACATTTTCCATGTCATCTACTGGTTTGAATCGTCCATCTGCCCCTTGTTCTACTGCAGAAGCCTCGTGTGTAAATCATCCATAGCGCGCCATATCTACATCAAGTCCAGTAACCTCTTTAATGACGGAATTGAGTGGGATGTCTGAATCATCATCAATGTTATCCCTGTCTTCTTGCTGTTCTTCCTGTAGCTGAGTGGTGATGTCCTTGAAAGCTTGCTCGCCGATCTTGTTGCGGATTTCATTGCGGAAAAGTTCATCAGAGGCAAGGTAATTTTGGTATGCTGCTTTAGTTTTATGGCTCTCGAGACATTCAGTACTGAGATTGAAGTCTTCAACGGCACACTTTTCCCAAGCCTTTAGTCATTAAGTCAGTAGGATCGAAAGATGATTAAAGAAGTGTCCTACCTTACGGATAATCCCCCGGCCGTCAGCAGTGTTGAAGAATTTGAAAGCTTCAACAATTGGCTTGACTGATGCATTTCGGAGTTGTGGGTAAGAGGTTGTGAATTTTACTTATTCCGGAGTCAGTCCTGTGCTAACTTGCTTCGTATGGCTGTCAACTAGATATTCAACAAGCTGTTGATGTAGGAGGTGTTTCAAGATGCGCTGAATGCCAACGTCGGCAGGCTGAAATATTCCAGTACCTAGCAAACCCATGAGATCTATACCTGAACCTCAGAAATGAAGCGTACAATTTGCGGAAACAAAAATAAGAAAAACATGAGGAAACTCTTCAAAGACATGGATGCGAAATTCTTTGCCGATGTGTACAGGGTAGCAGTCAATGAAGAGGATTGCCTTCTGATCGGCTGGGAGTCCAAGATCAGTGATAGCCTTGTCAATCCAGGGTTTCAAGATCTTGGCCATCCACTGAAAGCACGACACATGAATAAGTACAGATCACTGATAGAGAATGTCTGAACTCACCTCCTTCATTGTCTTAAAGGTGCTAAAGTGACTGGTTTTCTTCTTGCTTCCTGCAAAGGTAAAATGAAATCCAAAGTTGAGAGCATTCTCCATTCCAATTGCAGTGTTATCTGGTAAGGAGCGTGCCGTTGACCCACTCCAGACCACCTGGAAAGGTAACAGATCCCCATCAGGCATTGATGCGACACACAAAGTGTAAGCACGCTTTTCATCCGTAGCATGAATATCCACTTGACGGCTGCCCTTTGCTTCATACGTCGTGTTCCTGGTCATCATCAGTCCGATACCAGTCTGATCCATGTTGATACACAGGCGCCCCGGAATGTTGTACATGCTGATGAGGTGGACGATCCAAAAGAATGAGTGTTTACAAAGCTCAGAGGCATCCACATCAGGAAAAACACTCTAGGCCTAGGCAACTATGAGTATCTTTGAGGCTCTCTAGAGAGCCTACATGCTTAGGAGAGCTAGAAAGCACTGAGGAAAATGGGCATTTCTTAGGCAACCTCAAAGGAATATACTTTGATCTGAGAGCACCTCAAGAAATGGCTAATTCCTAGAGACTCTGAAAGTACTTCAATGGCCTAGGTTGCCCAGGTAACCCAGGTCACTAAACTGCTTTGTAGTGCTTTGAAGTGCTTTGAGGATCTTTGAGGATCTTTAAGGATCTTTGAGAGTCTTTGCAGAGCTTTTTAGCAACTTTTAATATCAAATTAAATGAAAAAAATATTACCCAAATAGGAAATTACATAAGTGCATGGCAGAACTTGCTTAATCTAGAAGATACATGCATCAAAAACTGCCATTGACAACTAGTATGACAAGATCTTGTTTCAATGATATATTTGGGCTGCCACTGTGAACCATGTACAATCAAAAAGTTTGTCACATGGTCCAAACTTATATATAGCTATATTAACTACATATCTACATGTTGTATATGTTATCATATCTCAATGAAGGACTTTGGAGATGAGATTTGTAGATTAGATTCTCTATATAATTTGATAATTAACAAGTACATTATAAATTCTTGTAATTATATAAGTCTTATGTAATATAATATAATTAGAAATTACATAATACAAGAATATAAAATAGAATGTAATGTAAAATAGAAATAAGAGGAATCAATTAATTTTTATTCATATTTTTTGCCTTTGAAAGCATCTCAAAACACCTCACATCAGGAAAATACCCCCTCTACTCAGGCTAGTATAAGCTCACCTCAGTAGATAGAGTTGCCTTAGAGCAGCTAAGTTGATGAATTCTCTCTAGTAACCTGAGCCAAGGTTCACTTTTTGAAAATCTTAAGGTTAACCTGAAGTCCACTTGAGAAACTTGAGCCTACCCAAGGCCAACCTGAAGTTAACTTGAGTGACTTGAGCTTCATGTTGACTTGAGGTTAACTTGAAGTCAACTTGAGTGACTTGAGTTTACTTCTAGCTAACTTGAGGTTAACCTGATGTGGACTTGGGTAACTCCAGCTTACTTCCAGCTAACTTGAGGTTAACCTGATGTCGACTTGAGTAACTCCAGCTTACTCAAGGTTTACTTGATCTCTTTTAGGTCAACTTGAAATCAACTCAGGTGAGCTTGACCGTAATCTGAGACCATCAGGACAACTTCAAATTAACTTGCATGAACTAAGGTAGACTCAGGTAGTCTGAAGGCTAGCTTGAGCGAGCTAGAGAAATCCAGAAGATGACTTAGGTCAACATTGAGCATCTTAAAGTGTCTCAGTGTTTCCTAAATATACTAGACAACCCATAACATTAAATGGACTATATAATAAGGGTAAAGAACGACAAAATTCTAGTCAAAACATTAAAGGGACTATATAATACTCATAAGGAAAGTAGACCAGAGGAGAAATATACGGTTATCTAAGTAGAAGAACTTGCAACACCAGTATTACTGGCAGCTACAGCACTAGCTTCCAGCTCAGCAAGGTCTACCTCATTCATATCATCAGCTTGAACGTCCAGAAGGAAAGTCTTGTTGGATTGGTTACTATTTATTTTGTCAATAAATAAAACGATAAATATATATAGTTACTCACAGGACCAAATGGAATAGTTTGACTTCGAAAGCATCAGCCCAAGTAGGAGCAGCGATAGCTATACGATTATAGGAAGATAGATGATGACGATAACTGACAGTGGTTATCAATAAATAATCTTTCAAACAGCTCATAGTATAACACACCGTGAACTGGCAGAATCTGTGAATTCAGAGTTACGATAGGTCCCGTCTGAATACTCCATAAGTGCATGTTCCAGCTGAATATTTTATCAGATAAAACCCGGTAGAATTACAAAGTCGTACTCACAACAGTGACCATTAAAGCTATAGTGGGTCCATTGATGCGTTTAGCAGCAACCATCTCTTTGAAGACAGCGATATTAGCACCACCTTTGGTCGCAAAATATTCCAGTCTGAGAAGATGTGCTATACCATCAGCCTCAAAGGGCTTCTTTGCGTTGAATGTCTTGGCCTAAATATAAGAATATTAGCAGAAGAATGAGGACGTAAACATTCACTTACTTCTATATCGATATCACCAAATTTAAAGTGTCCGTCGCTGAGAAGCCAGGCAACAATGTCTTTAACCTCTGAGGACTTCTTTGTGCCAGGAAGAGTGTAGTAGCTAGCAGTGAATTCACGAGCTTTCTTGGCCAAAGAAGTGAATAATCCTCCACATGCGTAGCCCATCTAAGTACCGTTGTCAGGTCACTTCAAAAAAGAAAGGGAACAATAATGTTACAAAGGTAGTCAGCAGCTTTTGAAGATCAGTATCTGCCTTGACGGTCTCAAAAACCTCTACCAGTTCCTCAGCAGCTGCAGTAGACCTGGCCACTTCCAAAAAAAACTGGTGTTTGTCCGCAGGAAAGGGTTCTTCTATAGTGGAAACTCTCCGGGCTTGACGTTTGCCTGCTTCAGCAAGTTTCCTGGTACGTGGCGTGAACATATTGGAAGTGACCTTGTATACTTTGCGTTTCTCTGGAGAAGGCTTCCTGAAAGATTTTGTAGGAGATACATTGAGCTGCCTTCTGAGTTTGTTTCGAGCTGCAGCAGCTTGAATAGAGGAACGTTTGGAGGGAGAAGAGAATATAGAGTGGCCTCTGGCAGGCGTCTTCTCCACTTCTATCTGGAAAAAGATGTTATAAGAGGAAACTATAAGAAAGGAAAAGCTTACTCCATTATCTGGTTCGTCTACCTCTATATCTTGAAATATATTTTCCTCTTCAACCGCTACACCTGAGTCAAAACAGTCGTCTGACATTTCCTTGTCTTCCTGAAGCTGTTCATGTTCCTCGGGTATGTCTACTTCCCCTACGAACTATTGAGTTATAGTTGCAAATACAGCACATCAACAGCTCACCGTAAACACTACGAAACTCCTCTTCATCTACATCAGACGTTGCAGGGGGAGAAGAAGCTCTAGCCTCCTCTTCTCCTTCTCCTTCACTAAAATCAGCCTCTTTAGCAGCTTTGGCTCTTTGTCGTATATCTTCAAAGGAGTAAATAAATAATAACTTAAGGAAAGCACATTAAGAGATACCTTTTTTTCTTTCCTCTTCGACAGTTTTCCTGTCTTGAGCCTTTACAAACTCAGCCGCCCTAGGTCCCAAGGGTAGAGGAGTAGAAGAGTGTTTCAACCGTTTAGCAGAAGTAACAGCAGACTTTGCACCAGGCGCTGAGACCTCTGCTGTTTTTTTGACAGCAACAGAGGAGGAGGAAACAGTAGTAGAGGAACGAGAAGACCTGGTAGTGACTTTACCAGATGAACGTGTAGTTCTTGCAACATTCTTCTTATTAGTCATGGGCAGAGTAGAAGAACGTGAAAAACACAAGAAGGTGGAAGAAGAATGTTTAGAGAGAGTGTGTGTGAATTTTATGAAATTTGTAATATAACTATAATACGTAAGCATTTCCATCCCATCCGTTGCAGTCATTCTGATAGGATAGGCCATCCTTGTCAGAATGTATAACTGCAGAGCAACGTATGCCAGAATATGTGAGATTGAAATGAGTGTAAAACTTGGAAGGAAAAACCACCCAATCTCCATGGGACATATCAAGTACCACTCTGGGTTCGAACAAACATAGACCTCCCCCGGTATGACATCCCAAATCTAATACAATACATAGACTGTTATCGCCATTGTCTCGGTGAGCCACTGTCTGAACATTGACGTTTAAGACGAAGCTAGTGAAAGGCTTAACAGGGGAAGTATCATTGAGGGGAAAGATGTCAACGTTGGCCTCTACTTCTTGTAAGCATTGAGGAAAGGCCCGTAGAACCTAAAAGATTTTATTATGCTTGTCCGGGAGGGGGGATCTAATAACTTACCTTTTGCACTATTTTTTCTAGTATCTCCCCCAGTATCTCACATAGAAGAGCGTACTCATCTGAATGTACTTGAAGGTCCTGAGACGATCTCATGAAGAACTGAGAAGTATTAGTTTTACTTCCGTCAGCCTTCACTTGAAAGTAAGGATGTATTTTGATAAATGTTTCCTTTCCCTTTTCTCGTATCTTAGCTTATGAAAATTATCCAGATATAACAAACACTTACGTTCTGTCCATATCTTCCCCAAGTGGAGAAATGAAAGGTAGTGAAGGTATTCTTGCCAGGTCTCTCCTTGGTACGTTCTGTGAGTGAAACCCCTGCGGGTTTGGTGCTGAACAAAGCGGTAAGTGAAAGGAGCAATCTCCGACGTTCACCCAGGCTCAAGGTTCCGTTGGTATAAAACATCAGCTTCTGGTCTGAGTCTAATACTTTGATCTCTCGTCTGAGTTTATTAGCTATAGCCCTGACAGAAAACGAAGAATGTGACTTACCCATTGATAAGACTATTACTCACTCGAAGCCACTTTTGGCTATGTTTCAGAGTACCGATCTGATTTTTGTCCACCACTTCACTTTCATCGTAATATCTAGTACGCATCTGAAATACTTATCATTTAAAAGCCCTAGGGTTAATAAATAAACACTTACTCGTTGTGCTAAGTCTTCCAAAGTGTTGACTTCTATAGCCTGCTCTGCACCGCGTCTCTGTTTGTTAGTCCAATTTTGGCGCTTTGTTTTAGGAAAGGGAACAGGTTTTCCTGCAGCAGAATTATGATAGGAGTAGGTGGAATGTAGAAGATTGACGTTTTCCTCTGCAACGTTGAAGTTATCAACATAGATAGGCAAGTTGGATGTTGTGTTATCCTCCTCATCCTCGGAATCTGAATCCAAAGAAGAACAGTTGAGACAGTTCTTCTCAGAACCTCCTGCCAAATACGTCCTCGTCATACAATCTAACGTGAAAGGTTCCATATTTTCAGAAGACAAATCACAAAAGGTCTTCCAGAAAGAGGACACCCGTGGCAACGCCATAGCAGTACTAGAAGTCAGAATAGCCTTAGCACTTATTCCTCCTTGACGATGGGAAGTATCACTTACTGTTGAAAAAAAAGATCAAAATACTTATTGTTGTCTTTCAAGCTCCAGCAGCTGATAGTCTTAGATAAACCGTTGTATTCCCTTACTTTCTTGTGAAATAACGTTGGAAAATCCAGAGGAATAACTTCAGCGACTTTGGTGATAAGAGGTACCAAGTGGTCCCTCAAAATCTCTTCCACGTCTAAAATAACACACGTACATGATAGGAAAGAAAAGGAAAGAAAGCAGTTAAACGTACCTGGAGAACGAGGATAACGTAACATGTTGCTAAGCTCGATAATAGTTGTGGAAGTTACTCTCTTTCCTTTGAGCTTGGCTGAGAGACCGCTCTTCCGTGCTATCACCATTAAAATATAGATCGTTCCTAGGGAAAGAATTCTTCAGTAGTCTAACAATAGACTGAAAGCTAAATACGTACCTCCTGAAGCCAATCTCCCCCATCTTGAACCTGCCGAGTACCAGCGTAACAGAGAGCTCAACTGAAGCTTTTGATCTCTGATTAATTTGCCCAGTATAGGCCTTAGGCTGGCCTTTTGAACCTGACCACTCTCTTTCTGGAGTAGTCGCTTGTGGTGGAGAATACTGGACAACTCATGATGAAAGGTTACAGGTCTCTAGGAATAGCAGCACTTACCTGTTTATCTTGGCGGCAAACATGAGCTCCGTGGTCATTCTCAAAAAAGTTAAACCTGTATCCATAGCTTCCACCCTCAACAGACGTTGAGTAAGGCAAGCTAGGTTACTACCTTGTAAAGACTCTACTTCTTCCCAAGGAGTGACAGCAACAGCCTGCTGAAGATCTTGGATCCAAGTAGTACACTCCTGGGAAAGCATCCAAGTTCCTTCTCCCATTCCTATTTCTAGTAACAGGAGCATAGCTGAGTTCCGAACGTCTTGAGAGGAGGTCGCTGGTTTATCAGAAACTGCCCAGAGGCTTTGGGGGTTCTCTTGGTTGTCTCCAGAATCTCCGTTGTTGGCGTCGGGTTTCTCTCGATTTTCTCCTGAGTCACCATTATTTTCTTCGTCCACCTCTTCTCTAAAGCTCCCCTGAGCGGTTTTGCGCCTCTTGGAGGCGGCCACGTTCTGCCCTCCCCTTCCACAATGGGCCGGACGTCCGGGATGACCCCCACCCCCACGTTCTCCTCCCCCTCCCCCTCCCCCTATAACCCCCATATGGGAACCATTCTCCTGAGAACCATTCTCAGACCCTTGGGCACCACTCTCAGAGTTTGATTCAGACAGGTGCCTCTTGTGGGAATAAGGACCTTCACCTGAGGTAGGAGAACCCCACTGGAGCAGCAGTGAGAAACCCCATCAGAAGAAGGAAAATCTATCTTCTGCTCACCTGGTTGGAAGTGTTGAGTCCTGCCACTTGATCAGATAACCACACTTCCACAGAGGAGAGAGGCCTCTCTGAGTCGAAGTCTTCAGCTTGTGCTTGGAACCATTTATCTGTGAAGTCTGATTCCACTAAGGTTCCTTCACCGTAGAGAGAAGCGTCGGTGAGAGAAGAGTTGGAGAGAGAAGCGTTGGTGAGAGAAGAGTTGGAGAGAGAAGCGTCGTCGGCGAGAGTAACGTCGCGGTCTTTCCCGACGTCTCGTTCATCGTGTGGTTGGGTAGGGGTTACGTCCATTACGTCTGGTTGATGACGTTCCTCGGTAACGTCGCAATCGCGGGAAGCGTTGGCCAGAGTAACGTTGGGAGTAACGTCGCGGTCTTTCCCGACATCTCGTTCGTCGTGTGGTGGGGTAGGGGTTACGTCCATAACGTCTGGATGATGACGTTCCTTGGTAACGTCGCAATCGCGGGTAACCTCATCTTCAGCGTAGGTATCGGCGTAGGTATCGTCGCGATCGCGGGACGCCTCCCGACGGTGGGTAGCTTTGCCATCTTGAGTAACGGCGCTGGTGTTGACCCGGTCGTGGTTGCGTTCGCAGAGGTGGTTCTTGGGGGAGTGGTCGTGGTGGCAGTCCTCACAATGGAGCCCTAAATCAGCCAGTGAGGGAACGGAAAAAAGGTCCCTCAAATCAACCTTACCTAGTAGCTGAAGCTCTAGGTCCCTTTCTCTCTGAGCCACTTCTCTCTCCCGCCTCTCCAAATCCCTAACCCTATCCAAATAAGTACGGTTGTTAGAAGGCCTCAGCCGCCTTTGGTTTGCGAGGAGAGAAGGGAGATTTTGGCGTTGAGCAGGAAGGAGGTGAGCATTTTGAGATATGAATTGAATAAGAAAGAGGCCTTGATCCTCTGTAAGCTGGAAGGAAGAGAGCTGGGAGGACATGAAGGTCTGAGCTGAAAAGTTTGCTCGTCGCCAAGAAAGGAAATCGTGGCGCCGCGGGGCACAAAAAAAAGCGTTCACGTGATAGCGAGCTCGACGGCGCTTATCTTCCTCTTCAACGCCTTTTCTTCCCATCAGTTCTTCTCTTACTTCTTCATCCTCTTCCTTCTTGCATCACAGAGATCGCCGATCGGGGGCTCCAGAGAAGAGGTTTAGGAAGGACATCAGGACAAACAGGGCAGGCAAGGGGAAACAGAGGGATTGACGAGGGGAGGACGATGGAAACAGAAGGATTGAAAGGCAACAGCAGTAACAGAGGACTGAGGAAAAACTGGCAAGCTCTGACTACCCCATTCAATGATACCCTCTAACTGAAGTAGATCCCTTCTAGGCCCCCCCCCTTTACCCCCTAAAGATGGAAGAGAACGCCATGCCCACGACTTCCAATCGCTCCGGCCGTGTTCTCTTCAAATTGCACGGTCCTGCCACGACGATTGAATATCTTCTTACCTCTTCTCACCGCGTTCACTGCGCGACTCGAAAGGAACGTCACCGTTCACTGAGCGACTGCTTGGAAGGGTAAGCAGGTGGCCTCGAAACTGACTACTGATTGACCACTGACCGTTACCAAGAATCTTTGACGTGGTCTAATCCCTGACCACAAATCCCTGACCACAAATCCCTGACCACAAATCCCTGACCACAAATCCCTGACCACAAATTCCTGACCACGACCGCGAACCCGAATTAGCGACAACGACAACACCCATCCGCAACCACAAATCAGCGATATCACAAAGCCGTGACCCCGAATCCGCGACCGAATCCACGAAGACGAATCAGCAATATCACGAATCCATGACCACGAATCCGCGACCGTATACGCGACCACGAATCCGCGACCGCTTCTGCGACAACACAAACGTCTGCCAGGTTACCTCCTGATCGCGGTCTTGCTGACAAAGCAAAGACAAGGCAAAGCCGACCAAGGACGAGGCCAAAAACGACGACGATGAGGCGAAGGGAAGACTAGACAAAGATGAGGATGAAGACATGAACACGATGAGACCCAGATGATGAGACCAAGACCAGAGGATGAAGGCAAGAGACGAGGCCATGAAACGCTGAGGCTACACAACGATGATTGTCTCTGATGGATCCCTTTGCTCTCTTTCCTGCCCCTTGCTCTCCTCCCTCCCTTTCCGCGTCTGGTGGTGGGAAGGCTGACCAGTGCCTTCCGGGCGTTAAACTGCTGAGCCCGGTAGTTTAACGCCCTAGCTTACTAAGCTTCGGAAGCTCCGAAGCTTAGTAAGCTAGACTGAGGAGAAAACGTTTTCTTTCTCCTGCCAAAACCAGGCCAAAACTCACTCTGGTAGCAAGACGCTATAGACTCACTCTCACATCTTCTCAGCTCTCTCCTCCCTCAGCTTCACCATCATTGCTGTTGCTCTCATCTCTCATATCAGACTCATCGGACTCATCGGACTCATCGGACTCATCGTTGCTCTATCGGGCCTCTCATCACATCTTCCCATCAGCTCCCCTCCATCTCTCATCCCTCTTCTCATCGCTCTTGTCAGTCCTCGTAGCATTACGCACATTTGCTTCCTCTCTTCGCCTCTCTTTGATCTCAAGTCACATCCTTAACGTCTCCCACTATGGAATGTCCTACCCACTGCGGCAGAGTATTCGATACTCAGAAAGCACTCAACATGCATCTCTCCCAAGCCAAGAGTTGCAAGTGGTACAGACAGTATGAAAAAACTGCTGCTCTTGACACAGTACTTCAAACAGAGATGGAGGAGAACGCTTCTATGGCTAGAGAAGAGGAGCCTCTTCTGCCCTTGGAAACCGCTGACCTCCTTCAAGAGCTTGAGGAGGAAAATGATTTGTTTCACTTTGTTAGGTTGGATAGGGAGCCAGAGCTGGGAGAGGCAGGACCTGGACCTAGCACTTTGTTGGCACGAAATCCTTTGCTAGAGAGGCAGCTTGGAGCCAAACTACGTTCTTTTGATGACGTAGAAGAAGGGGAGAGGGTGGTGGAAGAGAATACAGAAGCAGGGATTATAATACGTATGGATACAAGCCTTCGAGCACGTTGGCTCTTAGCCCATAACACCGATGTGGATCATCCTATGGATGGTTCTCCTCTCCTTCCCGACCAAGCTTTCGCTCCCTTTGCTTCAGAAATGGATTGGAGGATAGCTGAGTGGGTAGTGAAAGACGGAATAGGTCATAAATCGCTGGATAGATTGTTGGCAATACCTGGTGTAAGACTATCTTTATCTCGTCTCTATAGGTTTCTAATATTTACCTCAGGTGAAGGACAAACTAGGTCTTTCTTACACCAATATAGCAGGCCTTCACAAGAAGATAGATAACTTACGACCAAGAGCTGGAGAATGGAAAGTTCGAAAGATACGATTCAAGGATGAAGAGGATTATGAGTTCACTCTACGTCATAGGGACATATTGGAATGTATTCAAAGCCTGTGGGGAGATCCTGCTCTAGCGGATCATCTGGTGTATAGGCCGAAGAAGATATTTCAGGATGAAGAAAGAAAGAAGAGGGTCTACTCGGAGATGTGGGAAGGTAAATGGTGGCAGTTCACTCAAGTGTGTATATATTCTTATACGTTATTCTGTCTATCTGACCTTGAGATTACCAGGAACGCCTCCCTAAAGGGTCTACAGTGGCTCCTCTCATCATTGCCACAGACAAGACACAGTTGACTCAATTTTCTGGCAGCAAGCAGGTGTATCCTGTCTATCTCACTTTGGGGAACATCCCCAAAGCCCTTAGGCGTAAACCATCCCAACAAGCCTGTATCCTGCTCGCCTACCTTCCTGTAGACAAAATGCCTAAAGACGGTCTTCCTAGGAGGGAGATTAGTTCTAGGTATCAGCGTCTGTTTCATGAAGCAATGAGACATGTCTTTGCTCCTTTACAAGAAGCTGGAAAAAATGGCGTTGAGCTGACTAGTGGAGATGGCACTGTTCGACGCGTTCATCCTATCCTAGCTAGCTATGTGGCAGATTTTCCAGAACAGTGTCTAGTCACCTGTTCTAAATATGGCACCTGTCCCAAATGCTGCGTGACTGCGTCTGAGCTCAGCAGCTCCGAGTCCTTTCCTAAACGTACCAAAGAGTGGACCTTGGGAGTGATGGAAGAAGGACGCTGTTCTACCAGCAGTTCCTCTCAGTATTTCACCTATTGTATGAAAAGAGAAGTTTCTGGTTATATTCGACGTCCCTTTTGGGATGAACTGCCCTTCACCGATATCCATTTCAGTATTACGCCCGATGTTCTTCACCAGCTCTATCAGGGTGTTCTAAAGCATCTTATTTCTTGGTGCCAAGATATTCTAGGAAGTGATGTGTTAGACCATAGGATAAGGTCTCTGCCTCATTGCTTTGGAGTGCGTCATTTCAAGAACGGAATATCTGCTTTATCCCAAATCTCAGGGTCTGAGCGCAAGAACATGGGGAAGATCCTCTTGGGCTGCCTAGTGGGCTCAGACATGCCAAGAGACGCTCTTACTGCTGTACGAGCCATTCTAGACTTCATCTACCTGGCTCAATATTCTACTCATGATGAAGATACTTTGTCTTACATGTCTGAAGCTCTCAACTTATGGCATGCAAAGAAATCTTCTTTCATTGCGTTGGGCGTACATGAAGACTTGAACATACCTAAATTCCATTCCCTCCAACATTACATCGAGATGATTAGATTCTTTGGCTGCACAGATAACTACAACACGGAGATGTTTGAACGTCTTCACATAGACTTTGCAAAAAAAGGCTGGAGAGCTTCCAACAAAAGAGAGGAATTTCCTCAAATGACAAAGTGGCTGGCTCATCAAGAGAACGTTCAAACATTCAACAAGGAACTATCCTGGATATTAGAGCAACAACGTCTTCACCATGAAAGTCAGACCCCTTCTGTCACTGCCAGTTCTTCTCCCTCCAAAAGTAGTATCTTGCTACCCAAACAACCTACAGCTCCCTGTAAGAGTCTTTCTGCTATAGAATTGGGTCATGGTGTTCCCCTGTTTACTGCCAACCTCAAACGTTACCTGGCTATGCTTAAGCCAGGCTCCAGTAGAGCAGAGGTAGAGGGCGGTCTAGTGAAGTCACTGCCTTTCAATGCTCTTGACGTCTACTATTCATTCAAATTCTCCCCTGAAACCTTGGACGATGATATTAACATCAAAGATGTGGTCAAAGCCAGTCCACTTCAAGGTGGAAGATTTGATACTGTGGTAGTACTTACAGGTGATTCTGCAGAAACTACAAGTTTCTCAGGCACAAGAATAGGTAGAGTCAAGGTACTTTTCCGTTTGCCCTCACAACTAGCCCTCATTGGAACTCATAAGAGTTTTGCCCCTTCTTGGTGGCCATCCTCTGTTTTGGCTTATGTTGAGTGGTTCAGTCCTCCTTCTCAAACTCCGATAGAACAGAAGTCACACAATATGACTACTGTTCACAAATTACCTTTGATTGATGGTATAATACCATGGTCCATTATTCCTCTTTCTAATATACGCCAAAGTTGTATGCTCATGCCACGTTATGATAGAAAAAATCCTGACAGTAGTTCTTGGAATTCTTCCAATATTTTGGATACTGGCAATCATTTTCTAGTCAATAACTGGAGTAGCCTATATACTTATAAAACCTTATATAAAGAATGATGATTATTCTTCACTGTCCTACTTTGACATCTGCTGAAGCAGGTATAAGCTTGCCCAATCTCCTCAAGTCAACTTAAGCAGAGCTGGAATGCCTAAGTTATACCAGGTCAACCAAGTTAGCCTGAGTCAACCTGAGCAACTTGAGCAACCTGAGTATATTTTTATACTCTGGTCAACTTGAAGTTACATTGAGGCCAAAGGCCTTTTCCTGATGCAAAGACACTCAAAGATCCTCAAAGACACTCAAAGATTCTCAAAGCACCTCAAAGCACCTCAAAGAATACCCCAGAACTTTCAAGTGGCTGGGAGTGCCTAGGATTTGGGAGGTATCTTTGCATGCTTTGGGGGCTCCAAAGCCTTGAAAGGCCCTAGGGGGCTTGAAAGCAGCTTTTAGTGGCTGAGAACTCAGTACATTTTTCCTGATGCAATGGGAGATGAGCAGCTGCTCGGGTTCCACAACGTACCGATCAATCGAGGGTGCTCTGTAAAAACTGACCAATGAAAAACTACAGAAGAGAGTTGAATTAAAAGCATCCAGTGAATCAAATCAACATCTCTTACCTTGCTACATTGGAAGCCCTGCTGTAGCACATGTGGAATACAATTCTGGAGTATTGCGAGCATCACTGTTCATGTTACTAAACGAGAAATTGGAATTCCTGATGTCCGATAGCCCTGAAGCTTTTCTTTGATTTCTGCAACAACGTCTAGATATGAAGTCAGGACTCCCACACCTCTGGACCTTGATAAAACAGAGCGACACTCAACATTCTTCAAAGTCTGCTCAGTCCACCGCTTCTCCCCCTTCACAATCCACTTTGAAACAGTCCCACAATGAAGGCTGCCAAACAGCTCAGGTGAACGGGCTTGAAGGGTTTGGACAATCAGCTGAGGGGACCAATTCAATCGTGGGGCGACGCTGTTGATATGGACCCATAGAAAAGGATGATACCAGTTCATGCGCTCGTGTCGACATTGAGTGGCGCCTCCATTCTTGCCATTCCGCTTATCCTTCCAGTTCTTCCCTGGTCGGGATGTCTTGGCTAGATTGGAAATTGCAGCCGAACCTGTATCGTAACCAAGAACAGCGTCCTTCACCTTTTGACCTACACCTCTAGTATTCTTGACCTTCTCCCGATGGCGCACCTGCCTATCACGATTGAGTTGCAGTTCATGCTCTTTCTTTTTAGCTCTTGCTCGAGCTTCTTCTGCAACTTTTTGATCCGTAACCTTGGAGTAGGTTTGTGCGAATTCAGTCTGTTGGGCATCATACTCCTCACGAGTGACCTGTTTGACCCCAAAGTCAAACAAAGTGCATGGTTTTGAGACTTGTGTGGAGGACATAAAAGCAAAGGGAGTGGTAGGAGCAGCCGTCGATGGAGCAGAATGACCAGGGGATTTGTTTTCATCATTAGAAGTTAGATTGATTACGAAACTTGGATGTGAGTGTGTGATACAAGTAGGAAGAGGAATTTTCGTTGATGTATCTATGATGAGACGTTGAGACAGTGCACAGAATTCAGATTCAAGTAACCAATGAATGACTTACTTTTGTTTGGTAGAAGGAGCTGTTGCACCAGCTTTGGTTGCAGCAGCGGTGATCCGTTCAATCCATTGTTCCACATAGAAGCTATGATCTTGGGCAGTGAGATTTTGAGCTGTGGTCTGCAGAACTTTGATCAGATTGTGAAAGCATGGACCACGTTCCCTCAGCACAATGTGACCAGAAGTTTGAGAAGAAGTTGTTTGGAAGGCGAGTTCAAGCCGCCGATTGAGAGCATAGCCATAACCCTCCTCTTTGATGTCTTCTGGATTGAGCTGAAAGTGGTATGTTGAATCTGGTAGCAAAAGAGGAAGAGAAGAGGGGAGATTAGCAAGAAGATGAGAGAGAGATGTAATTTGAGAGTCTAAAGCTTCTGGAATAGTGTTCACAGTCGACCTCAATGTCATGATGTTTGCAAAGATTGTGAGAATCATTTTCGTTGCCTTAAATATGGTTTTTCTGCTCATTGTTACTCAAAAAGAGTAGGAGGATCGAAGTGGTAGATTGAGTTACAAAGTGGAGAGGTGGCTAGAGGTGGTTGCCTAATTTAGGCACCGTAACGCATAATGGCAGCCACATCGCTAATTTCGTGCAGTTGCTAATTGTAACACTCACTAAGGCGTTGCTTCCATATGCTCACCTACAGTATACTGGTATATAAGTGGTTTAATTCCTGACAGTAAGAGGTTGTATGATGTGTTGAAGCCATATATTCATATGGGCAAGAGAAATTGAACAGTTAGTGGGAGGCAGGACTTGCTTATATGATTCATAGTGGATCTTGTTGTTCCTTGTCTTATTGAGAAAGCACTTGAGTAATACACTTGGGTGTCATTTGTAAAAACACTTGTGACCTTGAATTTTGATCAACATAGAAGTTTCACTGGAAATACAGCACCCAAGACACATGAAGCAAGAGAAATGCTTGGCAGATTCATTATTATACAGTATTGCCATCAGGGTAGTTGAATTCAGAATATTGATACAGAGCTGGTGCCTTTAGAGGCCTTCCAATGACAAAAGTCATCAAATTTTCCTCAAAATAACTTCAAAAAATGTTTTGACTTATGTGAATTGGTGTGACCTTTTTGTTACCAGACTATTACCTCCCACATCAGCAAACACCCAATTTTCTGTTGAACCTTCAGAGCTGTTTTAAACTGTTTCACTAGTCTTCCAGCTTTCCAGCTACTAGCTGGGCCACATATCAATAATTCTATACAAAAAATAGATTTCCATGATCAATGTATACAGTAAATTGATTGACTAATGCACAGGTCAAAAGTACTGGCAGAAAATATTTGATTGCTGGTTACTGGCAACTTTTCAGAATTTTTCCAGGGTGCTGCAAGTTTCAAAAAGTCCAAAACAAAAAGTCTATAGAATATTGATGCATTACAAGCTACTGTATTCTGCCCAGCTGGCCCCACTACGTCTGTCATCTGCCAAACTAACCTATTCTGTTCTCAACTCACACATAGTAGCAAGTACACTTGAGTGTGCACTTGTGATTACCTCTATGATAAGCTTAAATTAGCAGGTATGGAGGTCCAGCTAATGAAAGTCAACAGTCAAATTTTCAAAAATTCAAGGTTTACTTCAGCAAGTAGTAGCTAGCTAGGGTTTAGAGGTCCATTTCAATTTAATTTTCCTGAAAAAAAATATGAATTGAAAAATGAACAAAATTATCAAAACTCAAATTACATAACAATAGATCTGAATTAGTTCAATGATACAATAATTCAGTACATGATTCAACTCAGGAACTCAACTGGTCTAGCAATAGACTGATTCAAATTGGAATTAAATTGGATCAAATCACAATCAATTATGTTTTATATAGAAAAACATTGAGACAGTAGAATAATAGGTTATCAAAAGAAATTATCATCCTAGTAGTTAAGGTTTTCATCATCTTTACCTCTATATCTCTATATCAAGTCCAAACTCCATATTTTTGTCAAGAAATGAGATCTCCTGTAGTCAGTAAATGCATGATAAATCTCATTAGTTAGGATTTGTATTATATATTGTTATACCTGAAATAGAAAACCTTCTTTCAAGCAGATTCACTTTGTTATATCAAATTTCCCATGCAAAAATTTACAAACTTAGAAAACTTAAATGAGGTATTCAAATATATACACTGATATAAACATATTGAACAGTAGAGAAGTCCATGGACTTGTTGCATTTGATAAAGAGCATATCAAAAGCTTACAAATGTTGTGAAAAAAACAATGTAGAAAGCACCATTTTTATATAAATTCTGAATTTTCATAATTTTTACAATTGGAAATCCTTTTGGAAATTTTGTACTGCTTGAGTGTTGAGATAATATCTGAATTGAATTTCCATAGATTGTATGATCAGGAAAGACAAAAGCCTTGCAGAAAGCTGGTGTTTCCTGAAAAACCTTATATAAACAATTGGCCATTTTCAGTAATTTTGAAACTTCCAACATTTATTCGAGCCTAAACAACCTCTGCAAGTCTTTTTTACCCATGGCTGAGCCTATGCCAAGCTGGCGCTTATTTAGCAGCACAGCATTTGAACGCCTAAGCACCAGCCTTTCTATCTTTCCCACACTTCCTCTTCTTCCTCACTCCCATCCTCTCATCTTCATCCTCAACCTCTTAATGCCATGGAACTGCAGGAACAACCTCAATGACCACAAGACACAATGGAGGAATAACAAAAGGGCTGGAGACCACAAGGACATGATCTGCCAGCCACTATAATTACCAGTGCATAATCCATTCATTGAATGGATTACATCCATGCTAACTAGGTCCCGTACTAGGACCATCGTGGACTTGCATTGACTCCATCAAACCCTCGGCCCCACCCTTTCGTGTTAAATCCCTTGGTTCCATTATGTCAACCTTATCTTTGCCCCCCATCTTTCCATATAAACCTTTGTCATCTTGTCTTCCTCATCCTCAGCCTGGTAATGCTCCGCTTAGTCATCTACAATAACAATTGCACCCCACTCCTATCATCTATGGCTCATATACGTGTCATTTGACCTCCCATCAACCCAGTACATTCACCTTTGGTATGAAAACACACCCTGCCAGCCCCTTCTCAGCGTTGTCACTCTATTTGGGTCTGTGAAGAACTGACATGCTGGGAATGAGTGCCAATAATTCAACTGGGCTAAAAGACCACAATACCAGGTCACTCTGGTATTGTTCCCAGCACTATATAAGTGGTTCAATTTCTGACACTGGCAGTACATCCCCCTTTGAAACATTGAGCCCCTGAGATGCTTGGCACAGAGCTACACACCTGTGCAGTCAGGCAGATGGACTATGTTATCATCTGCCCCGTCAGCCATGTGGTATCTGACCCCCAAAGCCACCACCAAGTGCCAACGACAACTGGTTGCTAAGGGAATGTACAGAACCAACTAATATAGCAGGCCCCCAAGTCAACATATGACCTGTGAGCCAAGTGGAAACAAGAGCATCTTTTGCCCACTAAGAGGATTGAACCATTGACCCTTGGACCTGGTATTCTGTGAAGAACTGACATGCTGGGAATGAGTGCCAATAATCCAACTGGGCCAAAAGACCACAATACCAGGTCACTCTGGTATTGTTCCCAGCACTATATAAGTGGTTCAATTCCTGACAGGGTCCCCGTCATTGTGCATAACCTTTCAGCACTTTGTTTGGCTTGTACCTACATCCCTGGCTTTCCTTTGCCTTGTTTGGCTTCTCCTTGCTTGGTTCAGATCTTACATGGGTAGTGTCAGCCCTGGTTCATTCCTACTTACCCAGATAAGTCAAGCCAAGTCATGACAACTCCTTGTCTGGTGTCATCTGATATATTTCTTTTGTTTTTTCATTTGACTTCTGATACTCATTAGGGGCCGGATTGACACGTGTTCATGCCAATTTGTGTCATTTTGAGTCAAAGCACATCGTCAGCACATAACAACGACATGTTTCTTACATGTCCCAGCACTGGGACGTGTCATCACAATTATTATTGTGGTGTGTTATATTCATGCCTCCAAATCTGATCCGATTCCGGTCCAGACCCCTCCCTAATCCCCTCAAACTCATTTTATGTTTGTTATTTCTTCTCCAATTGCTTTTATAGCTCTGATGGCTCCGACTCCGAAGCTTGTACTTAATGTTTGCTTGTTTATTAGTGTATAACTCTGATCCAATTCAGAGGCACAGCCACAGTCCTTATTGCCTTTATGCTTATCACTCTTATTGTCTTTTATTTTATAATAAGTACATTCATTCTTTTGTTATGATTTTACAATAGTTATTGTTAATTACTTGACAGCCTCGGAACTTGATTACTCCGAAACTGGTATATAAGCCTTAGTAGTTTGTACTGTAGGCTTAACCTCAAAATCGACTTGGGTATGACCTAGTTACCTCTGGTACTAGTTTCAGTCCTCTCTAGTACAACCTCCATCAGGAAAAGTACCCTTGACTTAGGTAACCCAGAGATACCCCCCAAAACCTAGGCTCTCCCAAAGCACCCAAAGAAATCTGAGGCAAACTCAGGCTTGCCCAGGCTTTTCCAGGCAAACTCAGGCTTGCTCAGGCTTTTTCAGGCAAATTCAAAGCTTTTAAACTGCTGAGGTTTTGGGGGGTATCTCTAGGCAGCCTAGGCACCAGGTCAGTTTTGCTGATGTCTGCCTTTACGTCTAGTCCATTTGACTCTCTGTTTAGTTCAAATCTGACTCCAACTCTGACTTTCCCATGGTCCAACGGTCCTATTGGATCCTTACGTTCATCACCTACCCTCAGGGACATGCAGCAAGTAGAAGGTGTTGGTCAATAAGTTATAACAGCACCAAGTCCCGCAACCATCCTTAGGGTCTTGTATACTTGTTAGGGTCGTGCCAGATAGGGTCGGAGGGGTCCAGAAATTCCGGAGTCGGACCTAGTAGGTCCTGAGATTAGACTTAGAAAGCACCAAGCAGGTAGGAAAGTGTACAAGACCCTACAGATGGTTGCAGGACTTGGTGCTGTTATTGACCAACACCTTCTACTTGCTGCGTGTCCCTGAGGGTAGG
The DNA here is from genome assembly GCA_027919835.1 of Lentinula raphanica. Taxonomy (NCBI): domain Eukaryota; kingdom Fungi; phylum Basidiomycota; class Agaricomycetes; order Agaricales; family Omphalotaceae; genus Lentinula; species Lentinula raphanica. Next base: position 661,620 of record JANVFP010000020.1, read on the forward strand.
TGACAAATGTAAGGATCCAATAGGACCATCGGACCATGGGAAAGTTGGAGTCGGAGTCGGACCAAACAGAGAGTTAAACAGACTAGATGTGAAGGCAGAGGTTGTACTAGAGAGGACTGAAACTAGTACCAGAGGTAACTAGGTCGTACCCAAGTTGATTTCGAGGTTAAGCCTACAGTACAAACTACTAAGGCTTATATACCAGTCTCGGAGTAATCAAGTTCCGAGGCTGTCAAGTAATTAACAATAACTATTGTAAAGTCATAACAAAAGAATGAATGTACTTATTGTAAAATAAAAGACAATAAGAGGAATAAAGACAATAAGGACTGTGGCTGTGCCTCCAAATTGGATCGGAGTTACACACTAATAAGCAAGCAAACATTAAGTACAAGCTCCGGAGTCAGAGCCATCGGAGTAGAAATAACAAACATAAAATGAGTGTGAGGGGATTAGGGAGGGGTCTGGATTGGAATCAGATTGGAGTCGGAGGTATGAATATAACAACACTTTCCTACCAGCTCGGTACTTCTTAAGTCCGATCTCAGGACCTACTAGGTGTTATGAAGCATAACATGTACTTCTAAGCCCCCAGAAATTCCTCAAATATTCCCAGCATATCCTCTGATTTTTCCTGATTTTCCTACCATTTTTCCAGTAATTTTCCAGCCTTTATTCACCCTTAAATGGCCTCTACAAGCATTCTCTATCAATGGCCGAGCCCTCGCCGAGCTGGCGCTTATTCGGCGTCTCGGCATCTAAATGAGGAAGCGCCGCCTTTCTAATTTTCCCACACTTCCTTTCCCTCCTCGCTCCCATCCTCTCCACTCCATCCTCAACTCCTCAAGACCGTGGAACCATCGGGACAACGCCAAGGACTTCAAGACACGATGAAGGGAGGATCAGGACAATGAGGGACACACTTAGAGGGTTGGAGGCCGCGATGACGCGGCCTACCAACTAATTCCATTACTGGTGCGTAATCCGTTCCTCGAACGGATTACATCCACGCTAACGAGGTTCCGTAGGACCATCGTCGACTCGCGTCGACGCATTGGACTCCCACGAACGCCTTCCGGATCTCAACCACCACAGGATACAGTAAAGCTTTTGTAAAAAACACTGATAAGTTATCGGGTACCTATTGCAAATAGTTGTGATAACCTGGAGGGGGTCCCGGAAATGGCTCCGGGGGTGGTCATGCCTGTCACTACCTGTCACATATGGCTTATATTTACTGTTTTGGGTAATTAATAATCATCCAGATATTAAATAAGCAGTACATTTTCAAAAAAACCCGAAAATTCATAAAAATTTATAAAAAACCTAAAATGGCCTGATTAGGTCAGATCAGGATATGTAAGCAAATGACCTCATATGATAAAAAATAATGTAGGGCCAATCTAGATACTAAAAATAGCCCAAAAAATCACTAAAAATGCAAAAAATATTTAGGGATGGTATAGAGCCTATTGCAGGCCCAGGCACATCAAAATTACCAAAAAAAGGTAAAAATTGATCATGATCTCATCTTGTAGCAAAAAATCTGAAAAAAATCCTAAAAATAGTCAAAAAATTCAGGGGTGCCTTGTTGGCCCTGAAAATGCAAAATAAAAAAAATACGCGACAAGTGTAAAATTTCCATCACTCCAAATCATTCTAAATCACACTATACAGTCAGTATATATGATGTATATGCTATATTTAGCATCCTAGTACCTTTATTGGGCTAAAAATAGAACTTGATCTCATCTCATAGCAAAAAATCTGAAAAAATCATAAAAAATACTCAAAAAATTCAGGGGTGCCTTATTGGCCCTGAAAATGCAAAATAAAAAAATTTACATAACACAATTGAAAAACAACATCACTCCAAATCATACCAAATCCACTACACAGTCAGTATATATCATGTATATACTATTTATAGCACCCCTAGTACCCTCAATCATTTATATCACTCAAGAATCATACCAAACTGAATGATTTGGGGAGTAAATATATTGTACATGATATTTTTAGCACACCTAGTACCCTTGATAACTTAGAACAATTTATATTACTCAATATGTTTAGTACACTTAGCACTTATTACACCTAACACACTAAAACTCATAACAGTACTTATATGTATTATACTTAATACAGTTGACAATGAAAATACTTAAAACAGTGTTGTCAGTCACTATACTCAACACACTTAACAGTCAAAAAGTCGGAACAATGTTACTTTATATACATAACACACTTATAACAACGAGTTTTGGGTGCTTATGGGCACTTATTTGGTGTTTTTGAGTCGAAAATCATTATAGCACACTCAATAATTTTTGTCTGGGCTCTATATTGTGTAAGGATGTTGTTTATATCATAATACACTTGATACAGCTCGGAGAACTCAAGATTACAGCCTGTGGGACTGGCTATATTGTGATCTTTTGAAATATAACAGTGTTTTATGTAAATGTCAATGCATATGTCCATGTGATGCAAGTATACTGATGGTGGTTGATGAGGGAATCACTCCTACAGTCTACTAGAAGTGTCTGGACATGGTTCAGATACTCACTATGACTATTGGACTCTGTGATATACATGTACATGTTTCATGTACACTGTAGATGTCTACACTTACATGTAACAATAGATGTCATATTCAATGACCCCCATTACAGATCTCTTGGCTGTATCACATAGAGATAGCATAGAATAGATTGTAGGATGACTCTTCTCATGACCCAGTAGCAGTTTGACTTCACAACATGGGTGTATGCACTGACATTTACATAAAACACTGTTATATCACAAAAGATCACAATATAGCCAGTTCCACAGGCTGCAATCTTGAGTTCTACAAACTGTATCAAGTGTATTATGATATAAACAACATCCTTACACAATATAGAGCCCAGACAAAAATTATTGAGTATGCTATTAATGAATTTCGACTCAAAAACACCAAATAAGTGCCCATAAGCGCCCAAAACTCGTTGTTATAAGTGTGTTATGTATATAAAGTAACATTGTTCCGACTTTTTGACTGTTAAGTGTGTTAAGTATAGTGACTGATAATACTTTTTTGAGTATTTTCATTGTCAACTGTGTTAAGTATAATACATATAAGTACTGTTATGAGTTTTCATGTGTGAGGTTTGATGAGTGTTAAGTGTACTGAACACATTGAGTAATATAAATTGTTCTGAGTCATTAAGGGTACTAGGTGTGCTAAAAATATCATGTACATTATATTTACTGAATGTTGTCAGTCTGATATGATTCTCGAGTGATATAAGCTATACTGAGTGATTGAAGGTACTAGAGGTGCTAAAAATAGTATATACATGATATATACTGACTGTGTAGTGGATTTGGTATGATTTGGAGTGATGTTGTTTTTCAATTGTGTTGTGTAAATTTTTTTTATTTTGCATTTTCAGGGCCAATAAGGGACCCCTCAATTTTTTGAGTATTTTTTATGATTTTTTCAGATTTTTGCTATCAGATGAGATCAAGTTCTATTTTTAGCCCAATAAAGGTACTAGGATGCTAAATATAGCATATACATCATATATACTGACTGTATAGTGTGATCTAGAATGATTTGGAGTGATGAAAATTTTACACTTGTCGCGTATTTTTTTTTATTTTGCATTTTCAGGGCCAACAAGGCACCCCTGAATTTTTTGACTATTTTTAGGATTTTTTTCAGATTTTTTGCTACAAGATGAGATCATGATCAATTTTTACCTTTTTTCGGTAATTTTGATGTGCCTGGGCCTGCAATAGGCTCTATACCATCCCTAAATATTTTTTGCATTTTTAGTGATTTTTTGGGCTATTTTTAGTATCTAGATTGGCCCTACATTATTTTTTATCATATGAGGTCATTTGCTTACATATCCTGATCTGACCTAATCAGGCCATTTTAGGTTTTTTATAAATTTTTATGAATTTTCGGGTTTTTTTGAAAATGTACTGCTTATTTAATATCTGGATGATTATTAATTACCCAAAACAGTAAATATAAGCCATATGTGACAGGTAGTGACAGGCATAACCACCCCCGGAGCCATTTCCGGGACCCCCTCCGGGTTATCACAACTATTTGCAATAGGTACCCGATAACTTATCGGTACTTTTTACAAAAGTTTTACAGTATCAGCTGCAACCACCCCAACAGCCCTCGGTTCCACCTCTTTGCGCTAAAACATCGGCACCGCCTTTCTTTGTGTCGCACCCTCGGTCCCGACGTGTCAACGTCGTTCTTGGCATCCCGTTATTTCGCTCACCCCTTCGTCAGCTTGTTCTCGTTGACGTCGGATCCTCGGCAACTCGCTAGGTCATCCCTAATGACGATACACTCCCCGGCAACCTTTTGTGTTACACATTTGGTCCCGCCCTGTCAGGTTTGTCCTCGCATCCCCGTTTTTCCTTTCGGCACTTCGTCGACTCGTTCTTGTTATCGCCGGATGCTTTCTAACTTGTTTAGTCATTTGGAATAACGGTACATCCCTCGGCACCACCTCTGGTGCCGTTTAACCTTTGTTGACACCCCACTCTCGCATTTTTGGCTAGTACACGCGGCGTTCGGCCCTCGTTCATCTAAATCACATCCCCCTCGACCTATTTACGCGTATCGTTGGCTTCCCGCTTTGTTCATGCCATTCAACTTGCCCTTCAACTTACCCTATCTGGAACTACGTGTATCGCCGGTCCTCCTTCTCCGGGAAAACCTTTCAACCTTCCCTTTTTGGACTCAGTAACATAGAGCTCTAGGATTCAATGGGCACAGCAGACGAATCAAGACGAGTCAAGGCGACTCTTCGTCTGTTGATATATTTCTTTTGTTATTTCAATTGACTTCTGATACTTGTTAGCGGCCGGATCGACGCGTGTTCACGCCGATTCGTGTTGTTTCGAGTCAAAACGCATCGTCGGCACATAACGACAATGTGTTTCTTACGCGTCCCGGCACTGGGACGTGTCATCACAATTATCATTGTGGTGACACGTCCTCAAGCCGACATTCTTTTATATTACATTACCTTATATATCCTTACCTACAGAAAACATATATAAGCAGTAGGTATCTTGTAACCCAATCCCCAGATTGGTTATTTTTACAGATTCTCAATAGGATTTGGCTTTCTTCTCTCATCTCGGTCTGGTTATTACCAGTGTAACATCAAGTGTACTACTAACAACAAAGTTTCGGCAATTATCAATCACTCGGAATCCAGATCTTCGGTGTAGACTCATTAGCCTAGCAGTCTGTCTACAACGTTCTTTTGGACGGAACGCTCGTAGCCTTCGTCTTTGGTGCCGTCGAGGGATAGAGCATCGAGCACCTAACACTAGGTCTGAATCTGGAATCTCTGGGCCCCTCCAACCCTATCTGGCACAATCCTAACATGGTGACATATCCTCAAGCCGACATTCTTTTATATTACATTGCCTTTATATAAGCAGTAGGTATTTTGTAACCCAATCCCCAGATTGGTTATTTTTACAGGTTCTCAATAAGATTTGGCTTCTATTTTCTCATCTTGGTCTGATTATCACCAGTGTAACAACAAGTGTACTACTAACAACAAAGTTTCAGCAATTATCAATCACTTGAAATCCAGATCTTCAGTGTAGACTCATTAGCCTCAGAGCAGTCTGTCTACAATGTTCTTTTGGATGGGACACTTGTACCCTTCGTCTTTGGTGCCATCAAGGGATAGAGCAACAAGCACCTGACACTTTAATTGAGATTAACACAAATGTAGAGGCTGGAGATGGCATATTGAGCGATGAACCAAAAGATGTATAGATAGTAGTATTATTTGTAGAGAAGGTGTTACAGGAGGAATGAGATGGGGTTCTTGCCCTGGAATATACTAAGTTTATGAGTATGCTACTGCATGACGAGCATAAGGCTCCATTGTGTTCTTGAAAATGCGCCACGAGTGCGTATTTGTAAATAGTAAAAGTAAGTAAAAGTAAAGAAAACATAAGGAACTTGTCAAATTACAACATATGTGGTGAGCCAAACTTGTCATATGTCCTTATTACCCTTTGCCCTGCTCTGAAGACCCATACCTCCTGGATGGCAAGCTCCAAGCTCAGTCCAACTCCTACTGTTACACAAAGACCTGTGTATAGTATATACAGAAATGAGTCTCTAAAACTAGGCCCAGTATATGTTCAACCTCATATTTAATATCTGAGATCTACAGATTGGTTAAAGCCCTGATATTGTTATCCATAGATCATGAGAATGTACCTGTATTTTTGTCATCTGGTAGGTGACTCAGTAAATTTACAATCTCCCAGTAGCCTTGGGATTCTGCAGCTTGTAATGCAGTGCCATGATGACCAACTTGAGCATATATATCTGCACCTTTCTGAACCAAGAATCTCACAGTTTCTAGGTGGCCTTCATATGCAGCAGCTTGCAAAGCAGTCCCATGATAACTACTTTAAGCCTTGACATCTGCACCTTTGTCAATCAACAATTTTACAATCTCTAAATGTCCTTCTGCTGCTGCAAGTATCAATGCAGTACCATGATTACTACTTTATCATCAATGTCTGCACCTTTTTCAATCAAGTATGTCACAATCTCAAGCTGACCTTCATTTGCAGCAGCTTGCAATGTACTTTCATATTGACTAATACTAATGTATATCATGCTCAACACACTTAACACACTCAACAATGAAAACCCTCAAAAAAGTGTTCATGTGTGTTATACTTAAAACACATATACACTTCATCAATCAATATAACACACTTAACAATAAAAATCAGGTAGTGTAATCACTCATAACACGTATCACACTGAACACACTTCAACAGTAAGAATAACATACCTTTAATAGGACATTGTTATACTATAACACACATATAACAATGAGTTTTGGGTGCTTATGGGCGCTTATTTGATGTTTTTGAGTCGAAATTCATTAATACCTAACTCAATTATCTTTGTGAGGACTTTCTGTTGTGTCAGGATATTGTATACATCATACTCCCCTAGATACAATTCGGAGAACTCAAAATTACAGCCTGTAGGGATGGCTATATCATGATCTTTTATGATTTAACAGTGTTTTAGATAATTGACAATACATATGTCCATATATTGCATAGATACCAAAGCTGTCTCATGGGGAGAGCACTCCTACAGTTCACTAACAGTGTACTATGAACATGATCCAGATACTCACATGACCATTGGACTCTGTAATATACATCTACATATTTCATGTATATTGGAGATATATATACTTGCATGTAACTACAGATGTCATACTCAATGACTCCCATTGTAAATCTCTTGGCTTTATGACACAGAGTAAGCATAGAATAGGTTGTAGGATGTCTCCTTTCATTGCCCAGAAGGAGTTTGACTTCATAACATGGATGTATGCACTGTGATTTACACAAAAGTTGAACAGTGTAAAATCATAAAAGATCATCATATATCCAGCTCTATAGGCTGTATTTTTTGGTTCTCCAGATTGTATCTAGGAAGGTATGATATAAGCAACATTCTGACACAATATAAAGCCCACATAAAAATTATTGAGTGTGTTATCAATGAGTTTCGACTCAAAAACACCAAATAAGCGCCCATAAGTGCCCAAAACTTGTTGTTATATATGTGTTATAGTATAACAATGTCCCATTATAGGTGTGCTATACTTACTGATGAAGTGTGTTCAGTGTGATAAGTATAATGAGTGATTACACTACTCCAAGTTTTTGATTGTGAAGTGTGTTATATTGATTGATGAAGTGTATTAAGTATAACACACATGAGCACTGTTCTGAGTTTTTTCATTGTGAAGTGTGTTGAGTATGATATACATTAGTATATTGTTCCGAGACTTTTCATTGTTAAGTGTATTATGATTTTTAAGTACGACACACATGAACACTGTTTTGAGGTTTTTCATTGTTGAGTGTGTTAAGTGTATTGAGTATCATATACATTACTACTGTTCTGAGTTTTTTCATTGTCAAATGTGTTAAGTCTAATAAATTGAATGATATAAGCCATTCTAAGTGTCTGAGGGTACTGGGTATGCTAAAAATAGCATGTACATCACACACCGGAAGTGGAAAAAATTCCAACGAGCAGAGATTTGCACTGATAGCAGATGATTCTGACTACTTTTCAAAAATTCTGAAAAATAGAACAAAACAATATATTTCTACAAGAATGATTGTATAGCTAAAATCTGAGAATTCAGTGCACATCTATTGTTGTCCAAAAAGTTCATTGAAAGGACATAAATCTTAGAGGAGAAGAAGAATTGAGAAACTGGACCTTTCGATCTGAAAATCTTCCTTGCTGAATCTATATATTTTAACAATAAGAAAATTCTTCCAAAATTCAGAATTTCTGCAGTACTGAGATATTAGCTGAATAGAAATATCCCTATCGTATTATCACAAAGAACAAAAGCCTTGCCGAAATCCAGCATTTCGGAGCTGCTGAAAATTGGAAATTGAATGCAATTGGCCCTTTTCAAATCATTTGAAACCCAGGATTTCTGCAAAATTTTCAGCTATTGCAAGAAGTTCTTCAAAATGTATCCTTTTTAAGGACACTTCAGTGCTCACAATTGTACAGGTTTTGAATGGAATTTCTTTTCATACAAAATGTCTAGATTCAAATAAGTTGAAATGTATGTCAAAACCTCTTATTTCTCTATTGTTTTCTATGCATAAAATTCAGACCCTTTCAACAAACATCTCAAGCCATAAAATATGCACTCTGAATTGATAAATATTAAATGTACTTTTACCAGTGTTGAAATATGATATTTTACACTCATTATTGGGAATAATGAAAATCCAGTCAAAATATCTGCTATTGGCACAGCTTTCTGCTCGTTGGAATTTTTTCCATCTTCGGTGTGTCATATATACCTAGATTTAGTATGATTTGGAGTGATAACATTTTTACACTTGTCGCATATTTTTTTATGTTGTGTTTTCAGGGCCAACAAGGCAACCCTGAATTTTTTGAGTATTTTTTATGATTTTTTCAGATTTTTTGCTATCTGATGAGATCAAGTTCTATTTTTGGACCAATTTCCTTTTTAGGATGTGCCTGCGGTAGCCAATACCTCATTGTAGCTATTTCTGGTTTCCTCTGTCATGTTTTAGCACCTCAAGATCAATAATATCATTCTATGCTTTTTTTCTATTCAAAAATATCATAACCCAAAAAGGAAATCAATGACGTAATGATCTAACCCTAATTTACCTGATTTCATAATTGCCATAAACGTAGTCACTTCATGAAGTGCAGTACAGCTTCACAAAGTAGATTTATTATAATATACCTATCAAATAATAAAAGAATTATTAAATATTATTAAATATACTAAATAGCTGAGCACCCCCGGAGCCCTACTGGCCTACCTGGAAGGGTTTGTTGAGCTTCGAGAGTGAGTCCTGTTACTCCGCAAAGCTGTGGTGGAGACTTATCGGACTACTTTGCGGAGTTTTTACAGCTTCAGCTGCTGGGTCCCCATCTCCATCCATTGGCTACCTCCACCCTCTTACCCACCTCCTCCACTGTTCCACCTCTTCCAGGTCCCTCTTTGAAACCAACCCTAAGATTCTACACCTTGGAATCCCTGCATTCTTGCCCTACCTCCTCCATTCTCACCCATGACAAAAATCGCTCCGGCGATATAACAACCCTTATTGTAGCAGGCCATTCATTGATCATTAAGGAAAGACCTGGAAACACCAGTCCAGTAGAGTTCCATGGCGACGGCATTTAAAATACTCATTACAGGCAAGCCTATGCATCAGGAGGTCTATGTCGCGATGAGGTGGGGCATTGAAGAGGTGACTCACAGACCTGATGGATGCAATGTTGTCGTGTTTGTCGGAAATTCCCCATATACAACGTCAGCGAACAGTTTTTGTTCAAGTACAGCCGTGCCATTACACTTGTAAGGTCATAGGGCAGCAGAACAAAGGTGTCATAGGACCCAGGCTAAGTCAAATGTTGAAGAGATGCCCAGCTTGGGTCATCGATTGAGAGATTCTGTGCTCACTGTTTTGTTCAAAATAGAGGTGCTCACGAGTGCACACTCGAGTGTACTTGCCACTCGTGACACATATATTTGTTACTCAAAATCAGCAACTGTGACTTGAGTGCGAGTGCCATGAATATTCAAGGTAATTTATTCAAATTGTGACCCGAGTGTCTACTCGAGTATATAGAGGAAAGACTCAAGTAATGAAAAATACACTCGAGTGTTTTAATACTCGTTACATTAATTTTCATAGTTTTTAATAAATATACAGTACTGAAACATGTATTAACATGCTTTGAAGCAAGAACAATATACAGATTTACTACTAGGTAAAGTTGCCATGAGGGGGAATTGAACTCTGAAGGAAGTTAAAGGAAGGCTGACCTTAGTCCAGAGTCAGCGCCTTTAACCACTTCACCATTCACATTTTCTTACATATGACATATGTTAGACTATATTACTCCTTTTCTCCTAATAATTATAATAGGCAGTGGCTGTGACTCTAACACAAAAATTTATAATAGGCACATAGCCACTATGAAAAGTCATGTGCAGGGCTAATAGTAGAAATACTCACGAGTACAGGAGAATACTTGCGAATAAATTGCACAAGTACTTGTCAATACAATTTGATGATCGTGACTCAAGTATACACTCGTGCCACGAGTACACTCGTATAAATAAAACACTCAACTCACGAGTCACGAGTATAAATAAACTCACGAGTACTTGTCAACACTTGCCACTCGTGAGCATCTCTAGTTCAAAAGAATCCAGCGAATTATCACATCAAATTCTGGGTTCCCATCTCCATCTGTTCCTCCTCCCACCTCCTCCCCACCTCAGTATGATGAAGAAATTTTGAGTAAGAGGTGGTAAGATACATGGAATGTACCAGAAAGATATGAATAATGATGATATTTTCAACTAATATTCACATAACTATGAGAATTCAGAAGGGGGACTGCAGAACTTTGATATTTATCATAATCTGAATAATGTATGGAATTATTGAATTTTGAGTAATTACTGATTTTATATTGAGAATTATCAAACATTATCTGTGGACAGTTTTCCTGATGGTCCAAATGCCGAGTGAAGCTCCAACGGAGCTCCAAGTATGATGGTCATAATAGTCTTCATCCTCTGTCTTTTCGCAATAACCATGTTTCTCCAGAACACCAGAACACCAGACCACTAGAGAAAGGTTCAGCATGGAGTGGTTGAGGTCAAAGTGTGCAGACATTTGATTTGAATAATCCCTAACCCATCCATTTTTAGTGCACAATACATCACCCATTTCACCTCTCTCATACCCAACAGCCATACCTAGAGCATGTATCTATGTACTAATGCCAACACAACCACATTATTGCCTCAATATCAAGCATCATTGTGTCTGACTAGTCAACCTACACTACATAGAATATGGAAGATGACTCATGGATGCATGGGGATGAATAGAGCTTTGAGTCGGTGGTCTGCACAGTGTCAAACCTGAAGCTAAGGCATTACCCCCTCCATTTCCTTTCGTCCCATTCTGCGCTCTTTGTGCTCTATTCAGCTGCAATGAGCAGCAGACAAATACTCTCCCTCTGAAGAAAAACTGAAACATAACATGAAATTTCATTCCAAAATTGTGTTGGTATTCACAAGATCAAAAAGAAAAACAAGCTTCAAAACTCCCAAGGAGAAATGCTCATGAAGCTTGAAACTGCTGAGATATGTGGATACATATACTGTAAATATATGTACACAGACATGAAAAGGAAAATCAATGATCACAAGCTACAATTGTGATTTATCAAACATGTGGGAGTATCATTTATACTTGAAGGACTACACTCTGTTAATTCATTTGATGGCATTGATTGGTTCAGATGATACACTGTTACAGAAAATTTCAAGATGGAAAGGAAGGGAGTTTTGCTGAAGAGGTTGCTTTTGCAACCTCACTCAAGATTCTAAATAGTTACCTCTATTTGACTCTCCAAATTCAATGCCAATTTTAACATTTACTTAATACACATACTAATATTTTTAGGTTCAAATGAAATATCATTTATAAATCTACATTTTTTATAGTACTTGATATTCACAGTCCTAATTTTGTGTCAGTGGTGTTGTCCCCAAATGAGTTAGGAATGTGACAATCTCTGAATGGCCATGGGACTCAGCAGCTTGCAATGCAGTCCCATGTATACCATTTTGAGCTCTGATGTCTGCACCATTTCCAACTAAAAACCTCACAATCTCCAAATGACCTTCAACTGCAGCAGCTATCAATGCAGTACCATAATGACCACCTTGAGCTTTGACATCTGCACCTTTATTGATTAACAATTTTATAACCTCTAAGTGACCTAAGGCTGCAGCAGCTTCCAAGGCAATACCAGGAGATATAATTGGAGCTTCAAAATGTGTACCTTTCTCAAGCAGCAATTCCACAATCTCTAAGTGGCCTAAAGCTGCAGCATTGTACAATGGACTATTATGAAACATGTCTTGAGATTTAATATCTGCACCCTTCTCAATCAGCAATTCCACAATTGCTAAGTGATCTCTTTTTATAGCAGCAAGCAATGCAGTTTCTTGAAATCGGTCTTGAGATTCAATATCTGCACCTTTCTCAATCAGCAGTTCCACAACTGCTAAGTGGCCTTTGGATATAGCAATATGCAATGCAGTCTTATCAAACTGGTTTTGAGCATTGACATCTGCTCCATTTTCAACCAGAAACTTTACCATTTCCAAAGTTCCATGAAATGCAGCATCATGCAATGCAGTCATAGAAATTTTTTCAGTATGAATATCTACATATTTATTTTGTACTAAGAATTTCACAATCTCAAGTTTGTCCTGAAACACAGCTTCAAGAAAATGGTCTATTCTCAGAATTGGATCAAATTCCTTCAATGGACTAGTACTGGAAATTGATTTCCTGGTCCACTCCTTGATTATATCCATCCAATATTCCACATTTTTATCTTCATCAATAACAAGGCCTTTCCATATGACTCTCTGAATAGATCCCAAGTGATATTCAAGCTTTTCTGCACAATTTTTTTGGAATCTTTTCCAATTATCAAAACTAGACCATAAATTCTTTGAATATGAAAAGAATGCTTCACTGAATGCTTGTGCTGCTATATACTGAATTGATTGATTCGAGAAAATTGAGCAAAGACTATTGAGAATATCTATGAGAAGCAATTGCAGAATGTCCCTATCATGGATATAATCAATTTCAGCATTATGCAATGACTTCAAGGAGAGTTGTGGATATTTATCCTCCTTTTGAAGATGCCAAAGCTTGCTGTTAGTCCATTTAATAGCCCATACAATGACATTAATCATATATATGATATATTTGCTTGGGATGAAAAGCAGTGGAATTTTGTATGGGCAATTAAGCCAGAAAGAAGGCAAACTGATACTTCCTACATACAATATGCCAGCAATGATTGTCACAACAATCACAATCCAAGAGAGACTGGTGTGTAGCTCATGAATATACAATGACAGGCCAATAAAAAATAAACCCAGGGATGTATGCAAAATGAGTGGTAGAGTTCCAATTATTTCAGGGACTTTCCATTGAATTAATCCTGAATATTTAAATTGATGAAGCATAGCCTGCTCCCTTGCATTTCCTGAGGATATAGCAGTATATGCTTGAAGCCATTGTTTGACTAACACTGATAATAGTGCAGTGGCAAGAGAAAGTGATAAACTTGCAAGAAATAGACCATTGATCCAAAGGTCTTTTATGCCAGGAGTTGTCATCTCAAGATTGACATTGGAATTAGGGATAGTGTTGATTGCTGTCAAGTTACCAGCAGCTCTTAGCAGATTTACCTGCTCCACCATAAGAACTGCAGTGATTTGTGCATAGTTGGGTTGAAGGGAAGTTATTGTGGAAATTATAAAGGATGTCACAACTGCAGAAAAAAGTGCTGCCTAGAAGGGATATGAGTGAAGAACACCTTTCCAATGAAGGTGAACCTTACAAAAATTAAAAGTGCATCAATTGTGTCCTTAAACCCTGCCAATAATTCATTATCTTTCAGCTCTGCTTCATCTAAATATACTTTCCAAACTCTAGCATTTTCTGCTAGCCATTCTTTTCTAGCATCATCCTCATACTTCTTTCGATAGTCATAAGATCGGCTTCCTGTAAAATTTTAAATTTAAGGCTTTGCTGGTTGAAAAAATGACTTACCACTGATATATTCACCCTGATTTCTTGCATGAGACTGCTTTGCATTGAATGTGCTCATTTTATCACTGGTATTTTGGAATGATTACAAAATGGAATGTGTGTTGCAATGAAAGGTAGCTCTGAAAGGGGGGGTCAGAAAATCACGGCCGTTCATTTGGTTTATAAACTCTCTCAATGCTATTGCATTAATCTGGGATCATTACACTGTGGAGAGTCCATAAGTTAAATGACACATGGATACCCGCTACTAGCTGCCGCGTCAGTTGTCGGTGTCTTCATAACACCGTCAGCTGCCTAAGGCAATTTCTATATACTAGTGAATGCAGATTGAATCCTAGATCTCGTCGGTGTATAGTTGACGATCGAAAAATTAAAATCAGTGGTGATCAACATAACATATAAGCTGGGAAGGGTTTAAAGGAAGACCGAAAACTCATGGAGAGCCTCCATTCATCGAAGTCTACAATTTCTGGAGAGGTATATGTTATGACGACCTGAATACACACAGAGAGAGAGGAAATAACGTATCAGTCAATGACAACAATGTGTTGTCTTTATAGCACCTGCCATGTATCCCAATGAACCGCCGGAAGATTCAAAGTCTGACTCGCGGAGACTTGTTCTTGAGGTGCAGTCCCATTGAGATCGAACGAGAAATTGAAGAAGGGCAGAAGGGTTCCACATTGGGAAAAGATGGTCAAGGTAGGGGTTAGGTGAGCTGGCGACAACCTTCATCACACCGACTTGAGGAATCGACTTTAAGAAGTCTCAGCTCAGAGAGTACACAACGCTGAAGCTTCGGATTGTGAGAGGAGTTATAGAATTAGACACGATGTATGTAGCTACTTGCTGGATCGTAACGGATGACAGTCCCGGCGGCCTCGAAACTTTGATTGAACTAAGTTACTAACGATGTTCAATGAGATTGAGAAGATGGAGGTAAGGGTAAAGATGGCAGGTAATGCTTACCCACATAACGTGTCGACAGCCTGCAAGAGATCCTATAAAAGTGTGCGCACTTCCCAACCCTTCCTGTGTCCCATCATCGTATCAGTTATTGACGTGGACAGCTTGGGGTGTACGCGGCGCGGGAGTGAATTTGTTTCGTGTCATGCTAAGTGGAATAGAGCTGGACGCGAGCCATTCATTTGCTGAGTGCTGAGATGCACTGAACGGAGAACCGTCTCGGCGGCCTTGAAACTAGATTGTTTGTTTCAACTAACGATGTTCAGATTGCGATGCTGGACCTAAATGTGAAGATTTCAGAGAAAGCATACCAAGACAATGATTCGACAGCCTGCATGAGATTCTATGAAGATGTCCGCGCTTCCCAGCCCTTCCTCTTTCCCATCATCAGCTATCATCGTATCAGTTATTGAGCTCGAGTTTTCTGTGCCTCCGAGCAGACCATTATTGATAGTCAATGAGATGGAATGTGCAAGCAATACAGTCGAACGTTGAGATCTCCATGAGGGTTTGCACCGGCATTAAAAGATAGGATGGCGATGGCAATTTTAGGTGTGAGACGAGAGAAGAGGTGCAAGAGTGGGCGTTCATCAGAGTTTACGCTGAGATAGGGTTAGGGTTTTGATCGGACAGCCGCTGTTACCGTCGTCGCGAACCTTCGCCTCAATCACCTTCACTGCAAGCATCTTCCTCAAATCACTATTCTCTTTGACCATCTGGTGGGGAACTCTAGGCCTGTGCTGGCGCTATGGAAGAATGAGACGCTGCGAAAGGACGAAATTTTGCAAGGGACGGATCCTGAACTGAGAACCAACATCAAGTAGCCGATCTCGATCATCGTCAACTCTCTAGGCGCGGACGCCTGCTCTACGTGCTCATGATCATCGCAGCATGAACCTTTCAGAATTCGGGCGTCGTTAGATAAGGCTGGCTCGATATAGTGGGATCCGGCTGAGTTTCGAGTCGAAGGGATGTATCGGTGTTCGGTATGATTTTCTTCATGTCCACCCCAACTCATTTCCCTCTCCCTTTCTATCTTCAAGCATCGCAGTCTATCCATACCCTCAAGATAACACCGAAACCCGAGCCGTCCTCTCTCACTCGAACCAACGTCGAGCTGTCGGGTGTTATCCAATGAACAGAGGTCCGAGTCGAACGAAGATTGATGAAATTTCCGCGTGGTGCCTGCACTGGGTTTCGAACACATCTGCTCCCCGGTCCTATTCAATGCTCCCATAAGAGCTAACATGAACGCCCTACATCCTTCTCTAACGGCGTACTGCCACAACGAACAAACGTCGTCAGGTAGAGGGGTAGAGGGGTAGTAGCTGATCAGACCAGTGGCAGCGTGTCACCGATAATTCACCTGCATCTTCGAGTGGGTAGTATTGCAGCTTAATTCAGACAGGGAGAGAGAAGACTAAC
Source organism: Lentinula raphanica (assembly GCA_027919835.1). NCBI lineage: Eukaryota > Fungi > Basidiomycota > Agaricomycetes > Agaricales > Omphalotaceae > Lentinula > Lentinula raphanica. The sequence goes on from JANVFP010000020.1 coordinate 678,285, forward strand.
CCGAAGAATCATTGATAGTACAAATAAAACGGCTGACAGAGGAGCATAGGAACGGGTAATGACGCTCAATCAGATGGAAGGGAATCCGAGTTCATTAATCTCGACGATTTTGGATGCGATGGCGTCCGGGGGTGGAAGGGGAATCGACGCCAACACTCTTCTCTATTTTCTCTGTCCACTACCTCTATAATTCCCCACCGATACTGCCCCTGAGGCCTGAACGTGCATGTTAACCTTTAAAAACCTTTCTTCTACCCCTCCTACCCCTGCGTCTTTTCCATCTAATGCGAGTTGACGTGTTGTTCCTCAGAGAGTTGTGATAAGTATGCTGTCCACTCACATGTAACATCACCGCATTTCGACCTGAGGCCTGATCCCTGACCTTCCCATTCTTCGCGGCAACTCCTATGCAGTAGAACGAGAGTGACATGGCTAGGTCAAATATCATAAAAAGAAATGGAAAGCACTTCACTCCGGCCTTGGTTCATGAGCCGGAATTAGTTGGGTTGTCCACATTGATTGGTGGTGATATGAAGACGATTGGTTTGGCATTGACTTAGTACTGAATGCATAAAGATATTTCGTGACTTGTTTTGTATATTATCTACATCATACAAGTTCGTCCATAAGTCTTCCATCAATTTCCCGATTGCTATTAATTACATTCAGCCATCCTTTGAGAAACCATTCAACGGTCGGGTGTGCAAAATTGTCATACTCTATTCCCTGTTCATCAATATAAACTGAATCCAGAGTTCTGACCTGCTTCACCAGGCAAGATGCAAACGTCAACAGCTCGGTTTGTGCATGAGCTTTCATTTCATCAAGGGTAGAATCACGTTGAATCGAGAGCATCAGCCTCGCGATGCTGGGTTTGAACGTAAGACGACCATGGAAATTTTGGAGAAACACAATTCTAAGAGATGAGAAGCATGCGAGTGCGGAAGAGAGGTCATTCTGAGTCCGAAGTCATCAGCCTGTGTTAGAGGGGGGCAAATGAGATGAAACGTACTATGTCATACATTCCCTTGTCGTACTGGAGATTGAGATGGAGAACCTCGAGTTTTGGAAAGGAAGAGGCAACAAGTGGGAGTTTTTCGGTCAACGAGGATTTGACCTCCAAGGCAAGTTCCATGACATGCCACTCCTGGGAGGATTGACCCGCAGACTTAGTCCTACTCAAACGAAGTTCTGTAATCATGGAAGAATCGTGAAGGCCTTGTCGTTGATAGTCGTTGATTAGAGGAGATAGAAAAGGAGGTGCATCATGAGTGAAGAAAGGATGGTAGAAATTGAAGAGCCGAAGCTCATCCAGGGTTGGATGGGTCGACAGAAACGGAGACAGCCAGGAAGATAAGACGCTGATGGGTACAAAGTGCATCGACACTTCGATTGATTTGAGTCCTGGAAATTTCTGGAATTCGAGCTGATTGCCAACAGGTCCATCTTTAACGAGGATGAGGCGCTCTATCCTCATGCCCCGATCTAGATATTTTTGGCATTTAAAAGAGAAGGCCATAGCTGAGGTGGTGAGATCAAGTGTCACTTTTGAGAGATCGTGATTGCACATAGACATGCTAGGTGTTTGATCAACCAGGACCAAATCAACAGTGGGATGTGCAAGTAATTCTTTGAGCAGATCAGTTCTATCTTCACAGTCTGGGAGCTCAACATTCACAAGTCGCTCCAGCTGAGGCAATAATCGTTTCTCCTATCTCATTGAGAGCAGGTAAACGGCCTATAACTAAAGTGCTGCAATCATATTAGTCGAGATAAGGATAGCTATCCTTGAATGAGACGTACTTTGTGAATCTTGAACAAAGCGCAAGGTTGTTCTCCAGTTCCTTTGCATGCTCATCATTCTTGATTTTGATATTTGCAAATATAAAAGGTAAACAAATTCGACGAAGCCGCCAATCGACTACAGAGAGCGCAAGGAGATCGGGCGATGCAGATTTTGACAGTGATTCGAAATAGGTGAAACATGATTTTGGTAAGTTGGCTGCAGACGCGACATATTCCGTGATGCTGTGAAGTAGTTCGTTGGGTAATGGCAAGCACGATCGCATGAGATTTGGACGGCAATGGACGAGGAAGTGGTGGTGGTGCTGAAGATAAAGATTTGGTGGCTGTGCTAAGTTCTACTTTGATCGCAACAGCAGGCAGCAGCCTGAGCCACGTCCACGTTCCTGTAGGCTGCCATTTCATTCTTCGATATGTGCATACTCATTTTTGAGTCTCAACTTGCGGATACAAGCACAGCATCAAATTCATCACCAATCACTTTTCTAACAAATCGTTGCCTTTTCTCTTCGCATACCCTCATTCACCACAGCTACACCAATACCAACACCACAACTTTTAGCTCGAGCTAAAGCTTCAAACTTTGAGCTCAACCCTCTACTCCAATCTGATGAAGCAGGCTTCCACTGGACGAGAACCTTCTCTTAGCTGGGTGAGGAAACGCCGTTGATCTCTATCTGCACAACCAGGCTGCTCATCCGGACCTGCCCGTCGTCCTTCATGAAGAGCAGCGGGCTAAATCAGTATCAGTCTTCAGATCCTAACAATGAGTATCGAAGCCTCAAGCAGAAATCAGATTGCCCCGTTCTTGGTGTTTTAGCACAGATCATTGCGTGTACAACGAGGTGAAGGTTTGGAAGCATACTAATGAGCATGAGCATCAGATGCCAAAGTTCGTCAGAGAGAAAGGCGCATACTGTATACGGAGGTGTAGTGCACTTTTCGTGGGTTGGCAATGGCTTTTTCCGAGTCTAAATCATTGTCGCGTTCAGAGTTAGAGTCAGATTCAGCCATGATACTCGATGGATGAAAAAAAGTTCGAAAAGGCTCAGAAATATGAGCCTCATCGTGAAAGGTATTCCTCGAGCGTTATCGACACTCTTACAAACATTACCGCGAAATTCAAACTAAGTGGATATCAGAATCCACGACACAACGCAGCACTCATATACAAACGCAACTTCCCTCTGTTAGATCCTATCTTCCACACATACGAACACTCCCTTCGTTGTACGCATCGATCCCACCACCGCCTTTGGTAGAATCCAAAAAGAACATGTCATCAAGTCAAATCGTGATCAAGACGTCGCGTCGCCAGACCGCTCGAAGGTTCGTGAGCAAAAGTGAAGACTTTGACTATCGTTGCTGAAGTTTTAGAGGGTGACGGAAATGAAATTAGATTCGTGGATTTGTTAAGTGGATTGACTTCCGAGCGGAAACTATATGCAGTAGAGTGTCCAAATCAGAGTCACAGAATGTCAAAAGTCTCTGTGGAGGTGTATAATCTGGTAAGTTTGATACACAGAGAGAGAGCGTACAATGTACACAAAACATACCATTCAATGATAATCGACATTCGTCAAATGAATCTAGCCCTCGTCAATTCTTCAATTCCTCGCCAACTCTTCCCTGAGGTTTTGCTTTTTGAGGTGGGGAGTTACCAGCATATAAAGTCGTCGAGTGTCGAGATTGAGAAGCATGGCACGTCAGAATACCAGAGCGCAACACGTACTACCTCCAAACACGTACACTGGTCAAACTCGTCGAACCCACCGTCATCCGTTTGTATGAATCCAGAGCGCGGACGTTCGACTAGTCTTCTTAAAAGTTTCTTGGGAAAGATCTATTTGTGGGCGACGATTCTGACCATCGTCGGTAAGAGATTGAGAATCGGAGCCGAATGAAATCGGTGTTGATTGATGAACGTAGCATTTCTCGAGTTAGAGTGTTTACTACAAGGGAATTTTAAAAAGCCTAGGTTCGACCGATTCTAGAGCCTCTGTGGAGTAGATCCGTGAGATGACATGAACAGAGAGAGCGCGCGCGCAAAACGTACCATTTTCCTCCAAAACGTCCACCCTACTTATAACGATTCCAAGTACGACTTCCTTGTCACGCCTGCTTGGTTTCAGTTTAAGGTATGCTCGTGTGCCCAACGAATTCCAGCCAAAACCCTAGCGCATCTCCTCACGAGAATGCTCCCTCAGGACTTTCAATTTTCCAATTGAGTAAGGATGAATGTAGATTGACGGTGAGTGATAGCGTGACTTTCTTTCGAGATGTGTATCTGTCGAGTATCGTTCGTAGATTGTTGATAGAGACCAAAGAGGACACGCAAGGCGGATGGTGAAGTTAGGATGATAGATCCAAGGAATAGAGAGAAGACATACTCACACAGTGAGTGTGGCCTGGAGAGATCCTATGGATGCTATCTAGCCTTTCCTAGTCCTCTATCTCATCACCGCGTCAGTTCAAGTCGAACCCTCGAGAGAAAACGAGCATCGTTAATATGAAAGCCTCGAAGCAAGCTGAAGTTCATAGTCAAATCGTCTGAGAGGTTGGTGCTGGCGTCGGTAGAGTGGATGACGATGGTATGGGACGAGCATGGTAAACGAATGAGAAGAAGTGCAAGAGACGTGAGAGTTGACGTTGAAGCATCAGAGTTTTCGGCGTTCGCTGGAATTACAGGGTTAGGGTTTCACCTCGGACCGAATATCTGCTGTGAATTTGTCTTCGTAAAAACTCTCATCACCTCGACAACCTACTTTTTCACATCTCCTCCAACCAATCCTTTTTCTGGCCACTGGTATGATTCTCTACAGCTCTAGGCTTCGGCTTGAGCTATGAAAGATTAGACACGAGGACGATGAAAGCTAGTAAGGGGACGAAAGACATCGAGGAGGACGACAGTGAGTGAGATTCTCGATTCTCACGTTGACATGATTCAGCTTCTACAGTCCACTACCAGCTTTTGATCTGAGAAGTGAGCCAGGCCTGGGCCTGAGCCAGAGCTGGACGATGGACTCTGCGGTAGTCATCTTCGTTAGGCATAATTCAAGGATACTTACATCAAATCAGATATTCCCCCTCTCCTCATCTCTATATTTTCGTACTCTCCTTCACCTCTTCCCGTTCCACTTCTCGTAACAGCCGACCGTACAAAACCGAATCGAAACCCCGTTCTCTCCCCTCCCCTCCCCGGCCCTTCCTCCGTCCCTTCAATATCATTGAGGTCTCGATCTTCTTCAGAGGATGCGCACTCCATTCTTTCGATCAACATTCGCAACGAGTAGGATAGACAAAAAGCAGGAGGGAAAACGCATCAGGAACAGCGTATCGTGGGGTTTGTGCCAAATCGGGGTGAAGGAGGCCTTTCGCGGATTGCGGTAGTTATCTTCGACGCTCCTCTCTTCAAAATCTATCTCTATGTCTGCTACCTCTGCTGCTACCCGCGTCTTCCACCTCCCACCTCCTCGTCCACACCGGCCATATGATGCTAAATTTGGAACCAGGTCTCTCCCGTTCCCATGGTCTCGCTCATGTTCAACTCAGAGTGGATGATGAGAATGAGAAGAGAAGTCATCGGAGTGGAATTGTGGCGTTAGGGTTTTCATGTTCGTCTCTCCCCTCGACTCTCACCTCGAACACCATGTGCTCTTCTTGGCCGAGCTCGAGTTGTGGAAGAATTAAACGCTGGGAGAGGACGAATCTAGTTAGGAAGGGATAAATTGGTGAGTAATTATTCTGTCGTGCATTCCTCGACGTTTACTCACTTTCTGCAGTTTGGTATCTCTAGCTTCAAACGCAATGTCCATGAAAAGATTGAAATAGACTGTTACACGTTTCTAACCGCAATATTCTCGCGGCGCACGTACAGTGTTCATATTGAACCTCAGTCGACAACCAAGCTAAGACACAGAAGGCTCGAATTTGTGAAGGTGCCCGTCAAACTTTGAAGCCGTGAAGAAGGCCTGGGTCTAAACGTTGACGTTGACCTCATCTATCTGATGAATTCTTCAGTAGTTATCTCCATTGGGCACAATTCAAGATTCATCAGATCAACATGTTCCTTGGTCTACCCATATATAATTCTTCGTACTCTACCACCACCTCCTCACTCACCTCTTCTCCTGCCTAGCCTCTCGTAACCCCCTCGTCAAGATGGACCGTACGAAGTGAACTTGGAACCCCGTTTTCTCCCTCCCCTCCCCCTTCATCCGTCCCTTCAACATCATCAAGGTCTCGATCTTCTCTCAAAGACACGCACTCGACTTCTGTCAACGAACTTCCTTCTCTCAACCAACACTCACAATGAGCAGGGATATATATGACTCACAACGCGGGTGGGGTAACGCCTCAGATCTTCAGAACCAACGTGTCGTTGGGCTCGAGCCAAATCAAACTTCCAAGGGGACGAGAAGGTGTTCGAGTCATACCCTCCTCAGCTCCGACTCTTTCTCTCTCAGGAATATCTCCAGAACCCTCCGAATACTCCTTTGTCCCCTTTGTCTCCCTTCCCTCTCCAGCCACTGCTGCGTTGAAGGTTGCAACGTTGAAACGTTGAGACGTCTGCATCATTGATCGACCTCCCAGTTCCACCGCCTCTATAGTTTCCACTGCACGAACCATCTTTGATAAGCAATCTGGCGTTGTGGAACTTTGTAACACAGTGACAATCAAACCTCATCATCCGACAATCGATTCCTCATTGTAACATTCTGCTTATGACTCTCGAGTCTCCTCAGCCAACAACACAAGACAGGCTTGCTACTTTATCATCGGTCGGTTGGTGCCAGCCTCCTGGCGGTGAGTAAAAGAGCGTTTGCAACGTGTTATCTCTTGCTAACATCTTTCTAACGCATAGTCCTCCGACGGGAATCCTCCACCAGGCTCGGTAGGGTCGTTCTGCTGCTCAATGCTATGTACATAGTGGATAAATGTTTTACCACCGACGGACAAATCAATTTATCATTTCTGTACATAGCAGGGAAACCAGGTGGCAGGAGGCCCGAGGCACTGGCAGGGCTGTGCACAGGACATTTCATCATAAACTTCGAAAAGAAAGAGAACTACTCAGACCCCCACGAGTTCACTCTCCAGTCTCATCCCATCAACGATTTACGCCCGACGCCCATTCATACCGCAAGAAACTTTTCTCTTGCTCTCTCGTGCTGGTCACAGAGAAGAATTAAAAAGTCAATCTAGAAGACCATGTGAGTCGTACTAAGAGCTTTCTCTTGATATTCATACTGATTCGATTCTCAATCACTGCTGATCATAGTTAGAACCATCGCTCACTTTTCCATACGAGCATCTCATTTTCGTTTCCTCCAATTCCAATCTTTCACCAATGAAAGCCGTTTCAACAATGTATCGGGCGCGAGTGGTGGTTCAGGTACTCATTTTGATCCTGGTACCACTACTTCCGTTCTGCTATGCGCTTCCCGTGAGTGCCAGAAGAAAAAATAGGAACATTGGCTTACATATCACTGTCTGTGACAGACTCCTTTCACTCGCACGCAGGGACTCGGAGCGTCGCAAGCTCCTTCTATCCCCCAATCAGCCTCTAAGCCACCAACACCAACCGACCCTCCGCCACCCTACGACATGCCACTGCCACCATACACCCAGTCTTCTGAACCATCCAAATCCGAGTCATTGTTCAGGAAGTTCGGTCCTGCAAACCCACCGCCGCCAACCTACAGCTCCCAAGGGAACTCTTCTTCCCCGTCACTGATAATCTATCACTACATTGAGTTCCCCGAATATCCAGCCGGCAGTGACTTTGGGTCATTCAATACAAAACGCGACGTTGTAATGTCCCCCAAGGAACGAAGGAAACTTGAACAACTGATCGAAGTCCAGAAGGAGGTCATGAACAGGTTCGCAACTTACATCAAAGATGCCGATGACAAGGAGGTTTTCACTGAGAAGTTTCGGACGCAGTTTGGGCATGTATCAAGATACAGAGTCCTTTACACTCCACATTGGTACCCGTCTTATCACATGGAGCCTGGGGATGAGGCTCATGCGAAGATGGAGTCAGTGGTGTACGACGAGACTCATGGTCGGACGCTTCGTGAGGAAAAGTGGTTAGTGACTGTGCAAAGGCTGAGTCTGAAGACATGGGATGGACAAGTGCTGGGAGCAAAGGTTGAGGATGTGAAGGGGGCAACTTATCCAAAAGTGCGACAACCGAGTAAGCTAAAGAAGGTCCTCAAGAAGGTCTTCAAGAAGCCTGGGTGGCACTCGAACTGAGGTTTATCATTTATGCAAGGCTGATAGTAGGTGAGCCAACCTCGTGAGATGAACGTCTCCTCAAAACCTTGCTGAAGCCCTTTCTATTCTACAGGAGTGCCTGGCCCAGCCATTTGAGGCTCACAAGGGAATGACTCCTGTTGAGCTGTTTGACCTGCAGTCCAGTACCCGTTGGAGGAGAGGTTGCTTGTCGTTTAGTATGCTGATGCTGGTGGCGCGTGGCAGGCGTTTTCCAACTTTTTTTGCTTGATTATTTGTGACGTTTATCGAAGTACAGTCGTTACCACTCTCTTTAATCCTTCACTGTCCATACCAAGTATAAAATGTTTGTCCTCGTTGACTCTGCATAAGTAGTGTTTATCTACAAAGATCTTCAATGTTTATTGGATGACAGTCCATTAAGTCTAGACTTGTTTCCGAGACGTATGAGGGGAGCGACGCGGGGTACAGGCGGGGTCGGAGGTATTAGATGAGGAGATGAGCGATCTTTTCCGACGAAAGCAACTAAGACTCAAACTTCAATCGACCCAAGTCTTACTCAGCCCGGGCCACACGACATAGTCCTTGTAGCATTTGGGTCCTCATTCCGATTGCTTGAGTCGCGCGTGAGTGAAACAGATTCAATTTGATGTAGTGGGTGTATTCGTGTTCTCGGGGAAAGAGCAAGAGGATGCGAAGAAGTGGAAGCATCAATAATCGAACGACGTTCGGCTATTGCCAATACCAGTTGAGGTAAATTCACGAGGAATAGCGTGGTTTCGAGGGTGGTAGTGGGTGAAGGTGCGGAGAAGGAGGATGAGAAGGAGGAACTTTGGTCATGTACTGAAATCGCTCCCAGGAGACAAGATAGGGTGTGTATGGAGAGTTTGTGTTTGAACTTTTTGGATCCTTGTTCTCTCTAACGACTATATCGTTATGCGTCGGCTCGAGCCTCGAGTCTAGGACTACCTCAAACCTGTCGTCCCTTGTTGATAGATTGTTCCTTTCCGGTAACCGTAATACGTCTGGCCTACGGTTTAGCATGATGTTCTTCAGTTTTCGTGAGACGTTTGAAGACCCTCCGATGGTCGTTCGATCACTACGAATACGGAGTCAATGTCTATCATCGATGAATGGGCAACGGTAGAGGATACTCACCAGGAAGCGTTACTTGTAAAACTTGTCCAATCAGAACTTCCGCTTCCAGCTCTACGATCCAACTGTCAACACAGATCCAGTCGACGAAAAACCGATAGGAACACATAGGTTGTGACGAGACGCCAAGGGTGGGCGTGAAAGTGAAACGAGAAATTCTCGGTCATACGTTCAACAGGTGCCGGGTGAGAGTACGGTCGAAATGGAATTGCGATGATGATACATGATCACATCAGGCCCTCTCGAGTCTCGACCAACGTTTGCACTTCCTTAGTTTTTGATGACCGGACCTGCTATGATGAGAACATAAACTGACAAGTCGTCACCATACTACTCTTTGCTGTATCAATTGCCGTCTTGCGTGCGAACTGACTCAGGAGGAGAAGGAAAGGTAGGCAGGGCATCCAGTATCAACGTGAATAGTAAGAGGCGCGGCCGAGCGTGTATCGTATCGAGGAAAATGCTCGAGCATGATAATGTTGTTGAACGTTGGACGAACCCTGTAAATCGTGGGTAAGCAGCGATCAGTGAACGAGGCTGAATAGCACGTACCAAGTTCCCCATCGAAATTCTCATTCTTGTGTTCCATCCGTTCGAATGTATGACTAATCCCAAACAACTTGAACCAGCTCGACGTGGACAATCTATGTCCATTTCTCTAGATCTCCTACTACTCCTACTACATTCGAATTGGCACGATACGCCCAAGACCTTACCAGGTTTGGTAGATAGCATAGTTTGATTGAAAGGGAAGAATGAGGGTAGGTATGGGATAATGGACTCGGGAATAGCGGTGCTCCTTCTTGCCTATGGGAAAGGTTCTGATGGTAATGAGGGAACGGCGAAAACTGCTGTCGTCTTGTTGTCTGCAAAGCGCGTGTATAGAGGAAAGCGCTGGAAGTCGGGGATGTTGTTAAACGTTAAACCATCCACTGTGAATCCTGGGTAAGCAGCGATGAGTGAACGACAGAGCAATAGAACGTACCGAGTGCCCTATCGAAATCCTTCAAGTTGTCTTCCATCGTTCCAAATGTATGAACGATACTGACTTACTACAGCCCCATGTCGTATTCCTTCACACATTGAACATGTTGACCGTCTCCTCAAATCCCGTAAATTCCTACTACTCCATCCGAAGAGATCGATCCGCCCAGTGAGGAAGTGGGTTCGAACTTCAAGTTGAGCGATTCGATTGTTCTGATTTTGATTATTCAAAAGACTAGGGTGGGAATGGAGGAGGGAGGGAGAGGAACAGACTGGGAACAGAGGCTAAGGGAGGCAAGGCAAGGAAATGGAGGTCACGTCCATATGTTGACGGTTGAGGTCGCCCAGACGAAGGGTAGGGAGGGTGAGATGAGTCCTGAGAGACCATCCCATTTGAGATGAGTTCCAATGACCCAGGTTCTTTTCGGCGTGTGGTAATCACCCGTTCCTCTCCTCTTCCTCCTCCTTCTCCCCGTTTCCTGCCCCGGAACCGTTTTTATGTCTCTTCTCCGGAGATTCGTCTCTTCTTTTCTGCCGTTGCTGCCTATTCCTTCCTTCCCCTTCATTTCTATCTCGTTGAAGGTGCCAGGTTTGAGCTTGAAGCCTCAGGTCCAGAAAGAAAGAACCGTTGTCAGATAGAGGAAGGTAGGGCTCGATGGATCTTGAGCTTGATCGGTATCAGACCGAAAGACATTAATGGACGTCAATTTTCTCTACGAGGACAATGAGTTAGTCTTGTATGTTCCTCGATTCAGAGCACTCACTTACCCTGCACCACACCAAAGCACTCCGTTACACCGAGAGCTTCACGCGAAATCATGATCATGATTGGGTCCACCCTATTCAGCCTGATATCATTGGACTCGTTCTTCCGGCAGCGGATTTTGTTACGCGATTCGATTGCTCTGGCTTTGGAAGACTGGGGTACGAATGGAGGACAGAGAGGAACGGGCGGGGGAAAAAGGGAGGGAGGGAGGGAGAGAATGGGAAAGAAGAAGAGGGAAGGAGAGGTCGCGTCCACATGATGAGGTCGTCGAGACGAAGGCAGCGAGAGAGCTTGCCATCCTTCCATTGGAGATCGTTGATTCCCATCGAGTGAGGTTCTTTCGGCGTGTGGTAAATACCCGTTCCTTTCACCCTCCTCCCCATTTTCCTCCCTGTGACCTCTATCCTCCCCCATCGTCAATCTACCCTTTGCTCCAAGTCGTAACCATCTAGACCTCGGCTGAGATTGTACCTCGTCGAAGGTGCAGGAATACCACTGACATCCAGAAGCCCCCACACGCATACGCGCCCGCCGATTTGATCAGCTACGCGTCTGCTACTCCAACTTGGCGGGGTCTGTTCGTTCGGGAAGGAGGCATGGTTCAGAAGCCACGGATTCATTGACGAAACACTGTTCATCGTACGATACTCGATGCTGAAATCGTTTCCCCGCCGGAGTGTTCTGCAATCGGTCTGTTGAACGGGAGGAGAAGGGGATTAATGGATGAGGCAGAGATAAGGACGGAGAGAGAAGATGAAGTTGACTGATAAGAAGGAGGAGATCGCAACGATTGCAACACTATGTTGAAATCGCGACGACAAAGTGAGAGGTCCGAGCTTTCATGACAGCGCCAAAGAAGCCCTGGAAAAAGTCGTGGTGGAGAAGCCAACAGCTACTCTTCATCGGACGATACCCAACAGCTCAATGCCGATTTGCAAGAGGGGGAAGGGAAGAGTGTCGTCTAAGTCCGCGTTGGGAGTTTGGAGTTACATTACGAGAGGTAGACTAAGGGAGAAACAGGCTCATCGGGAGGGAGGTAGGGCTCGTCGATTCTTGGAGCTTGCTACTTTCTACACGTCGGTCTTGTTCTTTTCTCTACGAGGGCAGTGAGTCTCGCGTGTCATGCAAGTCAGAACATTTACCCACCCTGGGGCCTGTACCACACTAGACTGCTTTTGTCGGAGAACTCCACGCGGATTCATAACCGTAATTCGGTCCCTGTGGATAAGCGAATTGTTGAAGTTGTTCTCCGACAGCGCTTTTCGACAGCGCTTTTCATTGAGCGATTCGATTGCTCTGGCTTTGAAAGATGTCGATGAGGGTACGGATGGAGGAGAGAGCATAACGGCCAGAGAAAAGAGGGACGGAGGGTCAGAATAGAGGTCACATCCACATGCTGAGGTCGTCGAGATGCAGGCAGCGACGGTGTGAGCTTGTCACCCCATCTGAAATCGAGTCAAGTCCTTCTCCATCTGTGATAATCGCCCGTTCCTCTCATCATCCTCCCCGTTCATCTCATCCTCCTCCCCGTTTCCCTTCCCACTACCTTTACCTTCCCCCATCATCAATTTCCCCTTGACTCCTCTTTGTGTACCTGTCTGCACGTTAGCTGCGAATGTACCTCGTGGAATGTGCAGGAGTACCACTGACATCCAGGACCCCACACATATACGCCTTCGCCGAATTGATTAGCTACGGGTCTGCTACTGGAGAGATCTCTGATTACAGCGCGGTCAAGGGAGTTGGTCTCGACAGAGAGGAAGATGCGACTCGAGCTTGTTACTACTTGCTGAGCGAAGACCTTTCTCGGCGGTTCAGGTTTCAGAGAAGATCGAAGGCCCAGGTGAGCTGAGAATGCTTGAAGTAGTCAGGATGATAGATCCAAGGAATAGAGAGAAGACATACTCACACAGTGAGATATGGCCTGGAGAGATCCTTTGTACGCTATCTAGCCTTTCCCAGTCCTCTATCTCATCACCGCGTCAGTTCAAGTTGAACCCTCGAGAGAAATCGAGCATTGTTAATATGAAAGCCTCGAAGCAAGCTGAAGTTCATAGTAAGATAATCTGAGAGGTTGGTGTTGACGTCGATAGAGTAGATGACGATGATACGGGACGCGCATGGTGATTCGTGAAGGAATATGGAGAGGTTCAAGAGCGCGGGCGCTAATCAGAATTACGCTGGGGTTACTAACGTTAGGGCTTTTCCGTCGGATCGAACATCCGCTATGATTGCTTCGTAAACTCGGACCTACTTCGCGGACTGTTCCTCAAACCAACGCTTCTTCTGGTCGTTTGGTGGGATTCTTTAGACATGTAATTGAGCTATGGAAGAATAGGACGCTGCGAGAGGACGAAGAATATGGGACAAATTGGTGAGTGAGTGATACTTCTGTCGTTCATTCATCGCTTCTTACTCAGTTTCTGCAGTTCAGTTATCTCTACTTCTGAATGAAATGCGCCTGTAGTGCAAGCTCGTCATAGAATACTAGATACTCTGGACTATATCATCTCTCGCTTTGCTCGACTCAGAAAGCTGGAAGTTGTGCCGGGGCCATACTAACTAGAACCCCCCAAGTCATGAACAAATCGTGGGTCGAACGTGAGTTATTCGATGAACTCTGTGGTAGTCGTCTTCATTGGAAAAATTTCAACGATACATTAGATCATCGTTTTCTCCCTCTCCTCGTCTCTATGTCTTCATCTAGTTCCTCTTTTTCCCCAGTTCCACTTCTCTTAACCCCCTCACCATACGAAGCTAGCTTGGAACCCTGGCTTCTCACGTCTCCCCTCCCCTTCCCCTCCGCCATTTCTTCAACATCATCGAGCACTTGATTTTCTCGAGAGGAAGTGTGCTCAGCCTCCAGCGACAAACTCCCTTTTGTTCAGCCAACACTCGCACAAGGATCGACACAGTTCAGAATGCAGGAGGGGCAACACGTCACGCGTCCGCGTCAGGACCAAGGGCTAAAGTGAACTTCAAAGGGGGCGAACGAGGCTTTTGATGAATTGCAGTCGTAGTCTTTCTTTCCAGGATACGCTCATCTTTTCAAGACTTTCTCCCTTCTTTGTCCACTACCTCCACCCGTCTTCACTCCTCTCCCAACCCTCCCCCACCTCCACCTCTCGTATTCAAGAACCCCTATAAAACTCCCGAATACCCCTTCGTCCCCCTTTCATCTCCGATTCTTGCTCCCCACCCCGATATGGCGCACGAACAACGTTAGAACCTCGGTCTCATACCTGAAATTCACCGTAAGCGTCATGCACGCGGCGCTGGACTTGATTCAGTAGAGTCTTACGCAGTAGAAGAAGAGACGTGTCGTTATATCTGGGCTAACGATGGCTTGGGTTCCTCGGGCGAGTTGTTTGGTAAGATTCGGGATATCATCGAGTCATACTCTCTTCTAGTCTCATCTCCATTTCCCCGTCTTTACACCCATTAGCCAACTCTCAAAAAAGACCCTTCTTAGAGCCCAGCCCTACAACATCGCAATGAGAAATCTAGCTGTCTCGGAGCCCCTTCCTCCCCCTTCCCTCAAACCAAAACACGCCGGACGCACGGAAGCTGGTATCGTAATACGAAACATGAGCAGGAGCTTATGGACATTGTTTCTCGCGAACCTTTCTCGTTGGACAAGTTGAGGTCAAAACATGATGCATGCGTGTGGAGTCCCGGGTCGAAGGCGAATAAACGCGATATGTCGCTCACCGCACTTGATTTCATGCAAACTCTCGCACGACGACTATCGCTTTCACAAGAAATCTCGAGGACTTCGTCATGTGCTCCTCATTCCGCCTCCTCACCGTCGTGCCTCCTTTCCTTCTCCGATCACTCCAATCAAGTGCAGACCCAGCTGAATGCCATGATCGCCACGGTGCATCACTCGCTCTCATTCAGCTCTAGCAACGCTCATCGCTTTTGGAGTTTTCGTTATGACCTTGGATGGGGGAACACTCTGCAAACTATGTCAACATCCAGATAGTGAATCATATCCAGGGTTCTTTGGTTCAGATCTCACGAGAAGCCGTTTCTCCTGTCCCTCTCTCTCCAAAGCTTGTATTTCGATGAGAGTCATTGCCGGGGATCTTTCTTCGGTGGTCGACACAGTATCTGCAATGCTGGTTGACGAGACGGATTCGTTAACACCTTGTTCTTCCGTTGAGGATCAATAATCCGTTTTCAAACTCACTCCTACTCCCCGTCGAAACGAACGTCGTACGTTCCCAGAAATCTTGGCTGACGGTATCGTTGGATGAGGAGGAGATACGAAGACGTATTCGGCTTAAGCCAGCTACTCGGTACACGCCGTTCAACCATTCTTCAACGTTCATCGCCCGGTCCACATGCGACGCTCACTCTTGCAGCCTTCGTCAACCTCGTAACGAACGCCGGAAAAGTCAGTAAACTACAGATAGAATAGAATTCACCGCCAAACAAATCCCGTCGCGATTTGAGATTTGACAGCACCTTCTCGCTCTCTTTGCACAACTCTATACCTCTAGCTGTTGACGATGTCTCTTGAACCCCAAGGGCTTCTCCGCCTTCTCCTCGTCCTGCAATCGAGACCATCTCTAGACCAGAAAAAAATGGACCAGCGGATTGATTTGGCGCTTCTGTTGAACCAATCGAAACGTCGATCTTCTGGTGGACGAGGGGAACAAAATTCAATAACGGGTATTTTTCATACGAAAGGGCGATGGTGGAGGACTCCAAGTGGCACTAATACATAATCCTATTACTTCAAAAGGCCAAGCAAACGTTGAAGGTCAACTTCTAGAGTGGGAGGGTATCGGACTTTGTGCGATCCAACAAGCAGTTTTCAGTTGAGGGGATTCTCACGTCGGTGAAATTCGAAGATATTTCAGAATGCCGAGGTTGAACCTAGTTCATAGTCTACCCACATCTTCAATTCAACATTGTTTTTTCAGGACCGTGCTCAACGAAGGTTCAGAACTCGTTTGAATATCGTCCCGCTCTGTCAGACGACCCCTCTGACTATTTGAGGAATGGGCCCGGGACACCGGGCGCCAGTTTGCTTCTGGATTGCACGGACTAGCTCTCATGTTCACAGCGCTTTTGCGGGAAGCCAGCCAGCTATCAAGGTCAAGGTCCCCAATCATTCTTTATGACCCTTTGGTACCGAATCGCTGCCCAGATATCAAGAAATAAGCGCACTGCTATATCATCCTGTGATTTCACGGCAAGGTCGGTGAAGATAAGAGGGTCTTATGGAGTACAGAAACTGCCGCTATAAAAGAAAGCACACGAATCGTCAGAAATTCGGTTTCTCTCCGTGAACTTTGAACAGCACAGGAAGCCTCAATCACTCAGAATTTGAATCTTTGTGTCATATCGCCTCTACAGTCTTGATATACAATGTCTAGTCACACATTCCAAGGAAATCTCAACCTCTGGGACAGTGAAGAGGATATGGATGTTGGAGCTCAGGTTCACCCAGATGAAACTCCGGCCATGGCCCATAGTGAAGAGGGCAATTCGGACGTGGATGGTGACGGTTGGGGATCAGATGAGCCTCGGGCCATCGATATTGAAGAGAACAAGGTCATGGGTGGTGAAGGTCAAGGACTTCCAGATGAGGCTCAGGCCATGGATATCAAAGAGAATAAGGACATGGATGGTGAAGGTCAGGGATTGGCAGATGAGGCTCAGGCCATGGATACCAAAGAGAACAAGGACACAGATGGTGAAGGTCAGGAATTGCCAGATGAGGCTCAGGCCATGGATACCAAAGAAAACAAAAACATGCATGGGGAAGGTCAGGGATCGCCAGATGAATCTCAGGATGTGGATATCAGTGAAGGTTACACCATGAATATTACCCTCAAAGAGGTCGAGAGTAAGGAGGCAGAGCAAAAAGAAAACTCATCAGGTGTGTATTGAGATTGATTCTTCTACAGCCAGAATCTTACTGCTATCCCACCCTCAGGTGCAAGGATCTCAGAGTCAGAGTTTGCATTCCAACATGCGAAGATGTTCTACATTGAGCACCAGGAAAAATTCAAGCTTGTATCCAGCCCAAAAGAATTTGCAGCATTGGAATCTGAAATGCTGAAAACAAGGATGTCAAAGTTCAGTCAATATGCTACATATGTCATAAGGGGCCTCCAATTGCTTAGTCAAGTGTATCCAATTGTTGGTGGTAGGTGGCTCAGTATACATCAGAAATGTCACACCTGTTTATCCCTTGTCAAGTTGTCATAGCACCTTTCAATATGGTTATCAATGTAGTCCAGGCACAGGAAAAGAATGATAGCAAAGTTTTGCGTGTCAGGTGGCAGATATCAAATACAATCATGTACTTATGGGAGTAAGCAATGTTTCACCGATATAGCTATAAGTATCCTTACATTATGTATAGAATCCTCAATATCAAGACACCAGATTTAAGGGGACCTGACTTCCAGATGTCAATGAAACATGACCTGTTTGATCTTATGGAAAACATAGCTAAGGATATCACCGAAGCTATGTCATTATGTAATCAATACCAGAAGAAGTCTAAGTTGGGTAAGGATCCTTGCACTGTTCCTGATAATCAAATCACTAATAAGGTTTTAGAAAAATGTCTCAGAGCCTATGATTATCAAGACCAGCTATCATTATATATCAGCAAGTTTTTACTGCATCGCCAGCAGCTTGAACATGCCATCTACTTTCACAATGCCATTGGAATTGACAATTTATTATCAGAAATGGAAGAATTGAAAAGCAAGATATTTCAAATTCTGGAAAAACTGGATACTCCTAGGGAGAAGGAGATAAAGATGTTCATTAAAAGGAATCATGGTGTCAATGCTTGTCTTCAGGATGATCAGCTCCTAGAAAAACTTATTGATCTTGGTGGCGAGCCAATATCTGATATAACTTTCAAAACTGGAAACAAAGCACAGAATTTGAAGGCTGCAAGGAAGAAACTTTTGGAAGATTTCCGTGAAGATATTAGCAAAGTTATACAACAGAATCTTTCATCATTTACACAAAGAATGGAGATTCAGGAGAAATTGATAAAAGAGACCATTGAAAATTCATTTCAAATTCACAATGATTCTCTTCTTACTGCACTCCAGAAAGGAGCACATGATCAAATTATTGATCCTGTAAGTCAACAAGATTGCAACACTTGATTCAGAAAAGTTGATTAATTTTATATTATACAGGACATGCAGAAATTATGGAAAGTAAATGTAAGTTTTTTGTCTTACTATTAATGGTCTATCTATTTAAAATGAGATTTTCTAAGGCATGGAAAAACAGTGTCAAGGCCCGACACTTTGTATTAGCATTACAAGAATTTTATCAAGACAGTTCTGCAAATCCTAGATTATCAATGTCATCTACATCTCCTACCTCTTCTCATTCTGAAATTGATAAAGAGAATAAAGCAGTTCATGTTCCAGAGGTAGATCAATGGGCTATCAATTATCTTGATATTTCCCATGTGCAGTCCATTCTGGAAGCTATAGATGATGATGGCACAGGATTCATCACTATCAAAGAAGTCAATAAATTTGCATTATCCAGACCTAAAGGCTGGAGGTAAGCACAAAATAAGATAATAAATGCTTACTAACATATCAATCTCTATGTAGCTTGCCTGTATGGATTGCCTATTGGGCTGTTGGTAGGTTTTTCCATCTTAATCAAATGCTATTTCCTATTTACTTTGTATTTCAACATAGGCTGGCATGTAGACATGGTCCAATACAAAAGAAAGATCCATGCAATCATGCTTGCTATGTTTGACATTTTGGATTATGATGTACATGAAAAGCTGTCAAACGACAAGAGACATCTTCCTTCAAACCGTTACAACATTGATTGGTATTTATACAATATCTGTCCTCAAATTGATATCCTTGTTAGATCCCTTCATCCATTGAAAATGGCTGGGAGGAAGATGACAACTTGCAACAAATTATTCAACAAGTTTCTACCCAGAAAGAAAGAAGATTTCAAGAAATCCTTGAAACAATAAAATATAATATTGATATGCCATCCACTGTTGCTCTTGTTATTGGCAGTGGTAGTCAAATTGAACAGGTAAATCCTTGGTTCCTCAATTATGAATAAGTTTAACTCATGAATATACTTCTGCAGTCCATTCTCCCTCTAATTTACCTTGTTTTGAAAAGACACCTAAATATTTTGTATCTTTGTCAAACCAACATTCTACATGACAAAGAGTTTGGAGATATGGGGATATCTTTGATGAACATTTTTGCTATGCTGGATGACCGTATAGAGATATTATCAGGTTAATGCTTTTTTGATCTGATGGTATATTTTAACTGAACAGTATATGAAAAGGTTTTTTTCAACAGAGTACAAAAGATGCTTCAAAGTATTTGAGCAGCTTTGCCTCTGGTTTAGTAAGATATTCTGTTTGACTACTAGCTATCACTTACTCAACTCTCTTTAGCTTCATTTGTCATATAATGATAGTGAGAATTGGCAAAGCAAGAATATGCTCTATTCATGGTTTGAGGAAAGGGATGATGTTGCCATATTTGATGAAACTGAAACCAAGGAAACACTTGCTCATATCCAAGCTTCAGCCAAAGAAATTCTCAAATATGGTACAAGTAATACTTGGAATCATCAAATACATGAAAGATCTCTTTCTACTTTCCATCCTCAACAGAAAGGACCTAGTGATTCACAGCATCCACTGTCTGGATATTGGACAGGTCATTTAATATATAGCAATCTATCTTACTCATACTCTGTTGAAGGTCTTATGCAGATAACTATGGAGGTTGATTCTAATGGAAATATCATTGGATATGCAGAAGCTTGCTGTGGAATGATGGAAGTCTCTGGAGAAATTCAGTTGGACAATAGTTTAAAATTGAACTTTGTCAAAAATGATTATGAATCATATTGTTGTGAAGGAAGATTGGATACAGATACCAATACTCTTTGTGGTAGATATGAGCTTGAGGAAAGAGATGATGACAATGATGATAGACAGGATGGACAGGACTCAGAAGATGAAAATATATCTGCTCAAATAATACAGACAATCTTCTTTACCAGAAATCCTCTCCTAGCATGGCACCATAGGACACCATTGGATCAGCAAGACATAGCTCCACGTGCACGATGGAATTTTGTACTGAATACTGTGGTTGATCAAATACGTCAACAAAACTGTTCTTTGACATTTGTAAACAGATCGATGCTTGAACAGAAGCAGTTTCTAAAGCTGGGTCTACGACTGGAAACAGAATATCAAAGTCCATCAAATCCCCTTACTCCTGCAGAGAGAAGGGAGTTCGAGGATCTCAAAGCAAAGTTGCATCCTGCAAATGCTCAATTGTATTATTCTATGATTACACACACTGCAAAAGTTAAATCTATTGAACATTTGTATGTTTTTGTATTATACTCCTTGAGCTCCTGAAATAACTGATTGATTTATAGGTTCATTGGATGTAATAAATGTGAACGGCAGATTGTTCAAAGCAGACTAATCTGCCTAGAGTGCACCCCTGCTGATTGCAGTAATACCTTTGACTTATGCATGGCTTGTCAAAGTTCATTTATATCTAATGAGTTGTTGCATACACCCTCACATACAATGCTCAAGGTCAACTGTATGGTTCACAATGAAAAAGCATGGGCAATACCCCAAGCTAGGGAATTGGCAGCAAGAGTTAAAGATCTTTTCCATTTTAAACAGTATTCTGAGCAGCCTGGGACTAGAGAATCTTCTCAGTCAAGAAACAGTCCAAAAATGTTTTGTGCCTACTGTAGTGAGGAAGTTAATATGCCTTGTTGGGTATGCTTATATTGTGGTAAGTAATATTATGCTGACCTAGATTATTGCATTTATTAATTTCATCATTAGTCCCAGACATATATATTTGTAATAACTGTGAAGCTAATAGGGTTGATGTCCAGCCTATAAAATGGCATGAGCCTAAACACCACTTGATTCACATTGATAACACCATTCAATCTGCAGGTTTACCAACAGTAAATGATAGACTATCAACTCTAGAGCAGAAATTAGCAGGTATGGAAAACCAGCTGACAGAAGTTAATAATCAAGTTATAAGAATGGGAGAATTGCTTCAGCAAGTGCTAGCTGCACAATAAAAGAATCAGTGATTTGGTTAAAATACAGCATTTCAAGGTTGGGATCTACTTGAGTATTCAATATAAATATACATGTGTATTTATTTGTACCTTTTATGATAGCATCTCATATACATTGACAGATTTGAAGAAGATAATATACTGGATATTTGAGTAAGTTTAAACTTAAACTGATCCATGTTTGTAGCCTACACACATGAAGTATCACACCTAGTCAAAATCCAGCAGGTGAGATCCAGTAAGCAAAGGTACAGTGAGATCATTTATATAATATATTTTTATGATATATATATGACAAGAAATATTTTCAGCCTGGAATGATAGTTACATTGATTTATGTTATAGCTACCTCAAGTATCATCAGCAAAATCAACAATCTATAAACAGTATGAATACATACTCATCATAGGTCATCATGTCCAATCACACGGGTATGATCACTGAGGTAGGGTGCGTAAATTCACACCCAGAGGCTATGACAGCATATTCCTACTATGACATCTCATATCGTCTTCATATTGATGTTCATAGCAGCTTCATAGCCAGATTATATTCATGTACAGCTCATATTTTGGTATGAATATTTCAATGATTGTAAATAGGTATGATCATTGTTAAAAGGTAGTATAGTCATTTATACAAAACAAAATTATATAACACATCACACCAGTTCTGGTTGCTGAGGCCGCCTGAAGTCCAAAGAGTGAGCGCGAGTGAAAACATTAGATTAGAACTGAGTTGAGGTATCCACATTGACTCACAAATTTCTGGACATGACTGATGTGTCAACACACTCTAGAGTCTCTGAGAACTGGTATTTATTGTTGGTGGACATTGACCAAGATGGTGACCAAGAAGACTGAACAATCAAGTTAGAAGCCAGACTCCCTAAAGAAGGGACTGTGTTCTTACCCACATTCAAACAGAGTCATAGTGCCAGCTAGAGCAACTTGTAGTCTGTCAATGGCATGGTTGATTTGGAATGGCAAAGGACCTGGGTGACAAATAGAAGCATCATTAGTATCTTATACAGAAGGTCAGAAAGCAATGCAATGCACCATTGCACCAAGCATTTCCATCCATCTGCCTCACCCACTGCATTGAGTTTGTCATCTGACTGTTATTCATGAATACTGTGGCTTGAAAGGCATCAGCCAGAAAGGGCAAAGAGATGGAGAGAGAGAGAGAATAATGGCTCAGTAGTTGAAAGTGTACTGTGTCATTGAAGGTGGTAGACCACAGAGAAAGGTGCAAGAGTTTGTGGTTGACGGTAGAAAACCAACAGGAGTTCAAGAAGTGCCGGTGGGTGGCCGGTTAAATAGTATAATTTTCATGGCTCCCAGCCTCCCACTGCCCAGAATTAGAAAATTTTGCTAAGTACTTTTACTATGATTGTGGTGTGAGAGAGTATGAGTTTTCTATGAATACTGGTATGATATTTGTATGAATCCTGGTGAATACTCTGTCTATAATGGGCATATGGTGCACGTATAAAGGCGCCAAGATTTATACCATTATGGCCATCATAGTGATTATGAATTTGTGAATTTGCTGATGATCTCCCAAATAAGCCTAGTTAAGCTTATTAGTCATGTATACAAATAAATGTAAGAGGCCTAATTAGAGGTGTTCATGAGTGCACACTTGGGTGCACTCACAACTCATGACATGAGTACTTGCCTGTAAATTTTGAATATCAGCACTCAGGTATGCACTCGAGTGTCTGTATGGTGAATGAGTCAATGACACTTGAGTACAAATATGACAAATAATTACAGCTATTCAATTAAACTGTGACTCAAGTACATACTTGAATAAGTATAAGAATGACTCAAGTGAATGCAAGTACACTCAAGTATTCAAGGAAAAAGCAGCTACTACAATAGATAAGAATGTACAACCTACTGTACATTATCACTTTTACTATTTTTAGAGTCCATATTGTCCTCAGCAACCTCCACCAACTCAACTTCAATCTCTGATTCACTCCACTCCAAATCCAATCTCTGTTGCTGCCTATTGAGGTCCACTTTGGACAAGAATAAACCTTCTTCATAGGATTGCAACTAGCTTCCAGCTGAAAAGACCAAATTTGAATAGGGTATCAAATGGATCCTGGTCAGATGATACAACAGGGGGCATTGAGCTCAGAAAAAGCATTGTTGATATCAGACAGAGCTGATGAAGTGGTGTGAGAGGGGGAAGCCATGCAATAGTGAGTAGTCCATAGTTCTCAGGCAGTGATGACTGCTGTGTTGATCCAAGTGTCTTCCCAGCTGGTGTGCTCATCTAACAATACTTTGGATGAAAAAGTTAGTAAAGACATCAATATATGATTGAGTTTTGCAATAAACATGTACAAATTGCAGTCTTCCACATAATTGATTCATCAGTTTTAGAATAGTATTTATCAAGGAGCATAATTACCTGTTGCATGCCTTGATGAACAACAAGCAGTAGTGCAGTATTGCGACTGCTTCCTCAAGCCTGTTATTCAGTACATCAATGATTGGTATGACCTTGTGAAGCATTGAATACTTTGACAATGAAATACATGTAGTTGCATCATGAAGAAGCTAACAATGTTACAAAAGAAACTTACCTTGAGAAATGGTGGCAAAGATTTTAGTATACCCCATTCTTCATCAGATAGGATTGTATTCCAACATGACTCTGCTTGACTTGTCTGCTGTGCCAGAAGACCCACCAAGTGCCAGAGCTACATGCTGATCCAAAAGGAGAAGTTGAAAGGCTTGGAGAGGGTCGGCAGTACGCGTAAGGAATCCGAATCAGGAAAGTGGAGGGGTAGGAATAATGCAGTAAGCTGATGTTACACATATGAGGTCTATGCGAGGCGGATTACGCGTATGCGACACGAGGACGATGATATCATGAAGAGGAAGTGCCGAATGGGAAAACGGGGGGGGGGGGCCGATACAATGTTTGACGTCGCGGAACCAATAATTTAGCGGAGGAAAGGGTTGCCATACATGTATCGTCATCGGGGACGACAAAATGAATCAAGGAGAGTCCAGGGGTGACGAAAACGAGATGACGAAAGGAGAAATGGAAGGATGGGAGGGCAAAAACCAGGGTGACACGCTGGAACCGAGAGATTTTGTGGATGCTGGATCTTGTTCATCAGCAAAACTGACCTGGTGCCTAGGCTGCCTAGAGATACCCCCCAAAACCTCAGCAGTTTAAAAACTTTGAATTTGCCTGAAAAAGCCTGAGCAAGCCTGAGTTTGCCTGGAAAAGCCTGGGCAAGCCTGAGTTTGCCTCAGGTTTCTTTGGGTGCTTTGGGAGAGCCTAGGTTTTGGGGGGTATCTCTGGGTTACCTAGGCTAAGGGTACTTTTCCTGATGTTGGGTGTTTGGAGATCCGGGAGCACGAGAGAGCATCGATACACGTCGACGCGAGTCGACGATAGACCTGCCGTGACAGCGGCACTTTGTTAGTATGAAGATAATCCATTCGATGAACGGATTACGCACGAATTACAGTTTTGGTTGGCAGGTCATGTCGTCACGCACCTCCAACCCTCGAGATGGGTCCCTCGTCGTCTCTACATGCCTTCTGTCGTCTCTTGAGGTCTTTGGTGTTGTCCCAATGGTTCCCTGGTCTTGAGACGTCAAGGATGAAGAGGAGAGATGGGAGCGAGGAGAGAGGATGAGTGTGGGAGAAGGAAAAGATGGCGCTTCCACATTTGGATGCCGAGACACCGAATAAGCGCCACCTCAGCGTAAGCTCGGCCATTGATAGAAAAGAATTGCAGAGGTTGTTTAAGCCCGAATAAATGATAGAAAAATATGGAAAAATAGTAGGAAAATCAGGAAAAATCAGGGGATATGCTGGAAATATTTGAGAAATTTGTGGGGGCTTAGAAGTACATGTTATGCTTCATAACAGCTAGCTAGTACCTCACTATGGCTATTTTTGAATTCACCTGTGGTTTCTAGCACATCAAGATAAATGATGTCATACAATGTATTTTTCTATTCAAAAACACAATAACCTAAAAAGAAAACTGATGACGTAATGATATAACCCTAATGTACTCAATTTCATGATTGTCATAAACATAGTTACTTCACAAAGTGCAAAATTATATTGCTTCAAGCTTGTTAGGTATACAGTGAAGTATGTTATATCTATACTATATTGATGAACTGAGATCAGTGTGCTAAAAAGTATTTGAAGGACAAGTTTTTCAATTGTCAACTGTAATGAGTGTACAACACATAACAAGCAGTAATACTGTTTCAAATCAATTTAATTTATTGTTGACTGCATGAACTGTTATTACCCACCTATGGTATTACCCAACTATGGTAATACCCAACTAAGGTGATACCCTATGGTGGTATTACCCAGCTAAGGTAATACCCAATGGTGGTAGTATTACCCAGCTAAGGTAATACCCAATGGTGGTATTACCCAGCTAAGGCATTACCCATCCTTGGTATGACAATGGTATTATCTTTCAGTGGCAGCCTTCTGCCTATCAATGAAATTCCTAGTGAGTGGTATTACCCATTGATGGTATTACCCATAGAAAGTGGTATTTTGATTTTACAAAGAATTGTGAGCTAAGATACTGCATATGACTATGCATAAAAGCCTCATACTACATGCACTGACCAATTGCAGTATGATTATATACTGGTAAGGTATTACCAACTTGGGTAATACCTGACAAGGACCCCTGGCACTAGAGGCAGGATATTACCCAGACTGGGTAATACCCATTGGGTAATTGCCCGGTAATCCCCCCCATTAGGTGCAGGTATTTGGTGGGTAATCCCCCCTAAGTTGGCAGGATTTAAGGGTGCCTGAAGTGGGAAGTGGAATAAATTCCTTTGAGCAGAATTCTTTCCTGATAGTAAAAAATTCATACAAACATTCAGAAAATCAGGAAATAGAACTAGTAAAATATCAAATTTTCACATTTACAAAAACTTATTCAAAAGTAGCCAAATTAGTAGAACTATTGCATCTAATGATGAGTATTTTGAAAGCTTCCAAATATTATCAGGAAAAAATAATACAGAAAGCAAAACTTTTGGTGCATATTTCTTCCCTACTGAATCATTGTGAGTCATATAAATAGGAATTTTTGTGGAAATCCTTAACTTCTTTGGTGTTGAAATATAATCTGAATGGCAACTTTTCTATTCTACTATTGGAAAAGACAAAAATATTGCTGAAAGCTGGAGTTTTGGATCTGCTGAAAACCCTGATTTGAATACAAATTGCCATTTTCAGTAGTTCTGAAATCCAGAATTTCTGCAAAAATTTCATATGTTGCCATATGGAGCCCAAAATATCTCAATTCAGCATGTATCTCAATCTTATTGTTTATACAGGTTTACAGTAAAATTTCCCCTCATACAAAAGTTCTTCATTCACACATATTGAAATGACTTTGGAAAAATCTAATTTTGATAGCAATTTCTTCCTTTTATATTCATATAATTTCAATACTCATTTTCAATAACACAAAATATACATTGAATTTTAAATTTTGGCTGTTATTTTACTTATGTAGAAATATCAAGTTTCCTTCCTAATTTCAGAGTGAGTGTAATATTTACTGAATTTTCTGCAATCTGTACAAATTGTGTGCCTTCAAATGGGCAGAACAAGGGGTGATCTGATTTGAATTTTGCGCCTTGATGTGATCTGATATAGATTCAGCTTGCTCGCCATTCTTCACAGAAGGACCACACTGTCCAGATAGAAGAAGAGGCTGTGCACAAAGCATAATAGGCAACAAACATGTAATCAATCG
This sequence comes from Lentinula raphanica, assembly GCA_027919835.1. Taxonomy (NCBI): domain Eukaryota; kingdom Fungi; phylum Basidiomycota; class Agaricomycetes; order Agaricales; family Omphalotaceae; genus Lentinula; species Lentinula raphanica. The sequence continues at coordinate 705,145 of JANVFP010000020.1, forward strand.
GTCTGGGGTTTCCAGTCTGCCACTGATGCCTCTCTTCTACACTTCATGATTAGCCTGATATACATCATCTTCTCTTTATAACAGGTCACTATGTTGAAAAAAATTTATCAAAAATTGAAAGAACCAACATTGTGTCAGGAATTGAACCACTTATATAGTGCTGGGAACAATACCAGAGTGACCTGGTATTGTGGTCTTTTGGCCCAGTTGGATTATTGGCACTCATTCCCAGCATGTCAGTTCTTCACACATTGCTTGAAATCTGACTCAAAGTTCTGGGAGAAGAGCTAGAAACTGGCTTAGGCAGCTAACAGTGTTATGAAGACCCTGACAACTGACATGGTAGCTAATAGCGGGTATCCATGTGTCAATCAACTTATGGACTCTCTGCAGACTACTGCAGTATACATAGCAATAACAATGTGTAATGATCCCAGATTAATTCAATAGCATTGTGAGAGACACTTCAGTTGACAGTGACAGGAAGAATGAATACAATGACAGTTGACATGGTTGAAGAACACTGGAATTCCCAAGCATAGAGTTTATAAACCAAATGAACGGTCTTGATTTTTCCACACCTCCCCACAGCTACCTCTCATTGCAACACACACTTCATTTTGTAATCATTCCAAAATACCAGTGATAAAATGAGCACATTCAATGCAAAGCAGTCTCATGCAAGGAATCAGGGTGATTATATCAGTGGTAAGTCATTTTTTCAACCAGCAAAGCTGGTTATCTTAAATTTTACAGGAAGCCGATCTTATGATTATCGGGAGAAGTATGAGGATGATGCTGGATATGAGGATGATGCTGGAGAACAATGGCTAGCAGAAAATGCTAGAGTTTGGAAAGTATATTTAGATGAAGCAGAGCTGAAAGATAATGAATTATTGGCAGGATTTAAGGACACAATTGATGCACTTTTGATTTTTGTAAGGTTCACCTTCATTGGAAAAGTATTCTTCACTCATATCCCTTCTAGGCAGCACTTTTTTCTGCAGTTGTGACATCCTTCATAATTTCCACAATAACTTCCCTTCAACCCAACTATGCACAAATCACTGCAGTTCTTATGGTGGAGCAGGTAAATCTGCTAAGAGCTGCTGGTAACTTGACAGCAATCAACACTATCCCTAATTCCAATGTCAATCTTGAGATGACAACTCCTGGCATAAAAGACCTTTGGATCAATGGTCTATTTCTTGCAAGTTTATCACTTTCTCTTGCCACTGCACTATTATCAGTGTTAGTCAAACAATGGCTTCAAGCATATACTGCTATATCCTCAGGAAATGCAAGGGAGCAGGCTATGCTTCATCAATTTAAATATTCAGGATTAATTCAATGGAAAGTCCCTGAAATAATTGGAACTCTACCACTCATTTTGCATACATCTCTGGGTTTATTTTTTTTCGGCCTGTCATTGTATATTCATGAGCTACACACTAGTCTCTCTTGGATTGTGATTGTTGTGACAATTATTGCTGGCATATTGTATGTAGGGAGTATCAGTTTGCCTTCTTTCTGGCTTGATTGCCCATACAAAATTCCACTGCTTTTTATCCCAAGCAAATATATCATATATATGGTTAATGTCATTGCATGGGCAATTAAATGGACTAACAGCAAGCTTTGGCATCTTCACAGGGAGGATAAATATCCACAACTCTCCTTGAAGTCATTGCATAATGCTGAAATTGATTATGTTCAGGCTTTGGATATCAAGAAATCACTTTTGATAAATATTCTTGATAGTCTTTGCTCAATTTCATCCAATCAATCAATTCAGTATATAGTAGCGCAAGCATTCAGTGGAGCATTCTTTTCATTGTCAGGGTATTTACAGCCTGATCCTAATGATTGGGCAAGATTCCTTGAACATCACATGAATTCTATTCAGAGAGCCATATGGAAAGGCCTTATTATTGATAAAGATAAAAATGTGGAACATTGGATGGATATAATCAAGAAGTGGACCAGACAATCAGCTTCCAATATTAGTCCATTGAAGGAATTTGATCCAAATCTGAAAATAGAGCAGTTCTTAGAAGCTGTTGTGCAGGACAATCTTGAGATTGTAAAATTCCTAGTGCAAGATAAATATGTAGATATTCATACTGAAAAAATTTCCATGACTGCATTGTATAATGCTGCAATTCATGGAAACTTGGAAATGGTAAAGTTTCTGGTTGACAAAGGAGCAAACATCAATGCTCAAAACCATTTTGGTGTAACTGCATTGCCTGATGCTGTAGGCAGAGGCCACTTAGCAGTTGTAGAATTGCTGATTGAGAAGGGTGCAGATATTGAATCTCAAAATATGTTTGAAGAGACTGCATTGGTTGCTGCTGTAGACAAAGGCCACTTAGCAATTGTGGAATTGCTGATTGAGAAAGGTGCAGATATTGAATCTCAAGACAGGTTTCAAAACCCTGCATTGGTTGCTGCTGTAGACAAAGGCCACTTAGCAATTGTGGAATTGCTGATTAAGAAAGGTGCAGATATTGAATCTCAAGGCCTGTTTCAAAATACTGCATTGCATACTGCTATAGACAGAGGCCACTTAGCAATTGTGGAATTGCTGATTGAGAAAGGTGCAAGTATTGGATCTCAAGGCAGGCGGCAACAGACTGCATTGCATACTGCTGCAGCTTTAGGCCACTTAGAGATTGTGAGATTGCTGCTTGAGAAAGGTGCAGATATTGAATCTCAAGACAGATTACAATATACTGCATTGCATACTGCTATAGACAAGGGCCACTTAGCAATTGTGGAATTGCTGATTGAGAAGGGTGCAGATATTGAATCTCAAAACAGGTTTCAAAAGACTGCATTGCAAGCTGCAGCTACCTCAGGTCATTTAGAGGTTCTAAAATTGTTAATCAATAAAGGCACAAATGTCAAAGCTCACAATGGTTATTATGGTACTGCATTGATAGCTGCTGCAGTTAAAGGTCAGTTGGAGATTGTGAGGTTTTTAGTTGAAAAAGGTGCAGACATCAGAGTTCAACATGGTGCATATGGGACTGCATTGCAAGCTGCTGAGTCCCATGGCCATTCAGAAATTGTCACATTCCTAACTCATTTGGGTGACAACACCACCAGTGACTCATTATCAGGAATTTGATATTAGGTACCAAGTATGAAAAATGTAGATTTATAAATGATATTTCATTTGAACCTAAAAATATATGTGTATTAGATGTTGAAATCAGTATTGAATTTGCAGAGTCTCATAAAGGTAACTATTCATAATCTTGAGTGATGTTGCAAAAGCAACGTCTTCAATAAAACACCCTTCCTTCCCTCCAATATACCCATCTTGAATATTTCTGTTACAGTGTATCATCTGAACCAATCAATGCCATCAAATGAATCAACAGAGTGTAGTCCTTCAGGTGTAAATGATACTGCTACATGTTTGATAAACAAGCGTAGCTTGTGATTATTGACTTTCCTTTTCATGTCTGTGCAAATATATTTACAGTATATGTATCCACATATCTCAGCAGTTTCAAGCTTCATGAGCATTTCTCCTTGGGAGTTTTGAAGCTTGTTTTTCTTTTCAATTTTGTGAATACCAACACAATTTTGGCCCGAAATGCCATGCTATGTTTTTCTTCAGAGGGGGGCTCATTCATCAACTCATGTTACAACCTCAAGAAACCTCTGTAATACTCCTTTAGCACTCATCTAAGTGCTGCATGTATAATAATTGCTGTTCTGGTTTTTACTGAATGATGTATAATCCAATGGAAAGCAGTTGATTGAGGATTCCGCATGGCACCTGCAAGACACTGGGTTTTGACATCTCCTTCCCATCTTCAATGTATAACAGCTTGCACCCCCTCAATCTTCTATAACTGAGTATGCGGCGTCAGAATGAACACGCCCCGCTAGATTGGAGTAGCAGATGGGTTACTGGTCAATCAGCGAGGGCATATGTGTGTGGGCTCCCGGATGTCCAGGAAACACCTTACCTTTGATGAGTACAAAGAGGAATGTAAAGCACTGGATCAATGGTGAGGAGGATGATGGGAGGAATGGGCAATTATCACAGACGGAAAAGAACATGACTCGCTAGGAATCGACAATCTCAGCATGCATTGGGGGCACAAACTAAGTCAGGACTCACCAAAATTGCTTCGCTTGACTTACAAGGCTGAAATCTTGAACTTCAAAGGCACGAACAAGGCCTGGGTCTAAATGTGAGCTGCTCGATTTACCATCTTCGTTGACCTAAATACAAGGTTACATCGGATTAGACCCTTCCTCACTCTCCTCATCTCTAATATCTTTGTCTGCTACCTCCACCTCCTCACCTGCCTTCACCCCCGTTCACCTCTTGCAACCTTGCAATCCCATTGTCAAGCATCAAGCTTCAAGGCCGAATGCACAAAGCAAATTTGGAGCTCCATTTTCCTCCCTCTCCCTCTCCCCTTCCGGCCCTTCTGGCCCTTCCCCTTTCTCCCCCTTCCTAGGTGTCTTCAACATCACCGAGCTCTCTGTCTTTGCTCGAGAATGTACATGCACCCACAATATAGAAATTTCCAATACTCTTGCTCACAAACTTGTTGAACCAACACTCGCGACGAGCAGGGTTAGATGCAGTTCAGAATGCAGAAGGGAAGACGTGTCAGAAGCATTGGGCCAAGTCAAAGTTGATAGAGGAGGAGAAGGGCTTTGTTGGATTGCGGCAGTCATTTATGTGGGGCGTAAATCTTCTGCTTCATCTGTATGGTCTTCCCTTCAAGACTCTATTTCTTTGTCTACTCTCCCCACCTTCTTATCCACCCCCTCTCCCGCTCTAATGTCTCAACTTGAAAAGTCACTGTACGATACTAAATGAAAACTCCCTGTCATCCTCATCCTCCCCCTCCTCCCCCTTCGACTCGGAACGCGGGAAGGGCAACGCGTCGCGTATGAGTCGGCCTTCAAAGAGATCAACAAGACCTTTGGATGAAGATTGAGACAATGACAAGAATGGCGTAAGCTCCCCTTCCCCGGTGTCCTTCCATCTGTGGTGATAAGCATAACCTGAGCTTCTCCTACTCCCCCTCCGTTCCTGTACCCGCCACCTTTTTCCTCCGTCCATATCATCAACTATTCCTCCTTTTACTCTTCCACTTTATCTGCATCCCCACCCACAATTGTCCTCGATGATCCTCCGTGACGGAAGGATAAGTATTGAGGCCTGAGGAGATAGAGTTCGGTGTCTTGCGAGAATGAGACTTGTGGAGGGAAGCTGGTGTCTTTAAACCGCGGCTGGCTGATTTTTTCTACTTTTGGAAAGGTTATTGGAAAACTTTGGGGAAAAGTCAGATTCCTGTTGACCTTTCAATATATGGATATCAATAATTTGCTGCTCTGCAAAAACTCTAGCAAAAATCAGTTTTCTCAAAACTTTTCCAGAGTTGGAAATTTTCGGTCCACCCCGGGGCGCCCCGGATCGGGGCGGACCCTGGTTTTCCAGCTTTGAAAAAGTTTTGAGAAGAGGAATTTTTCCCAAAACTATTCTAAAGTGGCAAACATGAGTATTACAAAGTTGTAAATTTTCCGAGGAATCACAGATTTCCAAAAGAATTTCACCATCATTTTCCAAAAGTAGAAAACATGGCTCTGCTGCGGTGTTAGTAGTAGCGGCCAGCTTGTTAGTTTGGGAAATGGGGTTAATTCTTGATAGATATGGAAGCGTCAATGTTGAAACCCCATGATATGCAGCTTCTGACGCATTTTCCCTCCTGCGTTTTTTCGGGGAGAGAAAAGGGTTTCAATTCGGTTTTGTACACCGTTACGAGAAGTGGAACGGGGGAAAAGGTGGGTGAAGAGGTGAAGGAGAGTACGAAGATATAGATATGAGGAGAGGGGAAATATCTGATTTGATGTAAGTATCCTTGAATTATACCTAACAAAGATAACTACCGGAGAATCCATTGTCCAACTCTGGCTCAGGCCCAGGCATTGTTCACTTCTCGGATCGAAAGCTGGTAGTGAAAACTGTGAGTCTATTCCAGTCTTGCTACGGACATGTCATTTGAAGCTCTTAGCTGAAAATAAGAGACTGTAGAAGCTGAATCAAGTCAACATTGATGGATGCACAATGAGAATCTCACTCACTGTCATCCTCCTCGATGTCTTTCCACCCTCGTGTCTAATCCTTCGTATATCATAGCTCAAGCTGAAGCCTAGAGAGTCATACCAGCGACCAGAAGAAGGATTGGTTTGAGGACGTGTAAAAGTAGGTTGTCGAGGTGATGAAGACGAATTCATAGCGGATATTCAGTCCGAGGTGAAACCCTAACCCTGTAATTCCAGCGAACGCCAAAAACTCTGATGCTTCAATGTCAACTCTCGCGTCTCTTGCACTTCTTCTCATTCGTTTACCATGCTCGTCCCATACCATTGTCATCCACTCTACCGATGCCAGCACCAACCTCTCAGATGATTTGACTATGAACTTCAGCTGGCTTCGAGATTCTCATATCAACAATGCCGGTTTTCTCTCGAATCTTCAACTTGAACTGATGCGGTGGTGAGAAAGAGGACTAGGAAAGGCTAGATAGCATCCATAGGATCTCTCCAGGCCATATCTCACTGTGTGAGTATGTCTTCTCTCTATTCCTTGGATCTATCATCCTGACTTCACCATCCGTCTTGCGTGTCCTCTTTGGTCTCTATCAACAATCTATGAACGATACTTGACAGATACACATCTCGAAAGAAAGTCACGCTATCACTCACCATCAATCTACATTCGTCCTTACTCAATTGGAAAATTGAAAGTCCTGAGGGAGCATTCTCGTGAGGAGATGCACTAGGGTTTTGGCTGGAATTCGTTGGGCACACGAGCATACCTTAAACTGAAACCAAGCAGGTGTGACAAGGAAGTCATACTTTGACAACGAAGTCATACTTGGAATCGTTATAAGTAGGGTGGACGTTTTGGAGGAAAATGGTATGTTTTGCGTGCGCGCTCTCTCTGTTCATGTCATCTCACGGATCTACTCCACAGAGTCTCTAGAATTGGTCGAACCTAGGCTTTTTAAGATTCCCTTGTAGTAAACACTCTAACTCGAGAAATGCTACGTTCATCAATCAACACCGATTTCATTCGGCTCCGATTCTCAATCTCTTACTGACGATGGTCAGAATCGTTGCCCACAAATAGATCTTTCCCAGGAAACTTTTAAGAAGACTAGTCGAACGTCCGCGCGCTCTGGATTCATACAAACGGATGACAGTGGGTTCGACGAGTTTGACCAGTGTACGTGTTTGGAGGTAGTACGTGTTGCGCTCTGGTATTCTGACGTGCCATGCTTCTCAATCTCGACACTCGTCGACTTTATATGCTGGTAACTCCCCACCTCAAAAAGCAAAAACCTCAGGGAAGAGTTGGCAAGGAATTGAAGAATTGATGAGGGCTAGATTCATTTGACAAATGTCCATTATCATTGAATGGTATGTTTTGTGTACACTGTACGCTCTCTCTCTGTGTATCAAACTTACCAGATTATACACCTCCACAGAGACTTTTGACATTCTGTGGCTCTGATTTGGACACTCTACTGCATATAGTTTCCTCTCGGAAGTCAATCCACAAATCGAATTCCGTTTCCGTCACCCTCTAAAACTTCAGCAACGATAGTCAAAGTCTTCACTTTTGCTCACGAACCTTCGAGCGGTCTGGCGACGCGACGTCTTGATCACAATTTGACTTGATGGCATGTTCTTTTTGGATTCTACCAAAGGCGGTGGTGGGATCGATGCGTACAACGAAGGGAGTGTTCATATGTGTGGAAGATAGGATGATAGGATCTAACAGAGGGAAAGGTGTGTTTGTATATGAGTGCTGCATTGTGTCATGGATTCTAATATCCACTTAGTTTGAATTTCTTGGTAATGTTTGTAAGAGTGCCGTCAATGCTCGAGGAATACTTTTCATGTTGAGGCTCAAACTTTTGAGCCTTTTTGAATTTTGCATCTATTGATGCTGAACCGGACTCTGAACGCGACAATGGTTGGACTCGGAGAAAGCCATCGCCAACCTCACAAAAAGTGCACTACACCTCCATATACGGTATGCGCCTTTCTCTCTCTCTGACCCTCAACTGAACTTCGGCGTCTGATGCTCATGTTCATATGCTTCCAAGACTTCACCTCGTTATACACGCGATGATCTGTGCTAAACGCCAAGAACAGGGGCAATCTGATTTCCACTTGAGGCTTCGATACTCATTGTTAGGATCTGAAGACTGATACTGATTTAGCCCGCTGCTCTTCATGAAGGACGACGGGCAGGTCCGGATGAGCAGCCTGGTTGTGCAGATAGAGATCAACGGTGTTTCCTCACCCAGCTAAGAGAAGGTTCTCGTCCAGTGGAAGCCTGCTTCATCAGATTGGAGTAGAGGGTTGAGCTCAAAGTTGGAAGCTTTAGCTCGAGCTAAAAGTTGTGGTGTTGGTATTGGTGTAGCTGTGGTGAATGAGGATATGCGAAGAGTTGAAAAGGCAACGATTTGTTAAAAAAGTGATTGGTGATGAATTTGATGCTGTGCTTGTATCCACAAGTTGAGATTCAAAAATGAGTATGCACATATCGAGGAATGAAATGGCAGCCTGCAGGAACGTGGACGTGGCTCAGGCTGCTGCCTGCTGTTGCAATCAATGTAGAACTTAGCACAGCCACCAAATCTTTATCTTCAGCACCACCACCACTTGCTCGTCCATTGCCATCCAGATCTCATGCGATCGTGCTTGCCATTACCCAACGAACTACTTCACAGCATCACGGAATATGTCGCGTCTGCAGCCAACTTACCACAATCATGTTTCACCTATTTCGAATCACTGTCAAAATCTGCATCGCCCGATCTCCTTGCGCTTTCTGTAGTCGATTGGCGGCTTCGTCGAATTTGTTTACCTTTTCTGTTTGCAAATATCAAAATCAAGAATGATGAGCATGCGAAGGAACTGGAGAACAACCTTGCGCTTTGTTCAAGATTCACAAAGTACGTCTCATTCAAGGATAGCTATCCTTATCTCGACTAATATAATTGCAGCACTTTAGTTATAGGCCGTTTACCTGCTGAAAGACATGACACTGAACCCCCAAATTATCCTTCATACGACTCTCATGACCTTTCTTCAAGTCCTCGATCCACTGTGCTCCTGTCAAACTCAAGCTATAATATGGTATTGGATTGTAACAGTTATAGCTGGTAGAGAAAGCTAACCTAAGTATGGCAAAAAAGTGAACCTTGGCTCAAGTCAAAGTTCAAGAGAATTCATCAACTTATATGCCTTAAGGCAACTCTATTCATTAGAGTAAGCCTATATAGGCCTGAGTATGGGGGGCATTTTCCTGATGTGCCTATCTCCATAAAGATACAATCTTTCAAGATGAAATTGATGCAAAGTGCAGACAAGTTCTGGGCATTCTTGATGATGCTCCGGAGACAGATCTTGATTATAATGCTGATATGCATGACAACCTCATGATCCCTCTTCATGAAGTTGTTGCCAAGACCTTCAATGAATGGTCAGGGGAGAATCAGAGTATCATTTCGGGTTTGGCAGGCTTAAAGAGCAGAGCAGAGGGTGAAGATGTTTGGGTTTATGATAGCAATGGGAATGTATAGGTTGGGTCAGGAGTACTACCGTTGACTACAGATGAGCAGATTGAAGCAAGTACAATTTTCTAGTAATTCTTTAAAATTTTTACAATTTTTTTGATGTAACACTCCAAAAGAAAGCAATGGCCTCAAAAAGTAGTGTGACATAACACTACTCAGGCAACACAACAGAGCCTGCATTATGTGTGACCATTGCAATGATACATGGAGGTACAGTATTAGAGTTCCAAGTATATGCTTGTAGTGTTATCATCCAAATGAGTCAGAAATTTTACAACCTCTGAGTGATCATTGGATTCAGCAGCTTGCAATGCAGTGCCATGAGTATGATCTTGAGCTTTAGTATCCACACCATTTTCAATTAGAATCTCACAATTTCCAAGTGCCCTCTTACTGCAGCACCTATCAATGCAGTACCATAAAAGCTACATTGAACTCTAAACATCTGTACCTTTCTTAATTAATAGTCTCACAATTTCTAAGTGGCCTTTATTTGCAGCAGCACACAATGCAGTACCATCTTCATCATCTGCACCTTTCTTAATCAACAGTTTCACAACCTCTAACTGGCCTGAGTCTGCAGCAGCTTTCAATGCAGTTCCATAAAAATTACTTTCAATATTAACTTCTGCACCTTTCTCAATCAACAGTTTCACAATTTCTAGATAGCCTAAACTTGCAGCAGCTTGCAATGCAGTACCATAAATGCCATTTTGAGCTTCAACATCTGCACCTTTCTCAATCAAGAATTTTACAATCTCCAGGCTGCCTCCCCTAACAGCAGCTTGTAATGGACTGACATGAGCATCATCATAACCCTCAACACTTGCACCATTATCAACTAGAAATTTAGCAATTTCCAAATGACCATATATTGCAGCTTTGTGCAATGCAGTAATAGAGCTATTATTTTCAGTATGGATATCTATATATTTTCCTTGTATCAGGAATTTCACAACCTCAAACTTGTTCTGTACCACAGCTTGATGTAAATATTTTACTCTCAAAGTAGGAATCAATTCCTGCAATAGACTGTTACTGTAAGCTGATTCTGTATTCCACTGCTTGATTATGTACATCCAATAGTTTTGATTGATATTTCTATCGGTAATAAGGTTTTCCCATATAATTTTCTGCAAAGAATTCAAGTCTTTTCCAAGCTTCTCCACATATCGCTTGAGGAACTCCCTCCAATCATTGAAACTGTGCCATGAGGTTTCTTGAAATGGTGGATAGAATATTCCACAAAATCCTTGAGCTACTATATACTGAATTGATTGATTAGATGAAATAGAGCAAAGACTATGAAGAATATCTATCCAAGTTGAATACTTAATCTCACTAGTTTGGATATAATTAATTTCAGCATTATGTAATGAGTTCAAAAGGTACTGTGGATATTTAAGCTCCCCCTGCAGCTGCCAAATTCTATGGCCCACCCGTTTTATAAACCACTCAATAATAGTGAACAGGTGAACTATAGAATTGGTTGGAATAAAAAGCAATGGGATTTTATAGGGACAATTAAGCCAGATAGGAGGTAGAATGATACTTCCCAAATACAACATAAAGGCAATACTTGTCACAACAATGACAATCCAGGAAAGAGCACTGTGTAGCTCAGATATATATAATGATAGGCCAACCAAAAATAAAGCCAGGGAAGCATGAAGAATCAGTGGTAAAATTCCAATAATTTCAGGAACTTTCCATTGAATCAATCCTGCATATTTGAATTGGTGAAGCATAGCCTGCTCTCTTGCATTGCCTGAGGTTATTGCAGTGTATGCTTGTAGCCACTGTTTCACCAGCACTGATAAAAGTGCAGTAGTGAGAGAAAGAGACAAACTAGCAAGAAATAGACCATTGATCCAAAGATCAGTTACTCCAGGGGATGTTAATTCAATATTGACATTGGAACTGGGTATATGATTGATTGCTGTTATGTTCCCAGCAGCTCTTAGCAGATTAACCTGCTCAATAAGAAGGACTGCAGTAATTTGTGCATAGTCAGGCTGAAGTGAAGATACTGTAGCAATGATGAAAGATGTCACAACTGCAGAAAAAAGTGCTGCCTACAAGGAATTTGAATCAGTTTCCAATGTTGTCAGTGAATGAAACTCAACCATACAAAAATAAGCAGGGCATCAATTGTGTCCTTGAAGCCTTTCAATAGTTCATTATCTTTCTTCTCTGCCTCATCCAGATATACTTTCCAAACTCTAGCATTCTCTGTTAGCTGTTGCCCTAGAGGATCAGATTCATACTTCTCCCGATAATCATAGGAGCGGTATTCTGTTGTTATAAAAAATCTTGAATGGCTGAATTCTAGCTGAAGGGTAAACTTACCATTGATATGTTCACCCTGATTTCTTCCATGAAGTTCCTTTGAGTACAATGGGTTCATTGTATCACTAGTAATTCTTGCTATTTGTGATATCTGAAGTCTTTGCAATAAAAGATGGGAGGTCAAATGAAAAATTCTACTTATAAGCTTTACGCCCAGGAACTCCTAACCTCTCAAACATATTGGCACATGACAGCTGTAGCTTGTCAGACAGTATTGATAATTACATGCATATAGCTGCATTTCATCTGCGGCTGCAAAGCCCGGTGTCAGACTGTCAGTGGAGTTGACAACAGCTTGACATTTGGCAGAAAGGCCAACTGGATAGTTGCTATGTTTTGTAAATACAACAACATATAATAGGCTAAGATGGGAATGTTACTCACCAATTTGTCCCTTGCTAAACCTAATAGTTACATGTGTCACCAATGGTTGTTCCTTCCTTGCCTGTCTGTCTTCAATCTTCCCTTCTGAAAACTATATCTTGTCAGAGATGTTAAGGTTGACATGGACACTTGGAGAACCACACTTATATGCCCTTGCCAATTCAACGGCTATATTTCTTTTGAGCCAAATCTTGAATATGTTCACAACACTGCCTTCCTTTCTCACATCTACTGGAACTATGCCTACTCTCACCTGCGAAAACAAATCCTAAATGAATTGTGGGAGCAGGGAAGATTGGCCTCAGAAGCAGTGAGACAGGGAATGTACAAATGCCAGAAAAAGGTTACTTTTTGCTTTTTTGTTTGCTTCTAGTACTTACCCCATCCTCAGTTGGCCAAAGTTCATATCAAATTCATGAAAGAGGTGGGCTACAACAATTGTGTGAAGCATCTTGTTGGAGTACCTGAATGTCACTCTGATGATGAAGATGCTGATGACAGATCTCTTCACATTCTTGTAAAGAATTTGAGAAACAAAAATACCTCGCAGTTCTTCAAGCATGAGATTGACAAAGGGATCCACATGATCGCTGATCTGACTGGTACAAAGTGTCATTCATACAAGAAGAAGAACTGTATTCCACATCCCACAAATGAGAAATTGATCTTCAAAAAATTACCATCTGAATGTCCAATTGACTGGTTCCAGCCAGAAGAATTCAATGCTCTTCCTGCTCAGATCCGGAAATGCTACGTCGATGCACTAGTTGTGTTACCACCGCTGGAAGAATGCAAAAAGTTGCAGGTGCTTGAATGGGCACTTTTGCCAGAGGATGAGTTCATGACAAAGTACGGTGATAAGGTGCGGGAGCTCTACAAGTTCCCAACTCAGGAGGAGCTTGATGCGATGGAAGAATCATCAGGAGACGACGAAGATGAAGACAACGAGGATGATATGGATGAGGATTAGAAGGGTCAAAGGGATAATGTTTGTTCTTCTACATGATAATTTGCACATACTATGTATTTATGTAAGTATGCTTCTTGCACAAGCAGATTCTTGACAGTTCTGATCATCTGATTATTGATTACCACACAGACCCTGTACTGCCCGGTATGGTACCAGAAAGGTGCCCTTCAAATTGCCCGTGGTGCCCCTGAATTATGCCCAGTGAAGACAGCTGCAGCCCATCAAAGGCATTGTTTGCTCAATTGAAGTACAACTTGGCTCAAGCCCCACGATGCATTGGTTCTAAAGATCTAATGTGTTGCTCCTCCTATGTGCTGAGTGGTGTCTATCCTTATTCATTACAAGTGTGTATTGATTTAAAAAAAGTTGGTCAACAGAGGTTGAGTGCACGTCTTCAAAAGAAGATCAAGAGCTCGATGATGATGTTGAGGAAATGGAGGAAGACAAAGGAAGGGAGAGGGGATGAGAGAGGAGAACACGGGGTTCTAATTTTGCTTTGTATGGCCAATCTTGACGATGGGGGCTCCGAAAGGTGAACAGGGAAAAATGTAGGTGAGAAGATGGAGGTAAACTGAAAGATTTGTGCCTATCCCAGCCTGTTTACGAATACCGTCAATGGTCAGAGGTGTGTGGCATGCAACCAAGGCCTTATTTCAAGTTTTCTATGGACATTTTGTTTGAAGCTGAAGATAAGAGACTGTAGAAGCTGAATCAACATTGATGAATGCATGACAAAAATCTCACTCACTCACATATTTGTCCCTTCCTAGCTTTCATCCCTCTCAATGTTCTTTGTCAATCTTCCATAGCTAAAGTGCATGTCTACCCCAGAGAAAGCACTGATTTGAAGAAGGTGTGCGGATGTAGGTGGTCGAGGTGAGAGTTTACGAAGATGAACATAGCGGACATTTGGTCCAATGTAAAGCCCTAACCCCACAATTCCAACGTAAACTGAGCGCCCACGCTCCTCTTTCCTTCCTTCACCATGCTTGTCCCATGCCGTTGTCATCCACTCTAACGATGCCAACATCAACCTCCCCGATCGGACATCAACAATACCATTGTTCTCTCGAAGCTCCAACTCAACAACTGATGCGGGAGGTAGATAGAGAATTAGGAAGAACCAGAAATTGCTGATAGCGTCCAAAAGATCTCTTGCAGGTCCCTGACTTATTGTTTGAGTGCGTCTTCTCTCCCATCTTTCTCCTGAGGTCCATCATGTTGACTGCTTTGAACATCATTAGCCTTCGATCTTCTCGAAGACTTGTACAATTGAACCACCGAGGAAGCTTTTCATGGAGCAAGTCCTAGCAAGTTACAACGAGCTCGACTCCTGTCCTCCTCTTCACTCCACCCTCTTCTGTCCTCCCCAACTCCAGCCCGACTCACCTCTTGCAAATCCCTCCTCAAAACCAACCCTACGATCCTAACTCCGAGCCCCCGCCTTCTCGTTCATCCCCGCCTTCACCTCTTCCGTTCTCACCCAAGACAATGATCGACTTGACGAGGAATCGTACGAAGCGCTTCTCTCGTGGTAGGATATCATATATCAATGTAACGATGATTGTTCTGGCAATACTCCGCGACAGAAAGATGAAGAGATGGAGTTCAATTGAGGAAGAGTGACAACACCCAACAATTCAACGTCGGTTTGGGTAAGGTGGAGTGAAGTGGAGTGAAGTGGAGGCGTGAGGGCGTCGTGTAGTAGGAGTCGGTTTGGAATTGAGAGAACGACGATGACTGATAGATGAGAAGAGGAATGTGAGTGGGGGTGGGGTGGCCGGTGAGAGAAACGTACCCGTCCTTCGACCGAAACCTCAACCGCATATCACCATATCAAGCAAGCCTTCTCCACCACTAACCGATTCTCATAATGGCTGCTGCACGGGGAAACGTAGAAACGTTTCGCAGTATTCGGGGAAGGGAGCAAGAAGGGTTCTGGAGGGGTTCCTCAAACAAAGGTGAAAGTGGGGGAGAGGTGGAGGAAAGGGGTGGACGAGTGGAGATGGTGGACGAAGAACTTGAAGAGAGAAAGTCTAGGGTATGATCCTGGGGGAGTCAGGAGGGGAGGGGAGATGACAGGGTTCCGAATTCACTTCGTACGGTCAGCCTTGATGAGGGCTTTACAGGAATCGGTGAGGTGGGGGTGGACGGGGTATTGGATAGGGAGACAGAGAACGATGGAAGCCGATGAAGATGACTACCACACATCCACCAGTCGACCCAACCCTCGAATCACCGCTCCGATGCCGGCCTCACGACGTGGTCCTTAAAACGCGTAGGTTGGCCTGTTGCGAAAGCTGGTCGAGCGAAAGGAGACCAGTGGATGAGCGCACCCTTCCTGGTACGGCGAGGATGTAGGAGTTATGAAGCATGCTTCGTACGGTCAGCCTTGACAAGTGGTTTATGAGAGGTTGAGTGGGGGAAGAGGACGTAGTGGACAGAGATATAAAAGTTTGTATGATCTAAAGTATGCCCGAATTCCACAGGATACAGTAAAGCTTTTGTAAAAAACACTGATAAGTTATCGGGTACCTATTGCAAATAGTTGTGATAACCCGGAGGGGGTCCCGGAAATGGCCCCGGGGGGTGGTCATGCCTGTCACCACCTGTCACATATGGCTTATATTTACTGTTTTGGGTAATTAATAATCATCCAGATATTAAATAAGCAGTACATTTTCAAAAAAACCCGAAAATTCATAAAAATTCATAAAAAACCTAAAATGGCCTGATTAGGTCAGATCAGGATATGTAAGCAAATGACCTCATATGATAAAAATGATGTAGGGTCAATCTAGGTACTAAAAATAGCCTGAAAAATCACTAAAAATGCGAAAAATATTTAGGGATGGTATAGAGCGGCGAGCCTATTGCAGGTCTAGGCACATCAAAATTACCAAAAAAGGAAAAAATTGATCATGATCTCATCTTGTAGCAAAAAATCTGAAAAAAATCCTAAAAATAGTCAAAAAATTCAGGGGTGCCTTGTTGGCCCTGAAAACGCAAAATAAAAAAAAATACGCGACAAGTGTAAAAATTTTTATCACTCCAAATCATTCCAAATCCACTATACAGTCAGTATATATGATGTATATGCTATTTTTAGCATCCTAGTACCTTTATTGGGCTAAAAATAGAACTTGATCTCATCTGATAGCAAAAAATCTGAAAAAATCATAAAAAATGCTCAAAAAATTCAGGGGTGCCTCAGTAGCTCTGAAAATGCAAAATAAAAAAATTTACACGATACAATTGAAAAACAAAATCACTCCAAATCATACCAAATCCACTATACAGTCAGTATATATCATGTATATGCCATTTATAGCACCCCTAGTACCCTCAATCACTTATATCACTCAAGAATCATACCAAACTGAATAATTTGGGGAGTAAATATATTGTACATGATATTTTTAGCACATCTAGTACTCTTGATAACTCAGAACAATTTATATTACTCAATATGTTCAGTACACTTAGCACTTATCACACCTACCACACTAAAACTCATAACAGTACTTATATGTATTATACTTAACACAGTTGACAATGAAAATACTCAAAACAGTATTATCAGTCACTATACTTAACACACTTAACAGTCAAAAAGTGGGAACAATGTTACTTAATATACATAACACACTTATTGTTATACTATAGCACACTTATAACAACGAGTTTTGGGCGCTTATGGGCGCTTATTTGGTGTTTTTAAGTCGAAATTCATTAATAGCACACTCAATAATTTTTGTGTGGGCTCTATACTGTGTAATGATGTTGTCTATATCATATTCCTCTAGATACAATTCAGAGAACTCGAAAATTCAACCTGTGCGGCTGGCTATATTGTGATCTTTTGAAATATAACAGTGTTTTATGTAAATGTCAATGCATATGTCCATGTAATGCAAGTTTACTGATGGTGGTTCATGAGGGAATCACTCCTACAGTCTACTAGAAGTGTCTAGACATGGTTCAGATACTTACTATGACTATTGGACTCTGTGATATACATGTACATATTTCATGTACACTATAGATGTCTACACTTACATGTAACAATAGATGTCATATTCAATGACCCCCATTACAGATCTCTTGGCTGTATCACATAGAGTTAGCATAGAATAGGTTGTAGGATGACTCTTTTCATGACCCAGTAGCAGTTTGACTTCATAACATGGGTGTATGCATGGACATTTACATAAAACACTGTTATCTCACAAAAGATCACAATATAGCCAGTCCCACAAGCTGTAATCTTGAGTTCTTCAAATTGTATCAAGTGTAGTATGATATAAACAGCATCCTTACACAATATAGAGCCCACACAAAAATTATTGAGTGTGCTATTAATGAATTTCGACTTAAAAACACCAAATAAGCGCCCATAAGCGCCCAAAACTCGTTGTTATAAGTGTGCTATAGTATAACAATAAGTGTGTTATGTATATTAAGTAACATTGTTCCCACTTTTTGACTGTTAAGTGTGTTAAGTATAGTGACTGATAATACTGTTTTGAGTATTTTCATTGTCAACTGTGTTAAGTATAATACATATAAGTACTGTTATGAGTTCTAGTGTGGTAGGTGTGATAAGTGCTAAGTGTACTGAACATATTGAGTAATATAAATTGTTCTGAGTTATCAAGAGTACTAGATGTGCTAAAAATATCATGTACAATATATTTACTCCCCAAATTATTCAGTTTGGTATGATTCTTGAGTGATATAAGTGATTGAGGGTACTAGGGGTGCTATAAATGGCATATACATGATATATACTGACTGTATAGTGGATTTGGTATGATTTGGAGTGATTTTGTTTTTCAATTGTATCGTGTAAATTTTTTTATTTTGCATTTTCAGAGCTACTGAGGCACCCCTGAATTTTTTGAGCATTTTTTATGATTTTTTCAGATTTTTTGCTATCAGATGAGATCAAGTTCTATTTTTAGCCCAATAAAGGTACTAGGATGCTAAAAATAGCATATACATCATATATACTGACTGTATAGTGGATTTGGAATGATTTGGAGTGATAAAAATTTTTACACTTGTCGCGTATTTTTTTTTATTTTGCGTTTTCAGGGCCAACAAGGCACCCCTGAATTTTTTGACTATTTTTAGGATTTTTTTCAGATTTTTTGCTACAAGATGAGATCATGATCAATTTTTTCCTTTTTTGGTAATTTTGATGTGCCTAGACCTGCAATAGGCTCGCCGCTCTATACCATCCCTAAATATTTTTCGCATTTTTAGTGATTTTTCAGGCTATTTTTAGTACCTAGATTGACCCTACATCATTTTTTATCATATGAGGTCATTTGCTTACATATCCTGATCTGACCTAATCAGGCCATTTTAGGTTTTTTATGAATTTTTATGAATTTTCGGGTTTTTTTGAAAATGTACTGCTTATTTAATATCTGGATGATTATTAATTACCCAAAACAGTAAATATAAGCCATATGTGACAGGTGGTGACAGGCATGACCACCCCCCGGGGCCATTTCCGGGACCCCCTCCGGGTTATCACAACTATTTGCAATAGGTACCCGATAACTTACCGGTACTTTTTACAAAAGTTTTACAGTATCAGCTGACTCCTCAGGGATTTTTGGTTTGGTTTTCGCTGTACATGCCAGGCTCTGACGAATCACCAAGACATCTGGGGTTCCAGGGCCTTGGAAGACCTCAGGCGTACTAGCCTCGACCTCGTCATCCACATCAACCCTAGCAGGCGAGATGGGTAGCTTCTGGGGGATTTGCGCCTGGCCGCTGCCGGGATAGGAGAAGTACGAGGCGGAACCGCGTCAAAATCGGGCGAGAGAGGACGAAGCCGGGCTTTAACGGCAGGAGCCGCGGGAGCTGTGGGTGGAAGGCTAATCTGGAAGGAGGGATCCGGGAATTGGGGTTGGTTAGAGACGGGATGGAGGATGCGATCTACGCGAGACCCTTTGCTGGTCACGGAAAGGATTAATTGACCCTCGCGAGTCGATGGGTCGAAGGGCAAGGGGATGGCGAGGTCCTGAAGCTCAAAGAACTCCGTAATGTCTTCTAGCAGCCGTTCCCTGGTCTTCAAACTCATTCCCGGACCATCATGGATACGAGGATTATAAACGCGAGCAGCGTACTCGCTCTCGGTCAAATGTTCCTCACAGAACTCGCAAATGAGGATGACGAGCAGGGGAGCGACCAAGGGACAGTTCTGGTGGCCGTGCCAGAACAGCTGGTAGTATTGCTACAGCATGGGATGAGAACCAGGAGCCTACAGCTAGAGCAAGGGAAAGGACTTACCAAACTATAGGAAAAGTTGGGAGTTCCGGTAAAGGCCAAAAGTCGACGATGAATCTCGGCCTTAGCGAGATGACCGCGAATAAGTCGTGCGCACCCGCGTTGTAAGAAGGCCAGGGCTTGGTACAAGTGGTACGCTTCGCCGGAAGAGAAGGAGCCAGTAGAAAACATTGTGCAGAAGGAAGTTAACTGGGGGGGGGGGGGGTAAAACGTAGTTGGCGTTTGATTGTTGGTGTCCTGCTCACATCAGGAAAAATATTCTCATCTCTAGAGTCCCCAGAGATACCCCCCAATTCCTAGGTAGTCTCAGAGAGCCTAGAGTATCTGAGTTCTTTGAGGCTTCTAAAATTTCTCTGGGTGCTTTTTGGTGCTTTCTGGTGCTTTCTGGTGCTTTCAGATGCTTTCAGGATCTTTCAGGATCTCTAGGATGTTTTTTGATCTTTCAAAGTTCACAAAAATCTCTGAGCAGCCTAGGAATTGGGGGGTATCTCTGGGGACTCTAGAGATGACAATATTTTTCCTGATGCAGTGAGCACTTTAAAATCTACCTCGTCAGGATGAGAGTAGCGTCGAAGGCTGAAGGCGGGGCTGGCACTGTTAGGAAGGTGTTTCCAGCGGTTGACGAGTATGGAGCATTCCTCAGCGGATGCTGGAAGGAATAGCGCGTTGGAATCGTTGGCAACCTTGCCCAGCTCTCGAACAGAGCGGTCGAAATGGACATGATGGACGGCATCGAAGTCCAACGTATCTACGGGACGAACTGACAGCTTCTTCCGCAGATAGGGCACAGTAGAAGAGACGGTGGTAGCTTTGGGAAGGGGACGCTTGCTTGAGGAGCCTTTGGAAGAGGAGGCCATCGTGTCGAGATGGAGGACAACGATGGGGAGAAGGAAGAACGAACTTAGAGAAATTTTCCAAGTCCGATTGAACCTTTGTCAGCACTTACTAATCCCAGGCCTAGGCATAGGGATAGTATGTAAAATGTTGAAAAGAAGTCGTTTCGAGGAAGTGTGTATGTGATGTGATAGAATTGGAAGCGTGATTTACGTCATGATATCACACTCGGAAATTAAGCGCCAATAACAAACCGAGGACTTAGCGTTTTGGACAAGAGGACAGCGGAGTTGTCGGTACGGGTGCCAAGATCAACGGATCAACTTGATCTGTTAGATCACCGGGTATAATCAAGTCAGAATGTTGCGGAAAAGTGATTGATCTGTCGGATCAGCTACAGTACCACTCCTTTCAAGGGATATGAGCCTACACTACCCATAGCGATGACCGGGGACGGTCAGATCTTTAGTTTGGGGGAGATGTTGCGCGGTTTTTCCGCGCAGGCGTGCAATGATCAAAAAGATCAACTTAGACCGTTGCGTAGTATCAATAAGGACTGTAGTGAGCCCGAACTAGCAGTCAAACTTGTATCAGTATCAGCTAGGATACAGATCCTTTGGCAGGATCAGCCATGAATATCCACTTAGAGCTATTGCTCGCACCCTTGGTCGGGGATCCTTCAAGAATGCTGACTACTGGTACGAGCACACCAAGGGAATATTGACTTAGTATCAAGATCTGCCGGATCGGCACAACTGAGTTTGGTACTTGGCTGTGATGACGGAAATTTCACTTGATCTAGCAGATCAGACACAATGAGAACCTATCCGGACGAGTTACCACACGGAAACCCTACGCAAAGTAGCGGAAACCATCGGAAACATGATGATCTAGTATTTCCGTGGCAGTACGGGTGAAACCCGCAGCGGAAACACGCATATGTTCAAGTTCTAAACTGGGATAGGGCGTATGCTAGGTACAGCTTTGACCAGCACTCACGGAAACGCACGGAAACCTACGGAAAACACTTCTGAAGCATTTATCTTCGTTGTCCGCTCCAGAGCACCAGGCTATATGCATACCGTTCGAAAGCTACGGACCAGACCTACCTGATCCGCGAGATCAACCACGGTTACGAGTCTATCTCATTAACTTGGGGAGACCACTACCATTCCGCGGAAGCAAATTCGTCGGAAACACTTGAGCAACACAGGCAGGAGCCACTCTGACGAGTTAGGCACATTAGCATGTGGATGCCGCACAGACCATGGTCGGAACTTGCTTGGTCTTCTAGATCTGGCGAAAGTACGACAAAATACGGACAAGTTTCAGCTTTTTCTCTGTTTTCCTTACTATTTCCTTGCGTGTTTGTATCGTTTCAGTCATATTTTACTATTTAAGTGTATATTATCGGACTCCGTCCGTAGAAATAGCTAGATCTACTAGATCAAGGACAAATACGGGTATTGGACTTTTCGTAGTGTACTTAAAGACCTGTATCCGCACAAATGAAACAAGTTTCGCGCCCAGATCTCTCTGAACTGGTAATCCTTTTCATCCATACGTGGGAGTAAAGGCTTCTAAGCCGTACCGGACCTTGCAGATTAAGTGTGTTACTTCATCGCGATAAGCCCGACTTTTGAGTGGTTTGACTTGGTGTCTGTCACTTGCTAGTTGAAGGTAGACTCCGTTCCGGAGATACAGAGGACTTGGTCTCAGGTTGTGTCGAGTGAACGTGCAGAGTTTTGGTGATCTGCGTGATCTTCCAGGTTTTACTGAGAATAGTGATCAGTACTGCTTCACCCGGGAGCAAAATCGATTGGTCTACCATAACATCTGGTACCCCGTTGCTTTCCGAGCCTAAAACCCCTTATCCAAGTGGAAGCCACTCAAAACAAACCCTTTAGTCCAGATCTTACGACTGGTATATCCGTGTCACTTCGTTCTGCTGACCAGTATCATCAGGAAAAACACTCTAGGCCTAGGCAACTGTGAGTATCTTTGAGGCTCTCTAGAGGGCCTACATGCTTAGAAGAGCTAGAAAGCACTGAGGAAAATGGGCATTTCTTAGACAGCCTTAAAGAAATATACTTTGATCTGAGAGCACCTCAAGAAATGGCTAATTCCTAGAGACTCTGAAAGTGCCTCAATGACCTAGGCTGCCCAGGTTACCCAGGTCACTAAACTGCTTTGTAGTGCTTTGTGGGGCTTTGAGGATCTTTGAGGGTCTTTGAGGGTCTTTGAGGATCTTTGAGAGTCTTTGAGAGTCTTTGCAAAGCTTTGTAGCAACTCTTTAATATCAAATTCAATGAAGAAAACATCATCCAAATAGAGAATTACATAAGTGCATTGCAGAACTTTCTTAATCTAGAAGATACATGCATCAAAAACTCCAATTGACAACTTTGACAAAATTTCATTGCAATGACATATTTGGCCTGCCACCGTGAACCATGTACAATCAAAAAGTTTGTCACATGGTCAAAACACATCTATAGCTATATTAACTACATGTCTACATGTTGTATATGTTGTCATATCTCAATGAAGGACTTTATATATAACATATATAGATTAGATTCACTATATAATTTGGTAATTTAAATAGTACATTACAAAATCTTGTAATTATATGACTCTTACATAATATAATATAATTAGAAATTACATAATACTAGAATATGAAATAGAATGAAATAGGATGTAATGTAAAATAGAAATAAGAGGAATTAATCAATTTTTATTCATATTATTTGCTTTTGAAATCATCTCAAAGCACCTTAAAGATCCTCAAAGACACTCAAAGATCCTCAAAGACACTCAAAGACACTCAAAGACACTCAAAGATCCTGAAAGCACTTCAAAGCACCTCAAAGCACCCCAAAGAATACCTCAAGACTTTCAGGTGGCTGAGAGTGCCTAGGATTTGGGGGGTATCTTTGCAGGCTTTGGGAGCTCCAAAGCCTTGAAAGGCTCTAGGGGGCCTGAGAGCAGCTTTTAGTGGCTGAGGGCTCAGTACATTTTTCCTGATGATTGCTGATCTAAAAGATCTTCCAAGACTGCGTTCGACTTGAGATATAAGATAGTGCGGAATCTCTGACAACGCCCCACACCTCGCTATAAATACAATTTGATTGACGAATCCGTGAAGTCGTACTCTGTGTTCATGCTAAGTGACCTGTCATAAGGCATTTATACTAAGAACCGGCTTTATACCTCGTTAGCGCGTCTGACGGCTCACTCACCGCGAATACGTTCATGCCAGGATCCATCCTCTCATCTCCAAAAGATGTCCATCTTTTCAACTTCGATACCGCCACGACGAGAAGAACTTTGTTGAAGGGGTCAACTTAGGCGGTACGTGTAAATATCGACTAGGCCTTGGTAGAGGTTGGTAGAGGTTGGTTGAGGCTGGTGGACATTCGAACCTGTTCGAATTTTGTAGAGGTGCAGATACTCGATCAGAGAGCAAACCCTAACCCCATTCTAGCGTAACTCTCATCAAATGCTCATGCACACGCTCTTCACCTTTTTTCATTTACCATGCTTGTCCCATGAATACCTCAAGTCGCCCTCACCGTCTTAACAACGCCGACACGAACTTTCTATTATCATACACTCTCATGGAGCTCGAGTGTAGAGGCTAATAATTGTATTATCGTCAATCGATACCAAGGACCGATACCGTAATGAAGAAGCGGAAGTGCTAGGAAGTGCTGAAGCCTCCGTGTGATCTCTCACAGGCTGCTCACTCATCGTCTGAGCACGCTTCTTCTGTCATTGTTATCTTTGCCTTCATCATCTCAATCTCTTTGAGCCTCGTTGATTGATTCAACAATCCCGTTTCGCCTCTCTGATCCTCCCTCTCTGAAACTCCAACCTGTAGACTCGAGCCTACCAAAAAAGCCTCTCTCTTAGCATATAACTGGATCACATCCCATGTTATCGCATGTTTCACGAATGTTCACCGAGCCAACACCTCATTCGATGGTCAGGGAAGGATAGAGATCGCCTTGAGTGGATGTAGTGTAGGCCTACACACTCCCGGTAGTGAATGTTTCAAATCACACTTGTGTTGTGTATCTCAAACTCTGTCCTTCATGTCTTTGATCTCGACTTTGTAGGATTTTTTTGAGCAGCACTTGACGGATACCCAGTGCCCACCTCGCAATTGAATCACAATCATGCATGCGCGTATCCACACCCACGTTCCTTCTCACAAGATTTCAAGATAACAATGAGTCGAAGATTCCGAGGAAGACTGTATGGGGCTGTATGGGGATAATGAGGTTTGAAATCATTCCGTGGCTGTTCTTGCCATTGATGGTACGATCTATGTGCCTCACTCTGTTACAATAGTCATGGGCATCTCGCCGACTTATATCCGCAGAGGCGGTAGACTTTAACAGATTCCAACTCTACACGAAGTTCTCTTGAAGTCCATACTTCACGCACGAACTTGAGAACCGTCCCGTGTATAGCTTCACACTCCGAATCCATTTGTTTCCAATTCCCAGCATCCAATGATGCCAGTTGTTTCCCGGTACAAAGGTATACATAGGTATGGTTGTCATGAATGCTGGCGCTCTGTTCTGGCTCTGATGTTCACGTACCTCCAGTCATTCGGTTTCACGCACTGTACTCCACTGCCCCAACATAACACCTTGGGAAATCTACTGAATATCAAACAATGATACCTAAAATGTCGCGGCTTGCCATACTTCTCATTCAGTTGCTTTTGATTGACTCCAATGCCTCATGCTAAGGCTTCTCCCTCGATCATCGCTCCCAAGAAAACACTGGTTTGCTGTACACACCATACTATTATCCTCTTCTGGCGCAGCCATAGATGATGTAACCCAACATCCAACCCAAACAACAACACTCAAAGGTCAATGCTACTGCAGTTTGCCCTGGATTGTAACCACTTGTCTCCTCAAGATTCTTTTCCAACCTTGAAATTATTCTTGCTCACCCGGCGTTCCGTGAGGGAGATGTGGAGCAGAAGTACAGCTCTACAGGTTCATCTGTCAATGTTCTAACATGAGGGGGGGGGTGTATCAATCAAGAGGATCCCATGCACTGAGTGCTATGCATGTTAAATGTACTACTACATACAGTGCCCAGCCTTCGATCTCTGTCTCATGTTCATATCTGTTACGTGTATACCTTCAGGCTCATAGTTCTTGGCACCACCTCATGTCCTTCTCATGTTTGTTACATTTTCCTGTACACACTTTTGACTTCTCTCATGTAATGTGCTTGAGGGATCAGGACTTCCCTGGGAGATTGATAGAGCTTATAAGGGAGCTGAACAACTCTCATTTTGCCTCCTAATTTTCATTGCAAAGCACCTCCTACATTACAATCAATAGAAGATACTAGTAATAGAATGAATTCATCAACCTCAAAGCACTCTCATGGAAGAAACCATGGAAGAAACCAGGGTGAATATTCTATTGGTAGGTTTACTTTTCAACTAGACAATCTACCTATTCAAAAAATTCTGCAGGACACAGATCCTATGATTATTGGAAAAAGTATGAGTATGATCCTGTAGGTCAACAGATATCAGAAAATGCAAGAGTTTGGAAAGTATATCTAGATGAAGCAGAGAGTGGAGAGGATGAATTGTTAAAAGGCCTTCAAGATACAATTGATGCACTTCTGATTTAAGTTCGCACCTGTTTCACCTCTGTCGTAACAGCAGGCCAGCCATACACCATCCTATCTACCAATGCCAACATGAACCACATCACTGAATTAATATCAAGCATCATTGTGTCTGACTAGTTGGCCTACACTACATACAAATATAAGATGGAAGAATAGAGCTTCGAGTCAGTGGTCCACACAGAGTCAAACCTCAAGCTAAGGTGTTACCCCCTTGGTTTCCTTTCTTCCTATTCTGCACCCTTTGTGCTCTATTCAGCTGCAACGAGTGGGAGATGAGTACACACTCCCACTGAAAAAAAACATAGCATGAAATAGGGAAAACAGTCCTGGGAAAATATTACAGAATTTTATAGAATTCCAAATAACACCACAAATTGAAGGAAATATCATGAGATTTATGTTATGTTGATAGGAGTTCGGATAGTAACAGAAAGTTCCTAACAATTTTTGAAAATTCTGAGGCATAGAATCTCTTGGATGTAAAGTTTTCTATAATTTTCAATAATTTTGAGGCATAAAATGTCTTCGATGTAAAGTTATCTGGTATTAATGGGTATTTTCATGAACAATAATAGATCTTTGTATGCACTGTGTCTTACCTCTAAGCAGTACATTCATCCTCATACATCCTGGAATAGCATTGGAAGAAATATATAGTGACAAGGTAGATGAGTAGCAAACACAAATAGTAACCACAGAGTCTTCCATGGACCACAACAAATGTAGGGCTATAGGTATTAGGCAGCAATGGAGAGTGGATGAATGACACCAGAAACTTGCATCAGAACAGAAAGTCAGTGACAGCGTGGTAATAAATATCAACTTTCTCATGACAGCTGTACAGTTCAAATAATTATGCCCGTCAACTCAGCATCGACTTGTGTCTTTGTTTCTTCATTATCCACATACACAACTGCACCAAATCCTCTCTTTTCTCATCTTTCTTGAGCTCTGTATTGGTGCAGCTCCAGAATATGACTTGCTCCTACTCAACTTTTTCTCTTGTCCATCTACTCACTGCTCCAGCCTCCCACCAGGATTTTTTTCAAGTTTGTTGCAAATAATTACATGGTACATTGCTTTTAATATCCATTCAATACTTTCTTTCTGATTCTTATACCCTGCTCATACCAGTAATCAAAGAACACAAGACAGGCAGAGTAATAATTTTTTGCACAATGGTCTCTAGGCATGTGGGTGTTCAAGCGCTCAGCGCTCACTGCTGAATAGGTGTGTTTCATGAAAATATTCAATACCTGGGTTTTTTCGGACTGTTTTCTTAGTTTTCTGGCTTGATCCTGGCTCCCTTTATCTCCTTGCACATAGAAATTATCAGGTGGAAGATGGTGCGTCATGGATTTTACTCTTGTCTTGTTCACTCAAATAACCACACTTTTCTTATAGTCAAGTTCCTGCATTGTGTAACTGCAGTGCACTCGGTTGTTGGTTGTATGAGTGTAGCCCTCAAGAATTCATGTTAGTTAGTGAATAGCCATACTCTGAATCACTACATTGATACTTCTGTATATGTATTTACTGATACCTGAGCTCAATGGATATGATTTACTATATCATAATGGTTGAAAATTTCTGAAAACTTTTGAAAACTTGAAATAATTGGTGATTAATATTGATTCATGTTCACCAATCTATTATAAAATATCAGGTAATAACAATGAATATTGATTATTG
Organism: Lentinula raphanica; assembly: GCA_027919835.1. Taxonomy (NCBI): domain Eukaryota; kingdom Fungi; phylum Basidiomycota; class Agaricomycetes; order Agaricales; family Omphalotaceae; genus Lentinula; species Lentinula raphanica. The sequence continues at coordinate 732,988 of JANVFP010000020.1, forward strand.
ATTAATATCCCTGAATATGAAAGGGGGACCAGCTAATATCAGGTAACTTCAGATAACATTTGAAATCTCATAATATTCATTAATATTTGTGAATTTACAATATTTTGCCAAACTTTCAGAAATTTTGTGAACACTTTCTGAGGACCTTTTTCCTGATATGTATTTACAAAATTGAGAAAAAAAACAAGCTTCAAAACCCCCAAGAAGAAATGCTCATGAAGCTTGAAACTGTTTGGAGATGTGGATACATACACTGTAAATACATGTACACAGACATGAAAAGGAAAGTCAATGATCACAAGCTAGACTTGTGATATATCAAATATGTAGCAGTATCATTTACACCTGAAGGACTACACTCTGTGGATTCAGTTGATGGCATTAATTGGTTCAGATGATACACTGTTACAGAAAAATTCAAGATGGATTTATCGGAGGAAAGGAAGGGAGTTTTATTGAAGAGGTTGCTTTTCCAACATCACTCAAGATTCTGAATAGTTACCTCTATTTGACTCTCCAAATTCAATGCTAATTTTAACATTCACTTAATATACATATATTGTTAGGTTCAAATAAAATATCATTTGAAAATCTACATTTTTTATACATAGTACTTGATATTCACAGTCCTAATATTGTGTCAGTGGTGTTGTCACCCAAATGAGTTAGGAATGCAACAATCTCTGAATGGCCATGGGACTCAGCAGCTTGCAATGCAGTCCCATATCTTTCATCATGAACTCTGATGTCTGCACCTTTTTCAACTAAAAACCTCACAATCTTCAACTGACCTTCAGCTGCAGCAGCTATCAATGCAGTAACATATTGACCACCTTGAGCTTCAACATCTGCACCTTTATCAATAAACAATTTTACAACCTCTAAATGACCTGAGGTAGCTGCAGCTTGCAGTGCATTACCATAAAGACTACCTTGAGCTGCAGCAGCATTTGAACCTCTCTCAATTAACAATCTTACAATCTCTAAGTGACCTGAGGCTGCAGCAGTATACAATGCAGTCTTTTGAAACATGTCTTGAGATTCAATATCTGCACCTTTCTTAATCAGCAATTCTACAATTGCTAAGTGGCCCCTGTTTATAGCAGCAAACAATGCATTTTCATGGAACAGATTTTGAGATTCAATATCTGCACCTTTGTCAATCAGCAATTCCACAATTGCTAAGTGGCCTCTTTTTATAGCAGCAAGCAATGCAGTCTTTTGAAACAGGCCTTGAGATCCAATATCTGCACCTTTCTCAATCAGCAATTCTACAATTGCTAAGTGGCCTCTGTTTATTGCAATATGCAATGCAGTATCTTGAAACTGGTCTTGAGATTCAATATCTGCACCCTTCTCAATCAGCAATTCCACAATTGCTAAGTGGCCTCTGTCTCAGATGGCAATATGCAATGCAGTATCTTGAAACTGGTCATGAGATTCAATATCTGCACCCTTCTCAATCAGCAATTCCACAATTGCTAAGTGGCCTCTTTCTATAGCAATATGCAATGCAGTATTTTGAAACTGATCTTGAGATTTAATATCCACACCCTTCTCAATCAGCAATTCCACAACTGCTAAGTGGCCTCTGTCTGCAGCAGCAAGCAATGCAGTTCTACCAAACTGGTTTTGAGCATTGATGTCTGCTCCTTTTACAACCAGAAACTTTACCATTTCCAAGTGTCCATAAAATGCAGCATTATGCAATGCAGTTATGGAAATTTTTTCAGTATGAATATCTACATATTTATCCTGCACTAGGAATTTTACAATCTCAAGATTATCCTGCACAACAGCTTCCAAGAACTGCTCTATTTTTAGAGTTGGATCAAATTCCTTCAATGAACTAGTATTGGAAGCTGCTTGTCTCGTCCACTTCTTGATTACATCCATCCAATGTTCTACATTTTCATCTTTATCAATAATAAGGCCTTTCCATATGGCTCTCTGAATAGATTTCATGTGATGTTCAAGGAATCTTGCCCAATCATCAGGATCAGGCCATAAATCCCCTGGAAATGAAAAAAATGCACCAGTGAATGCTTGTGCTACTATATACTGAATTGATTGATTTGATGAAATTGAGCAAAGACTATCAACAATATTTATCAAAAGTGATTCCTTGATATCCAAAGTCTGAATATAATCGATTTCAGCATTATGCAATGACTTCAAGGAGAGTTTATCCTCCTTTCGAAGATCCCAAAGTTTGCTGTTAGTCCATTTAATAGCCCATATAATAACATTAATTATATATATGATATATTTGCTTGGGATGAAAAGCAGTGGAATTTTGTATGGGCAATCAAGCCAGAAAGAAGGCAAACCAATACTCCCTACATACAATATGCCAGCAATGGTTGTCACAACAATCACAATCCAAGAGAGACTACTGTGTAGCTCATGAATATACAATGACAGGCCAATGAAAAATAAACCCAGGGATGTATGCAAAATGAGTGGTAGAGTTCCAATTATTTCAGGTACTTTCCATTGAATTAATCCTGAATATTTAAATTGATGAAGCATAGCCTGTTCCCTTGCATTTCCTGAGGATATAGCAATATATGCTTGAAGCCATTGTTTGACTAACACTGATAATAGTGCAGTGGCAAGAGAAAGTGATAGACTTGCAAGAAATAGACCATTGATCCAAAGGTCTTTTATGCCAGGAGTTGTCATCTCAAGATTGACATTGGAAGTAGGGATAGCATTGATTGCTGTCAAGTTACCAGCAGCTCTTAGCAAATTTATCTGCTCCACCATAAGGACTGCAGTAATTTGTATATAGTTGGGTTGAAGAGAAGTTATTGTGGAAATTATAAAGGATGTCACAACTGCAGAAAAAAGTGCTGCCTAGAAGGGATATGAGTGAAGAATACCTTTCCAATGAAGGTGAACCTCACAAAAATTAAAAGTGCATCAATTGTGTCCTTAAACCCTGCCAATAATTCATTATCTTTCAGCTCTGCTTCATGTAAATATACTTTCCAAACTCTAGCATTTTCTGCTATCCATTCTTTTCCAGTATCATCCTCATACTTCTCCCGATAATCATAAGATTGGCTTCCTGTGAAATTTAAGATAACCAGTCCTCCTGGTTGAAAAAATGACTTACCACTGATATATTCACCCTGATTCCTTGCATGAGACTGCTTTGCATTGAATGTGCTCATTTTATCACTGGTATTTTGGAATGATCACAATATGGAAAGTATATTGTAATGAAAGGTAGCTGCAGGAGGGTGTGGAAAAATCAAGGGCATTCATTTGGTTTATAAGCTCTATGCCTGGGAATTTCAGTGTTCTTCAACCATGACAACTGTCATTGTATTCATTCTGCCTGTCACTGAAGTATAATGCTATTGGCATCAGCAAAACAGGGTGCTGCTGGACAGCACTGCACCTATTTATTGCTGCACAGTTCCACAGCACCATTCAATTCTGGCACAGCACTACTTGGCTTATGCTCAGTGCTACTCAAAGATTTTTAGAATTTTTCACCATGTTGCATTTGTATTCACTGAATGTATTGAGTGCTGTCCAGCATCCATTCAATGCTGAACAGCACTGTACAGTACAATACAATGCTGGAAGTGTTGAAGAGCAAAATCCCGGTTTTGCTGATGTGAATTGATCTGGGATTTACATTGTTATTGTTATGCTGTTGATATATATACTTGACCATTGAAGCTTTGTCTTCCAAGTCACAGACTCTTCCTCAGGAGTGCCATGCAGGAACAGCAGCAAGCAAGAAGAACATCACAATGGGCACCAATTGTCCCAGAACAACACTAACGGGCACCAATCATCCCAGAAAGACACCACTGGGCACCAATTGTCCCACAACGACTGTGGCAGGCACCAAACGTCCCGGGAAACAAACATCGTCGGGGCACCAACCGTCCCCAGAAACAAGTAACAGAAAACCAAACCTACCAGAAGAATCGGGCGACGCAGGAGGAGCAATTGGACCCTGGCCATGAGGGAAACTAGCGCCTCTACCCTCCAACCCGAAGTCCTGACAGACACGGGCGGAGTGAGAGGAAACTGGTGGGGGGAGACTCCCCACCACCCTGATGATCCTGGAACAGGTTTCCACTGCTGAGACCACCCAACTCCGTCCCAACACAGGATACTGTGAAGCTTTTGTAAAAAGGTCCGATGAGTTATCGAGGAACGTTTGAAAAAACCTGCAATAACTCGGAGGGGGCTCTGGAAATGGCTCCGGGGGGTGGTCATGCCTGTCACCACCTGTCACATGGGGCCTATATTCACTGTTTTGGGTAATTAATCATTATCCAGATATTAAATAAGCAGTACATTTTCAAAAAAAACCCGAAAATTGATTAAAAAACTAAAAAATCCTAAAAAAGCCAGATTAGGTCAGATCAGGGTATGTAAGCAAATGACCTCATATGATCAAAAACAAGCTTGATACCTGTGACTTCGTCACGCCAGTACGCAAATGCTTTATCCCAGGCACCTGTACATTTAACTGTCAGTTTGAGGCAAAGTCATATTTAATACAATTACTCAACTCTCCAGTCTCAGCTCATAGTTTGTTGCCCTTCAATCCAATTTCCCAGCACCTAATTTCTATTCCTTCAACCTTGACTCTCAATCTCCCCCTGATTTTTCTGCTTCTGATTTCACTTCCCCAGTTCATTCTGACACCCAATTCATTATTTTATAACTCCCAATCTCTCAGTTTTCCAAAATCAATTCTATATGACATGTGCATATAATGTGGGTATGCTCAACTCCAATGATGTTCATTATCCTTCACTCTGTTTGGGATCAAGTAGCCTTAGTTAAGGGTCTGGGGTGCCCTAGCTACTCTTGAGCTCCCCAGTCTAATTACATTCAAGTTAATTTAACAAATACTGGATCAATAGTAAATCATCCATTAATTTCTTTTCCCATTGATGACACTTGTATGGCAATTGGTTTCTTGATTTTTTATTTTTATTTTTATTGCATTTTTGAATTTTATTTTATTAGCAATTGTGACTTATTTTTGAATGATTTCTTTAGTTTATTTACTAATCTCAACTTCCAACCTCATTGTCTCCAATTATGTGTTGTAATTATAATGGAAAAATTGAGTTTTATTGAATCAAGAGGAATTTGAGCCTCCTTGCTACAGTGTGCTGCAATTGGATTGAAAGAGAAGAGCCCAAGAAATGTTAATGAACACTGATGGCAGTGAGAATTGAGAAATGAGCACTGAGCAAGAAGAAAAGCGCCAAAAATGATTTGTAATGATTTGTAATTATTAAGTAAGCTTCTGGGATTAAGCGCGCCCAGAGGTTTTATAATATAGCGGCCTCTGAACCCATGTTGAATTGATGTGGTTCAGGGCTAATTGTTAGACAGCGGGGAATACTTGCCAAAACGCTACGAGAGCTACATGGGTTCTCAGGTAGTCTCGCTCGTTGTTCAGAATGTGTGTTCGACGGAGAGGCTCGATGGCTCTGGCTCGGTCTAGTGGCATGGACGTCAACGTTGACGGAGGACTAGTATGATGAGAAATAAGCTCACCTATTTCGTGGCTTTGAGTTTGAGTTTGTGGTGGGACAGTCCTCATGGTTGACATGGTAGTAGCAACGAGAATTGGTGACGTCGAGTGAATAGAATCTTCTTCCTCGTCGTGGAAAGGTAGTTGTTCTGAGTGCCGTATGTTGCGGCTTTGAGCGCGAGTTGTACGTGTGTTCAAATGGATGATACCTTGGGTCATATACCTCTGGGTATCTGTAAAAGTTAGCTATGTCCTTTGGACAACAACTGCACGTTTAAAAAAAGTGTAAAGAGTCTCTCTCACCGGGCCCAGTGCCCAATACCTAACGTGAACAGGTTTATGATTGTCCGTAGGTACAGGCTATGCAGGCGGTGGTAAGAAAGTAAGACTAAAGAGCGTGGTATAGATGCCGTAGCATTATATAGTAGAGTCCGTGCGATAATTGGATGATTAAGGAAAGTAGATGACCGTAATGGTGAGGAGCCGTTACAAGGAGCGTCAAGCAAAGGGATCAACGGCGTCTCCTCATCCACTGTAAATTTCCTTCCTCTGCTCGTTCTCCCCTAGTGCGTGATTCTGTCTTGCGCATTCATGTGTTCATTCCATCGTGGTTTTGCGAGCAGGCAATAGTCGGGGGTCGAAGACTCACCTCACTAGCAAGTCAACTATCACGCAAAGAACGGAAAAGTCAGGTACCAGGTCGAAAGGCGGTGGTGTTCCATGCGAGTGGTCACCATATCCCTCAGCGTTCTTTTTCCGATGGTCGCTTCCTTGTTATAGCGTGATTCTGCTCGACTTCTTGAACATACAATGCAAGACAGAAGAATTATCATCTACTCTTGCGACTCAATTTGTCAATGGGTCGCTGCCAGATTGCCAATGGTGCCACCAGATGGGATGTTCATTATGCATTGCCTTCTGCTAGCATCTTTCTGACACATGGATCCTCGGTCATAATCCACCGTGTTTAGAGTCATTATTGCTAGCGGATAACAGTCCCTTCATATAACCTTCAACTTGACAAAAAAGAGCGCTATCTAGACCCCGGCCTACTTTCGAGCGGCAACCCATCAGTGTTCAACACCGACCCCCAGATTCTTTTCTTGTTCTCTCGTGCTGGTCATAGAGAGGAAGTACTAAAAGGTCAACCTAGAAGACCATGTGAGTCATACTAAAGCTTTTCTTCCCCCAGTACTTGTACTGATCAATTGGGTCTCGATTGCAGCTGATCATTTTCACCGAACAATCGTCTACCCATGAAAGCCTCTTTGATCATGTTTCGAGCAGGAGTAGCGGTCCAAGTTCTTGTCCTGATCTTGGTACCACTACTTTTGTTCTGTGACGCAATTCCCGTGAGTGCTCGGAGAAGAAACAGAGAGCTTTCCTTACATATAGTTTTCGTACAGATTCCTCCTGGTCAAACGCAAGGAGCGCCGAGAGCTCCTTCTGCCCACCGTTCACCCTCTGGCTCACCACCACCATACCATCATAACGACGAGATTTTTGAAACACCTGATCCAGCCGCTGATTCACCGCTGCCACGATACGAAGACGGTCCGGGCTCAATGCTTGTCACAGCATTCCCGTACGCGTTCGAGGAAACACCACCAACATACAGACTGGTCCCAAAAAACAACTCTCACACGGACTCTCCCTTGCCTTCGCTGTTGATCTATCACTACATCGACTACCCAGACTATCCAGCCGGGAGCGACTTCGAGTCATATCATCTAATTCATCCTGACCATGAAAACTACCCCGAGGAAACCGAGAAGGTTTTGCAACTGCAAGAAGTACGAGAAGAGGTGAACGAGATGCTCTTCATTTACACCCGGCAGAACGATATCAAGGAGATTGCTACTGAGCAGTTTCGGGCACAGTGTCATGGGCATGTGACAGGGAACAGAATTATTTATGCACACCGCTGGTACCCGTCTTATAGCTTGGAGCCTGGGGTTGAGGTTCATGCGAAGATCAAGACAAAGGTGTTTGATGAGATGAATGGTCGGGCGCTTCGTACGGAAGAGTGGTTAGTGACTGTTAAGCAGAACCCAGAAGGAGGCATGCAAGGGGCGAAGGTCAAGGATGTGGAGGGTGCAGTTTATCCAACATTATGAGCGATTCAAAGTGTACTGTCATCATATTGTAGAGCAATGAAGCTACCTCTCCTTCTCCTCCATCCCACAACAGCAGCCACTCCTCCCTCTCTATCCACTGAGAGACTCCATTTCTAGGAATGAACATGTAACCTTCCCTTTTTCCTCTATTCCTCTTCGTCCCTTCTAACCCCTGTATAACCCGTCGATGAGTCGGACGCACATGCTCAAACGCCTGGTTCTGATTGTTCTGGCAGAACCTCATGACAGAAAGATGAGAAGATGAGATTTTCGAGCGTGTAGTAGGAGTCGGTTTGGAATTGAGAGAACGACGATGCTTGATAGATGAGAAGGGTGAGATGAGTGGGGGTGGGGGTGGACGAGAAGAGAAACGTACCACAGCAACAATAACGCCTTCGACCCGACACTCGACCAGAAACTATATCAACCCAGAAATTATCCGAACTCTGACTGGTCTTGAAAAGGTCCTGCTGCGATAGAGAGAGGAGGAGAGAGAACAGGGTTCGAATTCGACATCGCACGATCGGCCTTGAGAAAGCGTTTGCCAGAGGTGCCAGAAGTAGGGGAGAGGGATGGAGGTAGCGGACGAAGAACATTTCCCCGAATTGTGGCCAGTGTAATTGCCTTGTTCACCCCTTTGAGTTTTGACTTGGCCCCAACCTTTTGACGCGCTACCACTCCTCTGTTCTCAGTCGTGTATATCCCTACTTGTCGCGAACGTTAGTTAAAAGAAACGAGCTCGTCGACGGAGGTCGAGTGTATGTTTAGTATGTTCTCGAGAGAAGACCTCGACCTGGATGATGTCAAAGGGATCGGGGAGAGGGGGGAAATGGGAAGGATGAGAGAAAGGAAGGGGAGGGGAGGGGATGGGATGGGAGAAACCAATTTCCGAATTCAGCTTCATAAGATCGGCCTTGACGATGGATGTACGAGAGGTTTAGCGGCGAATGAGGTAGATGAGGAGGTGGAGGTGCTAGACGAAGATATCGAGACGAGTATCTCGTCATCCTCGACAAGCATTCTCAGTCGAGCAAAGCAAGTTTGTCGACCGAGCTTTGAACGTTGCACGCGCGCCGCGATGCACAGATATTAGATAATAATGCAGTCAAAATTGTTCAATAATCTTTTCCGTTCTTTTTACACATATTTGGTACAAGATCAGAGATACTAAACTGTAGAAAGTGAGTAAGCATTGACATGGACAGTCGGACGACAGAAACCATCACTCACGAATATGTCCCGTGCTAAATGTCGTCCTCTCGCAACGTCTCATTCTTCCATAGCCCAAACCTAGAGCCTAGTCCCACCAGACGGCCAAAACGAGTATTGGTTTGAGGTTGAGAAAGTAGGTGGTCGAGGTGAGAGTTTACAATATTCGGTTCGATGTAAAACCCTAACCCCACAATTCAGCGTAAGTAAACTGACTCTGAGCGCCCTCCTTACACGCTCCTCAGACACTTTCCTTCTTTCACCATGCTCGTCCCATGCCGTCGTCATCCGCTCTAACGACACCAACACCAACGGCTCAGATCATATTACTATGAACTTGAGCTGGATTCGAGGTTCTCATATCAACGATGCCGGTTTTCTCTTGAAGCTTCAACTTGAACTGACGCGGTGATGGGAAAGAGGACTAGGAAAGGTTGGATAGCGTTGGTAAGATCTCTCGCAGGCTGCTGATCCATCGTCTGAGTACGTTCTCTCTGCCATCTTGTCGCTTATATCCATCATGTCAACTCCTTTGAATTTCGTTAGCCTATTCGAGCCTTCGCTCTTCTCCGAAACCTGAACCGCCGATAAAAATTGTAGCTCAGCACGACTCTACAAGTTGTAGCAAACTCGAGTCTCATCCTCCTCTTCATCGATCCCAACCCCCTTGACCGCTTTGAATCAATGAAACGACGCGACGCTCGATAGAATCAATAGCGAAAAAACAGAGACTTCTCCGAGTTGGTGTCGTCAAGGTCCGCGCAGCATTAAAGCTGACCTGATCCGTTTCCACTCTTGCCAGTGTGCCCTTCTTGTCTTGTTCTCGATACCGACAGTCTGCGAACGATACTCGACAACGGATGCACAACTCAAGAGTCAACAGAAACTCACGGTATCACTCTCAACGGTCCTGAGGAAGCATTCTTGAGGAGATGGATTAGGGGATTGACACAGAACTCGTTTAGCGATGCGAGACCACCTTCTCAAGCTGAAGTCAAGAGCGGTGTGGTAAGGAAAGTGTTCTCCGAAGTTGGATATAGGACGGGGTGGGTACGTTTTGCACGCGTGTTCTCGTCTCTGTTCATGTCATCTTACTGACTTACCTCCGCAGAGACGTGTACTTCAGCGTACCTAGGCTTTTCACAACACTCTCCTGTAGTAGACACCGCACGGGTCGTTCGGTTGTTCTTGCTATGTCGACCGCTCGTGAACTCGTGAAAACGGGATGATATGAAAATCGGCTTCATTCGGCGGGGAACGCTAGTGAGTGGAGTAATGTTTGAGAGGGTTGAGGATAAGTCTAAATCAGGCAAAGGATTCAAAGATACAGAAAATGGACATAGAGACCGCTGGAAGAGACATACACATTGAGCAATTGTTGGAAGACCCAATGTGAAAAGACTGCACCTATGACTCTTCCTGTGCCTCTTTCCAATGTTGCTCTGCTTGTCCAAATTATGGCATCGGTCAAAAAAGCGGGAATCGTGAAGCGGTGAGGTTCTGAGAAAAGGACGTTATGCCATAGTTGAGGGCAAAGTCAATAGAAGAAGCGTACCAGATACGACGAATCACCTTTACTCATGGTCCCGGTGATTCTTGTGTGAGAGCTTGACGATGTTGGTGTGCCTTTGCTAATTTTGTCCTCTATATCGATATATCGGTCGTCCATATAGAGCCGAAGTACTGAAGCGTTACAGAGAGCAGAAGTTGAAACATGGTGATCATTGAGCACGATGTTATCCGGGAGTTTATTTTGTCGGCATTGGTGAACTGGATAACGGTAGACTAAGAGGATCCTGGAAAGCGTTTGAGCTTGATGTAAGTTTTGGAGGAGAGATCCGTGTTAGCGTTGATAGACAATGGGCAATTTTAGGTAGGGTACGAGTAGGTGAACGAATGAGAAGAAGGGTAACAGCGTGAGCGCTTGAGCGCTAATCTGAGTTTACGGTGGAATAGGGTTAGGGTTTTTTCTCGGACTGAATGTCCGCTATAATCTCTTCTTAGGCTCTCACTTCCACCCACCCACTTCGCGGGTTCTTCCTTAAATCAGTGCTTTCTCCGGTCGTCTGGCGGTATTATCTAGGCTTGGACTGGAGCTTCAGCTATGGAAGGACTAGGCACTGCGAGAGGACAAAGTTTAGCAAATGACGGATGAGTGAGTGAGATGTTTGCATTCGTCAATGTTTACTCACTTTCTACAGTTTGGTATCTGTAGCTTCGAGAGAAATGTACATAGAAATCACGGAATACTACACTGCTCTATTGCATGATGATGCTCTCAAACTTTCCGAAGATCTCAATTTGTATTCGCAAACTCACTGGAATATCCACAACACAGAACAAAGAGGAAGGGCAATGCATCTCGTGATAAGTCGAACTAGAAGAGGATGAGAATGGTCTGGGCCCGAGCTGCTTGATGAACTGCGTTTATCGTCTTCATTGGGAAGAATTCGGGGACTTACCAGATCATACGCAGCTCTCTCAATGCTCTATACCTTTGTCCACTATCACCACCCTCTTCCTACCCTTCGTCAAGACCAACCATACGATACTGATCATGAAGAACTCTGTCATGCCCCTCCTCCTCCCTCCTCGCGACCCTTGCTGCTCCTTCCCCAAACAACGGCGTTACTACACAATCCGAAGGATGGCTCTACGTGCTTATCGGAGGAGGCTTTCAAGAAGAGCTATCGTCGAGCCTTCCTCTGGCTGTCTGGTGGGATCCTCCAGGCTTTGAAATGAACTATGGATGAATGGGACGCTGCGAGAGGAAAGTCAGCAATGGACAGATTCGTGAGTGATATCTCTGTCGTTGACAAATTGATCAATAATTCTTACTCGGGCATGTTAATCAGCTCTCTATCTGGATTCGCCCAATAACGTTCATCGCGGCGCACGCACAACATGAGAACAGGGCATGGGTCGAACGTGAGTTATTTGACAAACTCTGCAGTAATCACCTTCGGGGGGCTGAAGTCAAGGATACATTATCAGATCACACGTTATCCCTCTCATTGTCTCTAATTCTAGTCCAGTACCGCCACCACCACATACACCCCATCGTCACGACCGACTGTACAAAGCTAAATTGTATCCCCGTCTTCTCCCCTGCTCTATCCTCCCCTTTCCGCCCCTCGGTCTTTTCAATATCATCGAGGGCGTGTACTCGACTTCCGTCGACGAACTCGTTTCTGTTAACCAACATTCACGACCAGCAGAGTTATACACGACTGAGAACGGGAACAAAGCACGGGTCGAACGTGAGCTATGTGTTAGTCGTGTTCATCAGACAAATTCCAACGATATACCGAATCGCGCATTCTACCCTCTCCTCATCTCTATGTCTTCGCCCAGTTCCTCTTTTCCCCGCTTCACTCCTCGTAACCCCTTTGTCAAGCTCGACCGTACGAAACTAAATCGGAACCCCGTCTTCTCCCGGGTGAACAAGGCGATTTCATTGGTTACATCGGGGATACAACATACATCAAATGTTCCTCTTCTCGAAATCCCATTCCTTCATCCGCTACCTCCACCCCTCTCCCCCACCCCTTCCCCCACTTCTGGCACCCGCAAACGCTTTCTCAAGGCCGATCGTGTGATGTCGAATTCGAACCCTCTCTTCCTCTCTCTATCGCAGCAGGACCTTTTCAAGACCAGTCAGAGTTCGGATAATTTCTGGGTTGATATTTTCCGGTCAAGTGTCGGTTCAAAGGCATTTTTGGTCTCGCGGTACGTTTCTTTTCTCGTCCACCCCGACCTCCACTGATCTCGCTCTTCTTATCTATCAAGAACCATACTCGTTCTTCAAACACCCACGCCAACCGCTGCTGAACGCTCAAACAACCCTCTCCAACCCACCGACACCCCTCCACTTCACTCAAACCGACGTTGAATCACTAGGGGCGCAGCATAATTTCCCGATTCGGGAAAGTTAGAATCAAAAAGTCATTTGGTGCGCGGAAATTTCTCTCAATTATCTTCCCAAAACAGTAGATAGCACATACAAACAGAGTAATATTTTGAGATAATGAAAGATGCCGTTTTGCGGCTTGAAATTTTTGCAGTTTCCTGTCCGATCAGGTTAATCTTTCCCATTGTAGAAAGATTATCTTTCACCCCAAATTTAGCATATCTAAAGCGCCCGGGAAATTTTTGATTTTTTGGTCGCGAAAGTGATTGCCCGGTTTTTTTAGACGCTTTGCTTTATAAGCAATTTATATGTCTGTTGGTAAGCGCGTATCTGGCGCTCTGAAGGTCCAATTCGTTGAGCGCTGAAGGTGCCTATATTTGTGAGCCAGCGCCTTCTGGGTTGCAGGCGCTAACGAGTGGGCATTTGAATTGCTTATGAAGCAAAGCGTCTAAAAAAACCGGGCAATCACTTTCGCGACCGAAAAATCAAAAATTTCCCGGGCGCTTTAGATATGCTAAATTTGGGGTGAAAGATAATCTTTCTACAATGGGAAAGATTAACCTGATCGGACAGGAAACTGCAAAAATTTCAAGCCGCAAAACGGCATCTTTCATTATCTCAAAATATTACTCTTTTTGTATGTGCTATCTACTGTTTTGGGAAGATAATTGAGAGAAATTTCCACGCATCAAATGACTTTTTGATTCTAACTTTCCCGAATCGGGAAATTATGCTGCGCCCCTAGTGAATGGTCGGGTATCTTTCGGTAACATCGCTGTATGGCAGTCTGCTTCATTGGCTTTTCGACGTCACCATCAACAGAAGTCGATCTCCCTCCTCACCTTTCTGCCACGAGACGGGGCTCCGCCAGGTGGAGGAGCAGACGAATCGCGAGGGCATATGAGCGTGGTGCTTTGATACCTTCGGCGAAGTACAATTGCAGCTGGGGATGCAGATAGAAGGGAAGAATCAAGGGAAGGATGATCTATGTTGCACAAGGATAAAGGGTCCGTCTCAACGTGGGATCCAACGACCGTATTCTTCCTCTTCGTCCTTGCTTTTCCGTCTCCCTCTTACCACCGTCTTCTCCATTCGTCCGAATCACCAGTCCTAAAACAGCTTAAAACAATCGAGGTGTTAGATGAAGGACTCTGGCGGGGAAACAACGATTCCGTTGGTTGTCTGATTAGAAGGGACCGAATGTCGCGTGGAGTGTACGGTGGGAAGTAGAGATGTGCAGTAACACACGGGTAGAGGGTGAGTGCAATTGCATGAGTCAAAGATGATGTGAGGCTTATCATTCACAGTAGCTGCTTTCATTGGGCAGAATTCGGGCATACTTTAGATCGTACGCCCTCTCTTCCAATCTGTATATCTCTTTCCACTACTTCCACGCTCCCTCCCACCTCTTCCCCCACTCAACCTCGCGTAACCCCCTCGTCAAGGCTGATCTTACGAAGCGAATCCGGAACCCCGTCATCTCCCCTCCCCTCCTCGCCCCTCCCTTTCCTCCCCCTTCCTACGACCCTCGGACATCATCGAGCTCTGTGTCTTTGCTCGAGGACTTGCATGCACATGACTTTCGTTGACGAATTCGTTTTGGTCAAATAACTCTCGCAACGAGCAGGGAAATGTACACGACTGAGAAAGGAGGAGGGCAAACGCGTCCGCGTCGCACACAACGTATCGTGCAGCTTGGGTCAAGTCGAATTTCAAAGAGTTGTCATTCGGATCCTAGACTCTGTCTCTCTTCGTCCACTACCCCTCCGGCCGCGAAACGTTTCTACGGTGGCAGCAAGGCTTGCTCGATATGATGATATCTGGTTGAGGTTTGGGTCGAAGGAATGGCTGGTGTGATGGTACGTTTCTCTCACTGGCCGCCCCCACCCCCACTCACATTCCTCTTCTCATCTTCCAAACCGACTCCTACTACACGCTCGAAAATCCCTCACCCCTCCACTTCACTCCACTTTAATCAAACGGTGAATTGTCGGGTATCGTCAGTGGCTTTTTGAGGCTTCCTTACGTTTCACGCTCCCTCGAATGGACTCTATCTTCTCATCTTTCTGTCGCGGAGTATCGCCAGAACAATCAGACCCACTCAATGGAGGAGCAGACGAATCGCGAGGGCATTTATTGTCATCGACGGGTTATACAGCCGTTGGGTTGTACAAGGGGTAGAATCGGAGAAGCGAAATAGAGGAATGAAGGGAAGGTTGGTTGAATCTTTAGCTTGATGGATTGAAGGATCGTTTGTGGCGGACGGAAATGAAGAAGGAGGAGGACACACGAACGTGAGTTAGATTATTATCGACAAGCTTGAATGATATGACCCCTCCAGTGGATGGGACCTCTCTCATCCCCTTCCTTCACCCTTGTCCTCCCTCCCTCTTCCATTCTTTCTCCCGTCTTCTCCAATCATTCCCTCCTGTCTTACAGCGAGCTTTGACGAACCTCAAGAAAATTTAATCGGGAGAACGATCCCAAGGACACTTTAGCGAGGAGGCCTAGGAGGATCCGAATTAGTCACTTGGTCTTCCGTCGCCTTGGGTCGGGTGGAGAAGAGGAAGGAAATAACATCGTAAAGCTGGTTCTGAGGAAACGTTGGTCGACTTGGTGGGACAAGGGCAGAGGTGGGGATCGATGGAGGGAAATCGGTGAGATGGAGGTGGAGGGAATAAACGGGGAGACGGAGAGTGATGCCGAAAGATGAAGATGACTGCCACGAACCCATCATCGTCGCTTTTCTGATGCATAGGTTGCTTGTTGTGAGTAGTTGATGAACGAAATGAGTTCGTCGATGGTGTAGATGAGGCCACCACAAGGGAAAACTCCACTCGACGGATATCCTACCACAAGAGAAGCGCTTCCTACGATTCCTCGTCGAGTCGACCGTTGTCTTGGGTGAGGACGGAAGAGGTGGAGGCGGAAATGCGGGGTGACAAGTTAGGATCGTAGGGTCGGGTTTGAGGAGAGATTTGCGAGGAGAGATGGGGTGGAGGTAGGGAGGATGGGAGAGGCTGGAAGAAGCAGACGAAGGGATAGGTCGATAGAGACCTATGTTTTGACGAGACCCCGGCTTCTTTCCAGCGAGAATGGCTATTGTAATCGACAACCCAAGCCTTGGCGCCTAGCTTTTACTGCTGACGTTCGACTTGACCCATGCCCCACGGACACGTCCCTTCTGCGGCCCTCCCTGCCCCACAAGCGTGTTGGCACATCTTGCGAGCCTTGGTTGAACCGAACTTGGTTGTGTATACGTGAACCGGGGCTTTGTCCTTGTGGGTGTTTCAAATCCTCAGAATAAGATTCAATGAGGCTGTAGGAGCTGACATGGACAGTGAGTTGAACTTTGACGAATAATCGACGAAATATTCTCAGTGCTCACCCACCGCAATTCCATCAGGATTCATCCTCTCATCTCCAAAAGGCATCTTTCTCTTCAACCTCAATTTAACGACGACGAGAAGTTATGCATGCTCAGTATTCTTTGTCAGAGATGGATTCGAGGCAGACGAGTTGGTCAGAACTTATCGTACAGACACGATGATCATGGTTGATCTTGATCGTCGGATATCATTTGATGAGTCGCATTCTTGCCTTTATCGCCTTCAACCCTTCCATCCTCTCGTTCTTCCGTCAGACTCACGGAGGATCGTCAGAACGAAGAGAATTGGCAATTCATAATACCCTTACGCATTTGACGAGGGACAAGATAGAGAGGAGGAATGGTTGACATTACGGAATGAGGACAAAGTTGGCGGATATGGAAATGGAGTCACCACAGACGGAATTATACCGGGTTCGACCTGGCGGTGGAAGGGGAGCTGACGGCATTCTTCTCTCTTGGAAATATGGGATCGCGACTTCTCAGTTCCCCTTCCTCTTCGCCCTTGCTCTCCAGTCTCCCAGTCTCCTCCATCCTTTTCCCATACTACATCTTCGTCGTCTTGCTCTATCTCAGAAGAACCGAGGTGTTAGAAGAATTCCGGCGGGAGAACGAGTTCAACGAAAGGGACCGAATTATGACCATGATTCTCTGTAGAGGTTCTGGTGGGAAGTAGAGATGTGAAGCGTACGGGTGAGTGCAAATGCACAAATCAAAGATGACGCGAGGCTCATTGTTTAATGACTTTTACATTCGTTAGCAGAATTCGCACAGGATACAGTAAAGCTTTTGTAAAAAAGACTGATAAGTTATCGGGTACCTATTGCAAATAGTTGTGATAACCCGGAGGGGGTCCCGGAAATGGCCCCGGGGGTGGTCATGCCTGTCACCACCTGTCACATATGGCTTATATTTACTGTTTTGGGTAATTAATAATCATCCAGATATTTAATAAGCAGTACATTTTCAAAAAAACTTGAAAATTCATAAAAATTCATAAAAAACCTAAAATGGCCTGATTAGGTCAGATCAGGATATGTAAGCAAATGACCTCATATGATAAAAAATGATGTAGGGCCAATGTAGGTACTAAAAATAGCCCAAAAAATCAATAAAAATGCAAAAAATATTTAGGGATGGTATAGAGCCTATTGCAGGCCCAGGCACATCAAAATTACCAAAAAAGGAAAAAAAAATTGATCATGATCTCATCATGTAGCAAAAAATCTGAAAAAAATCCTAAAAATAGTCAAAAAATTCAGGGGTGCCTTGTTGGCCCTGAAAATGCAAAATAAAAAAAAATACGCGACAAGTGTAAAGATTTTCATCACTCCAAATCATCCCAAATCCACTATACAGTCAGTATATATGATGTATATGCTATATTTAGCATCCTAGTACCTTTATTGGGCTAAAAATAGAACTTGGTCTCATCTGATAGCAAAAAATCTGAAAAAATCATAAAAAATACTCAAAAAATTCAGGGGTGCCTCATTGGCCCCAAAAATGCAAAATAAAAAAATTTACACGACACAATTGAAAAACAACATCACTCCAAATCATACCAAATCCACTACACAGTCAGTATATGTCATGTATATGCCATTTATAGCACCCCTAGTACCCTCAATCACTTATATCACTCAAGAATCATACCAAACTGAATAATTTGGGGAGTAAATATATTGTACATGATATTTTTAGCACACCTAGTACCCTTGATAACTTAGAACAATATGTCCAGTACACTTAGCACTTATCACACCTAACACACTAAAACTCATAACAGTACTTATATGTATTATACACTGGCAGGGAACCAATATATGCCATCTGTGAAAGGCTTTGTAATATATTTAATTTTACTAATTATTTTACACAGGGAAAATAATTAATATTACATTTACAATAACATCTGCAAAAGAATAAATTATATGGCGCATATAACGGCCGAAAAATTTTTGTAAAAATGGGCAATATATTCGAAGATATATTTTAGATTTTTCAGCATTTATTCCCGATTTTATAGTGTATATTTGACCCCAGTAAAATATTATATTTTACAAAATCATTTTGCGTGGGAAAAAGGGTATATATTACAGCTGCGAAAAGAAACGGGCGATGATCGGCGCCCAACATGGCGATCATTCTATTTTTAGCCCAATAAAGGTACTAGGATGCTAAATATAGCATATACATCATATATACTGACTGTATAGTGGATTTGGGATGATTTGGAGTGATGAAAATTTTTTACACTTGTCGCGTATTTTTTTTTATTTTGCGTTTTCAGGGCCAACAAGGCACCCCTGAATTTTTTGACTATTTTTAGGATTTTTTCCAGATTTTTTGCTACAAGATGAGATCATGATCAATTTTTTTCCTTTTTTGGTAATTTTGATGTGCCTGGGCCTGCAATAGGCTCTGTACCATCCCTAAATATTTTTTGCATTTTTATTGATTTTTTGGGCTATTTTTAGTACCTACATTGGCCCTACATCATTTTTATCATATGAGGTCATTTGCTTACATATCCTGATCTGACCTAATCAGGCCATTTTAGGTTTTTTATGAATTTTTATGAATTTTCAAGTTTTTTTGAAAATGTACTGCTTATTTAATATCTGGATGATTATTAATTACCCAAAACAGTAAATATAAGCCATATGTGACAGGTGGTGACAGGCATGACCACCCCCCGGGGCCATTTCCGGGACCCCCTCCGGGTTATCACAACTATTTGCAATAGGTACACGATAACTTATCGGTACTTTTTACAAAAGTTTTACAGTATCAGCTGCAGGTTCGTCTTCCTCATCCTGTACCATAGATTCTAACTGCTCAGGCGACAGATCTATCAGATCATGTATATTTTCCGGCAGTTCAATCGGTTCGTAACGAGCATGATGCGGGATCACACGGAAAGCACCCACTTTATCTTTAAGTACAGTGCCATCCATTTCCGCAATGATATATGCGCCTCCTCGTGTTCTCCGGATGACAACCATAGGTCCACGATATCGAAGGTACATTTTCCGATCCAAATTCTTCTCGATGGCGGTGTTCCGTACTTGTACTAAGGTACCCAGCTTGAAATCCCAGTCCTTAATGGTGTACTTGTACTTTTCCTCAAAAACTCTCGCTTCTCGACGTTTGTTCCCGTCGATCCGTGATTTCATGTTCTCGACGAAGGAACGGTGTTTGGAAAGAGCCTGAGCCCGGAAGCCCAGTAGCTCTTCCCGTGATAGTATTCGATTTGGTGGATTGACCAAATATGTAGATTCAACAATATCAAAAGGTAGCAGAGGTTCCGTACCGGTAGCTACGAAGTATGGTGAACAGCCTAAACCTCTCTGTGCAGTAATACGATCAGCCCAAAGTATTGGTTTCAAGAAGTAGTACCATTTTGACAGATCTCCCGCACACACTTTTGCAAGTGCTTGTCTCAGATCAAAGTGAGCACGCTCAATCTTTCCGTTAGCTTGTGAATTGTAAGGCGATATCTGTATTCCACGGATCCTGTATTTCTGTTCGAGCCATCTCAACATAAGCTTCATCTGTGGTGCATTGTCCGAGACCACGATTTCCGGACATCCCCATCTACATATGATGTCTTCAAAGAACCATTCCACGAGTGATCTCGCGTTTTCAACTCTCAGTGCCCTAGCTTCCGACCAACTCGACAAGGAATCCCTTCCGTGAACGATATATCTGCAACCATTACTGGCCGGAGACATAACCATCGTATCGATATGTATCTTTTGGAACAAGGATGGCGTGAAGGTCACCGTTGGAGGGATCCGTACCAAAGACCTAAGTCGATCTTGGCAGGCTTGACATGTTTTCACATACGACTCCACGTCTTTCTCCAGATCAGGCCACCAAAACCTCTTTTCTAAGAAGTCTTTCGTAGCATATGTACCCTTGTGTCCTAAGGCATCATGAGCACTGTGCAATAGATACATTTGTTTTTCCGGTTCAACCACTAAACACAGTTGATCTGTGGATGGTTTTCGATGGAACAGTCGACCTTCCGAGTCTATTGAAAAGGACAGCGTTTTCCGGTCCATTTCCGCTCATTGTCTCTTGTCCAACTTCGCAAATTGCTCAGCATTCAGGTCCTTAAGCCATGCTCGAATTTCCGGTAACTGCTGATCTAGACGATTTCCGCCATCCGATCTATGAGATATCGGATATTTGTGATCAGGTCCCCACGTAGCATTGTCGGGGATCGCGGTATACTGCAGAAACTGAGAGGTCAAAGGCATTCCCGAGGCCTCTAAACGTTCTTTGAGGAATGCATGCTGGATCTCTTCCTCCCGGGCAACTTGAAGATCTTCCGCAAACTCATCTTCAATGGTCTCGCAAAAGTATCCAGTCCGGGGATCTATATGATCTTTGAATGATTCAAAGGGCAATGGATCATCTGCTTCGTCCGCTTTGGAGAACCTAACGTTGTTGGAATCATCTGCATCTTCTGCTAGATCCTCTTCAGTTTCCCGACGAGGGGTAGTCCAACCTCCCGGAGGTCTTCGAGACAAACCATCAGGTCCAAAGGTTGCTCCTTTGACATGAATCAAATCGAAATGGAATTTACGGATATCTTCAATCCAACGGTTGATCGTAGCGTTTGGACCACTACTCAGATTTTCAAGCATTCCTTGTATATAGCTAGCATCCGTTTCCACCGTGAGTTTCCGACATCCATAAAGAAGATAGTGTGTTGCTTGGAGAGCAACCTTCAAACCATAGAGTTCACGCTTAGATTGAGAAAACTGAGCTTCACATTCATTATACGGGATGGATCCGAAGTAATTATAGTAAATCTTCGTCTGATCTACAGGATCAATCTGATAGATGTAAAATCCCGTACCCATGTAAGAACTATCCACTGCTAAGTGTGTTTCCCAGTCATATACTATGACTCTTAAGGCTGGTGCATTACGGACTCCGTCTTTCAACAGGTCCATGGCTATGACATGCTCATCCTTCCACTCAAACGGAATATTGGCCATTAATTCAGTCAAAGGTGAGGCTTTCTTAGCGTAATTGTGAATGAACATCCGGAGCTGACCAACAGTTCCCAGAAAAGCTCGGACCTGTGTCTTAGAAGAGCACGGAGGCCAAGTTAGAACCGTAGTTGCGATTCTATCTTCCGGTTTCTGTCCTTCGTATGTGCAACGGTGTCCAACCACTACAGTTTCAGCGCAACACAGGAATGCTTTAGGTCCCAAGAAGGTTCCGCCGCAATACCGCATTCGCTGAATGATTCGGTTCACATTTTGGAGATGCTCCCAGACAAATCGTCTGATCAAAGGATTTTCAGGGATAGTTTCGTATCCACCACCCGGTAATTCATAACGAGTCCCGGGGCCTCTGATAGGAACATCATCGACGTATGGAATAGTATATTCCGGAATTTCATCTCGCATCATGTAAGTTACATCGTCATGGAATATCGGAACAGAGTTCATCCAACCCATAGGCAACTTTACGAGACGGTGTGGTCCGTACGGAGTTTGGAATGTTGTCAGATCTCGCGAACTAACATCGAGTGGCCGTTCATCATAACCCACATAGATATCCAACAAACCACCACAGGCACGACCCACAAAATGACGAGCAATATCCGCGGTAGCAGGAGGAATCCCGGAGTGTTGAATGGTCACCTTGTTCAAGGGTTCCAAACTATGTACTAAACGAAGACTCGTTCCATCCTTCTTGACCACACAAAACCATTTTGAACGATAACTCGAGCAAGATGGTTCATAAACTCCAGCATCAATCTTATCCTTGATGATCTTACAAACCTTTTCGAAGATTCCGGGAGGAATTGGAATATTTCGTTCGACCCAGGGCTCATGAGGTATGACCGGAATTTTCACAGGAGGAAAGAAGTCCTCTCTGAATGTTCCGCCCTCGGAAGCTTCCCAAGCAAAACCCATTTCCTGCACCTTCATCATATGATGAACTAGCTTCATTTCCTCGTCCGTAAGGAAACCTTCCGCATGGTTTTTCTCGATGATCTCTTTCCGTTCTTGCGTATACCGAATACCCGGCGTGAATTCCGGAGGATGAGTTGGTAGATCTGGCAGATCAGCCAAAGGATCCCCGTAAATGTGTCTCCGCACATGGAATTCTTCCAGTAGATCAGCCTTGACAGGGCGAACTTTCACCGCTACAGGCTTATACCTTCGAGAACCAAAGTCCGAAACTGGCTGATCTGGCAAAAACACATCGTTATATGCGCATATATACTGGTCAATCGTCTCGTTCTTGAGTTCCCAGAGCTTAACACGATGCATCGCAGCCTCCAAATCTTGGGTCATTGAAGACAATTCCGCATCTTTTGTTTGATCTACTTGATCTGGTAGATCTTCCGTGTTATCATATGGACGAGTTAACCCGTGTAAGTCTTTCCACCTAACGTCCTTTGTCATGGACTGGTAAAAGGTCTCCTTCAGGTCCTCAACGGTCGGATCAGCTCTAAATCCTTCCTTCCATGGGTTGATCACACGATTTTGTTGATGATCTGTTTTTTTTTTTTTTTTTTTTTTTTGTGGAGCATTAAAATCTTGGAGCCGGTAACAGTGTTATCTCTCCGCGAATTGCTAAAGGCGCAAGGCAAGCCGAGCTATGATGTACACCACACGAGGAAATGCGTTACGCACTGGGCATCGTAGACACCCGCGTGTGGGACTCCGAAATAGGCATTTTTGGATTTGAGCTAGAAGGTTAGTGCGATTGGCTGGTTGGCCGGAACTCCAGTCACAACCACCATTACTTACCTCTACTTACCTACCCCATGCCTGATCGTATACCCACTAAAACCCCGCCCTCCCCCATCCAGTCATCGGGGAGGTCATCTTGTTCGTCGAGAACTTCTTTCCAGGTGCTTTTAACCAGGCCGTCTTTGGTACGTTTCCCAATGTTTTTCATTTTTACAAGTAAGCAGTCTAGCTCCAGGCGACTTTCAATCGTTGCCTTCCATCTTCTTTCGATTTCAGTTGTTGATATATCTTTCCCTTGAATTGCTTGTTCACATCGCATTTTCCATATCAGATGCGCGGATTCTGATATTAATATCCGGAACAGCCTCGAGTCGCCTGGTAAGTGTTTCCCTTTGTCATCCTTTGCCTTTATCAGTCCGCACCCTAGGATAGTGCCAAAGTCAGGTTCAATCCAACTCGACTTCTTGTTTTGCCATAGCTGTCTTGCTAGGGACCAGATTTTCTTCTGGTGTGAGTTCTCACAGGCCGTTAGTATGTGTTCCATTGATTCTGTGTCCCCACACTTCATGCAATTTGCTCTATGTTCCATGGTGGGGATGTTCCTCCAGTAGTCGCCTGTTTTGTATCCATCGTGCGTTGTCATCCATATGAAGTACCGGAATTTTCGAGAGAAGTCTTTATGCCGGAGGCTCCTCCAGAAGGAGCGGTCCGATGGCTCGATGCCTTCCCTCTCATTTATGATGTATTTTGCCCTGCCCACATTCGCTGTTGTCATTTTGTTGATGATCTACACCTTTGTTCAGGTATAGTGATATGGTTTCGGCAATTCCGGGGTGTGACTTCTCGATCGTTGGCAGACAGCATTGCACATACACGTCCGCTAATTCTTCATCGGAGAAGGTACCTCGTTTCACCTGATTCGACTCTATAACCACTTCCTCCGCTTGAGCATCCCAGTACCCACTAAGAGCGATTTCTACCTCTCCCTGGTCGCTACTCAGATCCCAGAGGTTATTCAAAAATTTGGTTGCGGAACTTTCTCTGCCTCCTCGTGAGTGTCTTCCCGTCTTGATTCGGGTTGCAACTGTTGATTTGGCTGTGATACTTTTCGTTCCACCACCTTTCTTGGTGCTCTCAGTCCATGTCCTTTCGGATATGTACCCATGGTATACCGTTTTCCAGTATTCGGATCCGTAATCGTAAGTTCCTGATTACCCGATCCAAACGTCTGAATGACACTCTCAGTTAACACATCAAACGGACGTCCCAACAGTATTTCGAAGGGAGCCTTTTCTTGAACATGTAACTGCAAATACACTGTGACTGGTCCGAATCGAAAGGGCACATTTCGGGCTAAACCTTTGGTCCGCGCGATCCCGCCATGTACATTTTGCATCTGTATGGTGATTCCGGGATCCCAACCTAGACCTAAGCCTAACGCCACGCTCATATCGATTGCGACTATCTGTGATCCTGAGTCCAGGAGGTTCTCTACTTCGAGATCTTCCCGATCATTCACAACAGGCCACACTGCACGGAGACCATTGCCAATGGTAGCAACTATGGTCATATCTCGTCGTTCATCATTCTCATCTACATCACTTAAGAATGATTCTACTGGATCTACTTGAACAAACGCTCCTGCTTTCATCCCATCCCGATCCTCAGATAATCTTTCAAAAGCCCAAGCTTCGGGCAACGCTAGATCATCCACGGAAATGACTTGTTCGTCTTCGGAATCATCATTTGAAAGGGTTTCCGTAGCTAGATCTTGTTGATCAGCCACATTCAGCAGCATTTTCTTTCGATCTTGCGGAAGTACTCGCTTATTCCGTATCTTTCGTGCTACGATCTGCCTGATCTTCCCCGAAAGCTGTAAAGCTTCGGAAGAAGTCAATTCAATCGTCTTTCGCACTATCCGGTCAGCAAGCTCTTCCTCTAGACCAGGCGTGAACAGTTCATTCTGCAGCCTGTATTTTGGTGCCTTCGAAGATCCCTTAGATTCAGGTATCTTTTCCGGCTTGGGTTGATTTCGAGGGTGAGGTGTAACTTCTCTGGGCTGAACATCATCAAATGGTCTTCTCGGATTTTCCGTACAAGGAGGTGACGGATCGCGGAATTGTACTTGCTTCGATTTCCGTGGATCTGTCTGATCAGGCTCGCGTTCCAAACCTAATGCACTCTCATCCATTAAATCGTCAATGGTCACTGACTGTATCCTTTCCAAAGCCGCTTCCCTCAGTGATTGAGAAGAATCGGGGTCTGATCCAGCAGATCTGTCATGATTAGGCGTAGAATTGTCCGGATTGGACTTCGGTTTCTCGGATGTTTTGTTTTTACTAGGGTTATTTCGATCTATGGGTATATGCACCCCGTCAAAGCGTTTATTCTTGACGGCAGGTATTGCTTTTGGTGAGTTAGGCTTTGGGGCACCCTCATGAGTTGTTGCCTGTTGCTGAGACCGGGTCCTTGGTCCAGAGGTCAACTCAATCATTGGATTCCTCAGTTTCCCGACTCGTTCGTGTACACCGTAGCCACACCATTGCTAGATCTCCCTTGCACCATTTCCGCCAGATTGGCAATGACCATCCAAGCTGGGGATCCGGCCAACTGTTCCGAGTAATCCTCATTGTCCGGGATCATCTCGTTCATCATCGTCGAAACCTCGGGCCATCCTTTGGCCTGACCATATTTCATGATCTTTTGGTATCTACTCTCACTTCCGAAGTTGTTTGGTAGCGGAGACCCATCCTTCAACTTAAGACGCTTTGGATCTTGCGGATCACGCATAATCCAACCTTTCCCTAAGAGTTCCAAGAACATTGGACAACTTTGCATCATATGGTTCGGTTCCCGACAAAGGAAACACAACATCTCAGACCTTTGACCTTGTGCATTATTCGGATTTGTGTTAATGATTCCGCGGGGAGGCCCACTGTTTCCGGGATTACCACTACCAGAAGCGACAGTATGGGGCTGCACCCGTTGCGCAGGTTGAACATTTCCGGTCTTGATATTAGCCAGCATTTGAGCCAACGTCTCAAGTTCCTCTTTGTAGGTAGCCTTAAGTGCTCCCAAATCTTTGACCAACACACTGTACTGGTCCCTATTCCCAGCTAGTGCTCTTTCCGTTTCCTCGGAAGCCTCTCGTTTCACTTCAACGGGTTTAGCTGGAGACCGGAAGAAATGCGAGAGATCCGGTACTTCTTCTTTGATCACCGGAGGACCACCAATCGGAACGTATACTCCTCCTCTTGAGTGGGTTTCCGCATTGAAGACCACACCATCCCGACTCATAACCGTCCGGTACAACGATTCCAAGGGTGGGTGCCTTGCTACGGCCTCTGCTGCTTCCTTGTACTCTATGAACAGATATGGATCATCGACCCGACGTTTCTCTACGCGGAAAGCAGGTACCTGCTGTTGAACCTTACGATTCACAGCTTTCCGTAACTCGTCATCGAATGCCGACAGGAAAGAGACACCAGTTCCGTGTTTCCTATCGCCAGAGGCGGTTTCAACAACTTATTGGCTTCTACCTCCATCAACAAACAATATCCGAGCAACCTATCTCCGTCCCGGACACCCAAAGGAGCATAGTTCTGTACGATCTGCAAGAGCGTATTCTTCGAACCCATTGGTCTCCCTAGAGATGCCGGGAATCTTTCACACAGGGAACGCAGGAAATAGTCCGCGTCTTCCCTTCCCTCCTGCGCGCCGGGAAGATGCTCGAGAGCCTGCTTGGTCTGAAGAGTCATCCAAGAAAAGATCTTTTGCATCTTCACCTTCTCGGAGGTAACTTCCATAGCCTGGAACGTGTTCAAACAGAACCTCACCCACTCGGGGATCATGCTCGGATTGGCCAAGTCCAGGATCATAGCAGTTTTGTGCGTAAGCGGAAACTTGGTATTGTTATACTCTGCTTGTTCCGCGGGAGTCAGTTCAGGTGGACCAAGCATCCTTATGATGTCGAGTTGATCCTCCGGTCGTTTTTGTTGGGCAGCCGGGTTTGCTGGTGTGTTAGCATTCGCTCCCGCAGCTCCCTGATCATTTCCGTTATGTACTTTGGACATATTGTTGGGTAAAAACAGTCGTATCAAATCAAATGGTTCGGGTTGTAATGTAGGATCTGAACTAGATTGCGGATCTGGTCCAACAGTAGCTGCCTTCTGTCTACCGTTTCCTGGCACTACGTTAGATCTCTTGGTTACTGGTTGTTCCGAAGATGGTCTAGGAGCTCTCCCGTTATCTGGATTGCTAGTACTCATTCTTCCGAGGTTTCTCGGATCGTAAACAGGTACAGAGGGTTTCTTTGTTGCGCGCTTTCGCTGATCTGAAGCTTGTATCGCTGGATCAAAGAAATCTGCTGAGCCCGCGTTCTTCGAAGTCCGAGTAGCTCTTGGAGCTATTTTTAATGATCAAATAAATTCGATCAAAGGCAGTAGTTTTGAGAAATCAAGAAGATCTCTCGAGTTCGACCAAAATATAGATTCCACCCCTCGCGGTGGGCTCCAGATAACGAGGTATAAAGCCGGTTCTTAGTATAAATGCCTTATGACAGGTCACTTAGCACGAACACAGAGTACGACTTCACGGATTCGTCAATCAAATTGTATTTATAGCGAGGTGTGGGGCGTTGTCAGAGATTCCGCACTATCTTATATCTCAAGTCGAACACAGTCTTGTAAGATCTTTTAGATCAGCAATACTGGTCAGCAGAACGAAGTGACACGGATATACCAGTCGTAAGATCTGGACTAAAGGGTTTGTTTTGAGTGGCTTCCACTTGGATAAGGGGTTTTAGGCTCGGAAAGCAACGGGGTACCAGATGTTATGGTAGACCAATCGATTTTGCTCCCGGGTGAAGCAGTACTGATCACTATTCTCAGTAAAACCTCGAAGATCACGCAGATCACCAAAACTCTGCACGTTCACTCGGCACAACCTGAGACCAAGTCCTCTGTATCTCCGGAACGGAGTCTACCTTCAACTAGCAAGTGACAGACACCAAGTCAAACCACTCAAAAGTCGGGCTTATCGCGATGAAGTAACACACTTAATCTGCAAGGTCCGGTACGGCTTAGAAGCCTTTACTCCCACGTATGGATGAAAAGGATTACCAGTTCAGAGAGATCTGGGCGCGAAACTTGTTTCATTTGTGCGGATACAGGTCTTTAAGTACACTACGAAAAGTCCAATACCCGTATTTGTCCTTGATCTAGTAGATCTAGCTATTTCTACGGACGGAGTCCAATAATATACACTTAAATAGTAAAATATGACTGAAACGATACAAACACGCAAGGAAATAGTAAGGAAAACAGAGAAAAAGCTGAAACTTGTCCGTATTTTGTCGTACTTTCGCCAGATCTAGAAGACCAAGCAAGTTCCGACCATGGTCTGTGCGGCATCCACATGCTAATGTGCCTAACTCGTCAGAGTGGCTCCTGCCTGTGTTGCTCAAGTGTTTCCGACGAATTTGCTTCCGCGGAATGGTAGTGGTCTCCCCAAGTTAATGAGATAGACTCGTAACCGTGGTTGATCTCGCGGATCAGGTAGGTCTGGTCCGTAGCTTTCGAACGGTATGCATATAGCCTGGTGCTCTGGAGCGGACAACGAAGATAAATGCTTCAGAAGTGTTTTCCGTAGGTTTCCGCGCGTTTCCGTGAGTGCTGGTCAAAGCTGTACCTAGCATACGCCCTATCCCAGTTTAGAACTTGAACATATGCATGTTTCCGCTGCGGGTTTCACCCGTACTGCCACGGAAATACTAGATCATCATGTTTCTGACGGTTTCCGCTACTTTGCGTAGGGTTTCCGTGTGGTAACTCGTCCGGATAGGTTCTCATTGTGTCTGATCTGCTAGATCAAGTGAAATTTCCGTCATCACAGCCAAGTACCAAACTCAGTTGTGCCGATCCGGCAGATCTTGATACTAAGTCAATATTCCCTTGGTGTGCTCGTACCAGTAGTCAGCATTCTTGAAGGATCCCCGACCAAGGGTGCGAGCAATAGCTCTAAGTGGATATTCATGGCTGATCCTGCCAAAGGATCTGTATCCTAGCTGATACTGATACAAGTTTGACTGCTAGTTCGGGCTCACTACAGTCCTTATTGATACTACGCAACGGTCTAAGTTGATCTTTTTGATCATTGCACGCCTGCGCGGAAAAACCGCGCAACAGCGCCATTGATTTGTCAAAGTCTACTCACTGTCATGATCAGCCCCTACAGCATCATGCGTCCGCATCATGACCGACTACACACAAACGATTTCGCTCAAGTAGAACTCGCCAGATGGTCTGGTCAAGCTTGTAAGGCAGGAGCGGCAGCAGAAGGAACGTGTGGGTGGGTTCCATGCTAAGTCAAAAATTGAAGCATGCCCTTCTCTCCCTCTCATCACCACCCTCTCCCCTATTTCACCTCTTCCAAATCCCTCCTTAAAAACCAACCCTGCAATACTTCGGAATACGACGATTGATTCGACCCAGAATTGTAACGAAACGCCGCTCTACGTCTTCATCATTGAAGGTTATCATCAATGACAAGGGAAAGACCGTCCAGCTGAGCTCTAGGACGACAACGTTTGTGGTCTTATCATCGTTCAATGAATACTCACAACAGGCAGCTTACGCATGAGGAGGACGATGTCGAGAGCCCGGTATCAAAGGATTGACTTGATAGATCGACTTGTGGTTGTCATCTTGATCAGAAACAATTCGCGAAACATCAATTCACCATCGCTTCTGTCCTCCTCTCTATCTTCTTGTCTAGTACTGTCCTATTTCGCTACCTTGATCTCCACTCGTCCCACCGAGTCAAACAACGCTTGTTTAAGACCGGTCATATCACTGCGGGGATTGGACCGTTTCCTCGAAGCTGAAATGTTGATGATATGAAGAGGAAAAGTACAATAGGCTCAACGTTTACGGGAAGCCAAAATTTTCAATATTCTCACCATTTTCAGAAGTAGGGTTTGAAGCAGAAATCGAGCGATAATTTTTTAAACCATCTGCCTAACCCTGACGAGGAAATTTTTCATATCATCGCTGAGGTCAAACTGATTGTCGTCGGGCATTTTATTCCGATTGTTTCCAAAATACACTGCAACAGGAAATGGTGGCCAAAATGTGATGGTCTTTTGAATATTCTCCCAATATAATCACCAATTTTATGATAAATTTCATTACTATAACCGCCTCATGGAAATGATGAGGCTCTTCAAAATAAGCTCACGGAGGTAATGCATACCGGATGTCAGGATGTCCAGACATCAAGACATTCCCGACATCGGAATAGCAGAACGTCGGCATATTTCTGATATTGGAATGTCGGCCATAGCCGTCGGGATGTCAGGATGCGTGACTTCACTGATGTCAGAACTCATGACATCTTTGATGTCCAGAAAATCAGAACTCGTGACATCACTGATGTTGGGGAGGTCGGAATGTTTGCGATGCGGTGGACCTCATTTTCAACGTTCTGAGATCTTGCACTACTGAATGTCATACCAGATACATCTCCAAATGCAGGTGTAAACTATATGCACGAGATACAGCCTGACGGTGTTCAATGATGCGGAGGAGATGAGAGATCACAATGGAAACTACCGGCGTCAATTTACCACTGTGAGCAGTAATCATATGGGGTTGCACGTGCAAGGCGCTTGTACTGGATCTCTCTTTGTGCGCGCGCGCTGGGCCACTCATTCATTTTCCAATATCCTTTCCTCAATCACAGCTCAATCTTTCCATCCTACCTTTTCCAAAATCCTTCCATTTCCTCTCTGAATTCCTTGGATCCGGATCATATTCCAGATCGTGTACTACATATTTTGACCGCACTGTTATCAGTAGCCCTCAATGTCGGAGTCATCGGAGTCGAACCCTCCTGAAGAAAAGAAATCTCATCATTGTGCACTTCCTTCTGATATCTCACTGATGAAACTGAGCTGTAATACTTTCAATGTCTCACTCACAGTTACCACTGGCAATGTAGCCTTCCGTTCTTCCAACGATGTCCTCTTCCGAATGGATCAGTGGCATCTTGTCTTTGTCTCCAAAATTTTTCCACCCATCTGTTGCCTTCCAGACGAGGTTGTACAGCTCCACGAAGACTCTGAAACCCTTGAGCTATTGTTCACCTTTGTGTATCCCGACCTCTCAATCCCTGATATTGGTTCACTCTCGTTCGACACACTCAAAAAATTGTTTGTGGCTGCAGACCAATATGCGTTCAATGCAGTGATAGAGATCTGCCTGGCACATTTTCAGTAGGTTACTTTCCATCCGAGATGGAACTCAGCTGAACGTTGAAATGCAGTAGATTTGCACAAACCCACCCATTTGAAATCCTCACGCTGGCTGGACCGTACAATCACTGCAGTCTCCTTACTGCTGTGGCGCCTTATGCCGTTAACCTGACGCCTGAGTTGCTGGCAGCCTTGGGATTTTCTGCTGACCTTTGCGTTAAGTGGGTAAGTTTGCAATTGCTCGATCCATTGCTACAAATCATACAAATCATATATTTACCTTGAAATTGTACCAGAAAAAATACCGGGAAGACTGGTGGTCTACTATCCTTGCAAGTCGGGAAATTCTCAACGGTCATGTCGGGAAATTCTCAACGGTCATGATTATCAGTGTATTCGACATGAAGGCGGATTCCAAGGGTAGGGAGCCTTTCTGCAGGCCTCTGCAAACAACAGATCATCTCCCAGTAATTATAGTGCACTATTCATCACAACAGGTATGTACATGAAGGTCTTCACCTTCATCATACCTAATGTGTACATGAATACACTTAATTGCTGGCTACCTCTCAAGTGCTCTTGCCACTATACTGTGTACGCATACAGAGCTCTATTGTCCCTACAAGTTGTCCACTATAACCCTATGATGATACTCACTCTGTGTTGAGTTATTCATATTTTTTCAGAATGCTTTAATAAAGCTTTTGAAATATTTTCTATTCTACACAAAGCATTTCTGGACCAAACCTATAGGTGTCTTAGATGGAAATATACAGTTTAATGTCCTCTTCAAGATGCAAATAATTTTGAAGGCATTTGGTCTAGTGGTTCTCCTGCAATCCTCATTTTAAAATGCACACTCAAAACACTTGTGTGTTATTTCATTCCCAGAGCCTCTATATCACTTAGCACCATGCCTAGACTCATCACATGGATTCCTGGACATATTTCTGACATTTCCAGCGCTTATAGGGCGCCTGGATCATCAGCTGATAGCTGTACATGATCCCATCTTCACATGCATCAGGCAATTGATCATGGGGCTGTTTTAAATTGATGTGGCTGTTACAGGTGCCAGAGGTCTGAGCAGAGGCCTGTAAAAGCGAGTTGAAACATCAATTTTTGATCTCCCATTCTTCCTTTCCTTCCCCCACCATCTCTGACCTGGGTGAGGCTGCCTGCATGTTCCCTAGCTCTTTCTGAGCTCTGATTTCACTGTCCAGTACATTCCTACATCTGTACAGACTACAGGCCTTCCAGAGGTGTCTCAGATACAGGAATCTGGTATGAAATTTCGCATTTTTCACCATCAAGACACTGAACAGATACCAAAGCACATCCAGACAGATCTAATGTGATCAGACACTCTAGGAGTTGATTCCTTTGTTAGATCTTGGATTTTTGGTGTCTCAGTGCGCTCTGATCATGTCTGATAAGCCTCTACATAGTACTGACTCTTATCTACATAGATCTAACCTTGATCTGCCTGTTTTTCCTTCAATCTCCTGCTCTCTCTGAGCACCATCTTCATCTCAACAATCTATATGGCTCCTCATCACTCTGAATCATCAGATCCTCATGCTTTCCATGCTTCTACACCCTCCAAGTCAAAATCTAGTCAGATCCAGCATGATCAGACCTCATCCAAGCCATTCCAACACATCAATTTTGCTCAAGCTCTTCCCAAACTTTCATCCAGCAAGACCAGAGCTAATCAGACTGCATCCCAAGCCTCTAGACCACTCATTCTTGATCATGTTCTTCTCCCTCCTTCATCTGACCAGATCAGGCCAGACCAGGCCAGATCAAAGTCACTCTCTTCTTCTCTCAAGTCCTCTAACAAGCATTCTGACTCCCAGATCACACCCAGCTTACCTTCCCAGTACTCCAAGGGCACCTCTAGCTCCTCTAGGCAGTCTGAAACTCATGTTCACTTCAGGTCTGTTTCTCCTCACTCCCAGAATGTTCCATCCTCCTCTGCTGCTCCTCACTTGTCACCCTCTCTCTCCCTTGCTGACAGGCTCTCTGATGACCCTGTGCAGGCTCTGGAGTTTGAGACAGTTGGTGAACAAGCCAGGGCTCTTCAGGAGGTTGTTGAACAGTTCAGAAATGAGGAGATCAATGCTATGGATGCCTTTAGGGCTGTTAGAGATCTCTCTTTCAATGATGCTGTTATATCCCAAGACTATGTGTCTCAGATCATGGATATCCAGAGAGAAACTAATAAGTTTAAGAGAGATCAGAGAGCTAAGGCCAAAGGGAAGAAGACTGCTGTCTCAGCAGATCAGAATGATGTCTCTCATGAAGAAGCTGTCAATGAAGCTGCCTGGGCTAGCATGCAGACTCAGATTCAGGATCTGGATGATGAGCAAGCCCAGCTTGAATCTGGTGCTTCTCCTCAAGATCCAGAGCCTATTCTACAGGCTGGGAGGGATGCCTTGGCTAGACTTCTTGCCTCTCCTGTCAAACTTGCTTCAACTGCTTCAATGCTTCCTGCTGCACTTCTTGAAGCTGCTCCTCACTTGGCACATCTATCAGGCCCCTCATCTCTTCTTGCTCATGTGCAGAAAACTTGGGAACTCAAGAACCTCTTTGCTGCTGAAAGCAATCTTGACCCAGTTGTATCTCTACTTGCTGCTCAACCTTTCTCTGATCCTCTCCCTGTCTCTTTGCTTCGCCTCATTGTCAAGGATCGCTTTGTGGACTTTGATAAAGTCTATGCTGCACTGGTCAGCTTTTCCTCATCTACCTATGATGATAGCAGAGATTTTGGGTCAGAATACAAGCTGGTTCGTAAGGATCAAGTTCTCAAGTCTATGCCTGTCACTTCTGAGTCTCAATGGCTCCGAGTTTTTGATGCATGGACTGCTCCTTTGCTCAAGGTTTATCCACATCGCAAAGATGAGCTGGAGACATACAAAGTACAAATTATGGAGTATTTCAGATCCTCACCTTATGATCCATCTGTGGCTATCAGGGTTGATAAAGAAGCTAAGCAGAAAGCTGCCAACACTCCATTTGACCTGGGCAATCCAGAGAGCTTCCACACTCTTCTTCTCAAAAAGTTGTTATCTGCTAGAAAGAGGCCTTCTGGTGGTAGCCAATCTTCTTCCTCATCCAGCTCAAAACGTTGTGACACACCTTGCATCCTTTGGAATGAGAAGAGGTGTTCAGAGCCCTGTCCTAATAACAGGAAGCATGGCTACTGCAGTGAGTGTGGAGAACAGCACAGAGCTATTGACAATTAGTCCTGCTATGACCAGCTCCAGAAGCATCGCAGAGAGAGTAGAAAGCGCTCTTCAAGGGCCTAAATCTCTGGCTGGTACAAAGCATTTGTTGGATACATCTGAATCTACTTCTAATCCACATTTTAGATGTGGTTATTTATGGTCTTCTACTAGTTCTTCTTGTAACATCATTCCTCCCAGTATCACATCTACTATGACTGCACCTCCTCTACCTTCACCTCCTGAACATCTCTTGAATAATTCCCAAATTTTGCTACTCTACAATCTATGTCTGGTTACATCAAAGTTGAAACTCCATTCAATGTGGATTGTTTGGAACTCCTCTTATCTTCTCATCCTAACCAACCTTTTGTTGCTTCTGTTATTCGTTCATTGAGAGAAGGGTTTTGGCCTTTCTATGAAGCAGAGTGGGAAGAGGAATGCAGACAAAAAGTTGATAACTATGTGACTGAACCAGTAGACATTGCAGCACTTAGAGCTCACAGAGATCAGGAGGTAGCTGCTGGAAGGTGGTCAGAAGCACTACCAGAAGATTTTGTACTATTGCCTGGCATGAAAGTTTCCCCTATGTTTGTAGTCTGGCAGAAGGGGAAAGCTAGAGTTGTTATGGATCAAACTGCATCAGGTCTCAATGATGGTATTCCTAGAGAGGAGGCCAAAGTCAAATATGATGATATGCACACCTTTGGTCAGGTGCTCAATGATGTTATCAAAGAACACCCTAATGAGGAGCTTGTGCTATTCAAGAGTGATGTGGCTAAAGCCTTCCTCAATCTCCCTGCTCATCCTCTCTGGCAACTTTGTCAAGTTGTTTCTGTTGATGGAAGATTTCACATTGTTAGGAGACTGGTCTTTGGGACTAGAACCTCTCCTCGCTGTTGGTGCTCTGTGTCTGCACTGCTCTGTTGGTTTGGGACTGAGAAGCTAGGAATCCCTAATCTACATGTTTACATGGATGACTTCTTTGGCTGGGACTTCAAGAGGAATCTAATCACCTTTCATGGCAAGAAATATCCCAAGAGACAAGTACAGCTTCTAGTCTTTTGGGACATGATTGATTGCCCTTATGAAGATAGAAAACAAGACTGGGGAGTCTGGCTTTTGATCATAGGCTTCTTAACAGATATCATGAAAGGCTCCATCTCTTTGACTCAGGAATCCATAGATGGACTTGTAGAAGCTATTCATACATTCCTCTCATCTCCCAATCGCAAAGCTGCACTCAGAGACTGGCAGCATCTAACAGGTTCTCTAAACTGGTCACTTAATGTTCTTCCATGGGCTAGACCTGCTCTTACAGAAATGTATCGCAAAATGAGTGGGAAGACACTTCAATTTCGTCACATCCCTATCAATGGTGAAGTGCATAGAGACCTGACCTGGTTCTCTGATATGCTCAAGTCTGCCATTGGGATACAATTTGTAGATGCCCAAGCATGGAGTGATAGTGAAGCAGACTTTGTGAGCTGGACTGATGCAAGCAACATAGGCCTATCCTTTGTCTATGCCAGTAATGGCTTTTGTTATCAGGTGCATCCAACTCCTGGCAGCCCCATTGTAGACATCTTCTTCAGAGAGCTGCTAGCTATTTTATCTGGCTTACATCACATTGCTTCCAAGCCTAGTCCACCCAAGAGAGTCCTATTCTTCTCTGATAGTTTGGACTCTGTCCAAGTTCTCAGTTCTCTTGCAGTCAAAGAATCATCACATAACTCCATCCTCCTTGCTATTGCAGGTATAGTTCTCAAAACTGGTATTGACATCAGAGTTCATCATATTCCTGGCAAAGACAACATTAAGGCAGATCTTCTGTCTAGACTTCTACTGGATGACTTCAAGCTCCAGTTTCCCTCCTACCGCGTCCGCACTTTTGAGCCTCCAAGAGAGCTACTGCCAGTGCGATGGAGAGAGTCCTTTTAGAGGCCATGGGTGAGCAGAGGAAGAGACAAGGTCACTCTGCTCACCCTCCTATGGACTTGAACAAGTTAGATGATTTGGTGTTATTCCTTCAAGCCCATGCCATTGAGAAGTCTACCAAACAGAACTATACTACAGGTGCTAAAGATTATATCAGGTTCTGCACCTCTCATAATCTGGATCTGGATCCCACCCCATCCACACTCTCCAGATACATTGCCTACACATCCAGACATATTGCCTCTGGACCCAAATATCTCTCTGGTGCTCGTCACTTTCTCAAACAACTCTATCCTCACTTTGATGAATCTCGTGCTCATCCTCTGGTTCAAGCTACAATCAGAGGCTCCAAGAAAGTTAGAGCTGACCCAGTCAAGAGGAAGCCTCCTCTTCAAATTTCTCATATCCAACTCTTCTATGACTCTCGTCATCTCTCCTATGATGATCTTCTGTTTGCTACTCTATCGAGTTGTGGCTTCTATGGTTGTCACCGCATTGGTGAACTCACTGTTCCTAATCAGTATGACTGGCGTAAGGTGATCAAGCGTGCTTCTCTCAAGTTTGAGAATGGCAGAGCTGGTTATCATTTGGTTATCATTTGCCTTATCACAAAAGTGATCCTTTCTATCATGGAACAGATATTCTCCAAAGTCATCAAGCAGTGGCTAGTCCTGTGTCTCTACTGAAGGAATACTGTATTATCAGAGACAAACTACACGGAGCCAGGCCTGCATTGTTCCTCTGTGAAGATGGAACACTCCCCACTAGATCCTGGTTTGAATCCAGGTTCTTTGCTTATGTTGGTAGGGAGTTTGGTGGACATTCACTAAGAGCTGGTGGTGCAACTTTTTATGCCAGACTTGGACTTTCAGAATCTGTGATAATGGCTTTAGGACGTTGGTCTTCTTCAGCTTGGAAAATATATATCAGAGACAATCCTACAGTAAGGGCAGAATTACAGCTAGCTTCTCTCAAACAAGCCCAAAAATATTGAAACTGTACTATAGTACTTTTGTAACATCATCCTATCTGATATACAACCATTTACCTCGCGTCTCATTCACATTTTCTTTCACCACCATCCACCCCTCAACAACATTTCATAGCAATTATAGCCCTCCATGATCCGCTTTGAATGTTATGGGCTTTGGCCCAGTGTTGGCTAACTTTAACTTCCTGTCCCACCTGAGTGCAAAAGGCAGAGGTCGACATGAAGGCGGATTCCAAGGGTAGGGAGCCTTTCTGCAGGCCTCTGCAAACAACAGATCATCTCCCAGTAATTATAGTGCACTATTCATCACAACAGGTATGTACATGAAGGTCTTCACCTTCATCATACCTAATGTGTACATGAATACACTTAATTGCTGGCTACCTCTCAAGTGCTCTTGCCACTATACTGTGTACGCATACAGAGCTCTATTGTCCCTACAAGTTGTCCACTATAACCCTATGATGATACTCACTCTGTGTTGAGTTATTCATATTTTTTCAGAATGCTTTAATAAAGCTTTTGAAATATTTTCTATTCTACACAAAGCATTCCTGGACCAAACCTATAGGTGTCTTAGATGGAAATATACAGTTTAATGTCCTCTTCAAGATGCAAATAATTTTGAAGGCATTTGGTCTAGTGGTTCTCCTGCAATCCTCATTTTAAAATGCACACTCAAAACACTTGTGTGTTATTTCATTCCCAGAGCCTCTATATCACTTAGCACCATGCCTAGACTCATCACATGGATTCCTGGACATATTTCGGACATTTCCAGCGCTTATAGGGCGCCTGGATCATCAGCTGATAGCTGTACATGATCCCATCTTCACATGCATCAGGCAATTGATCATGGGGCTGTTTTAAATTGATGTGGCTGTTATAGGTGCCAGAGGTCTGAGCAGAGGCCTGTAAAAGCGAGTTGAAACATCAATTTTTGATCTCCCATTCTTCCTTTCCTTCCCCACCATCTCTGACCTGGGTGAGGCTGCCTGCATGTTCCCTAGCTCTTTCTGAGCTCTGATTTCACTGTCCAGTACATTCCTACATCTGTACAGACTACAGGCCTTCCAGAGGTGTCTCAGATACAGGAATCTGGTATGAAATTTCGCATTTTTCACCATCAAGACACTGAACAGATACCAAAGCACATCCAGACAGATCTAATGTGATCAGACACTCTAGGAGTTGATTCCTTTGTTAGATCTTGGATTTTTGGTGTCTCAGTGCGCTCTGATCATGTCTGATAAGCCTCTACATAGTACTGACTCTTATCTACATAGATCTAACCTTGATCTGCCTGTTTTTCCTTCACCCTCCCTCCTCTCCCTCATATCATGTATGTTCTCATTGTTTGTAAATATGTAGTTGTATGTAGGTACATCCTTACCTATCCTGTACCATTATGTAGCCCTCCATGATCCGCTTTGAATGTTATGGGCTTTGGCCCAGTGTTGGCTAACTTTAACTTCCTGTCCCACCTGAGTGCAAAAGGCAGAGGTGCCTGGAACGAGCGGCTCCATCCAGGGTTACTGAATCACATCTATCCAGTGGCGGGTCCGGCATATCGTTTAGTCAAGGGGAATAACACAAAAGGTCAACAGGGTATGTGGGAGGTCTGCGAAATTATGATGCATAGGCTCGAGAGGCTGCCGGAGGATTGGTTCGGAGATTTGACCTGCTGTAAGTACCAGTTGAGGAGATGGTTTGACCATGTCTCGGATGCGCTGCAGGATGTCAAATTTAAGGCCTAGCTAGTGTATAATCAAAGGTGACCACTTGGTGCTGTTCTGCCATTCCATTTCAATTTGTACGCCTACGGCGTACCCACATGACCGCGATAACATAGGATGATACTCATGAGCGCTTGAGTTAGCGCTTGACTGCTTCTCCGTTCTTTTTCCTTGTGTTGGTAACTTCGTATTGCGCGACGCCCTACTCGTCCTCGAGCTCAAAATAAACTGCTCTGATGCTGATCAGAACTGATGAACTTGCTACTGAGGGCCCGGAGCACCTGCAAGCTTTATCATTCATCAATGAGCATGGACATATGGGGTAAAGAGTTTCATTTTTCAGAGCCCTGACACTGATCATTTGCCTTTCTTAGGCTTTCCTTTGTTTTTTGCTGTAGGGTCAGTGCAGAAATCGCCATTCTGACTGCTATAGATCTCTCAAACAGTCTTTATAGAGACACTTTCAGTACTTGCTACTTATCCTTTCATCTATAACAAAATGTCCACTCCAGAACTCCCAGAAGTCCGCTGTGTCACTTGCGAGGCAGCTGAAATGGCTCAGCTGCTACGATGCCTTGCCGCCAGCCAGCACGAAATGCAACAGCTTCGGGCAGAGATGGTCGAGCTCATTCAACAGATGAATCATGTCATTGATGTAAAGGTATGTGGTTTCCTTGTCAAGTATCGTGAGTGGTTCCGTCAATGTTTTCACATAGGATGCTCCCCCTCTTCTCCATTTGTTCGAAGAGCTGGAGGCTATGTATGCAAAATTCTCTGCATTGGTGGATGAAAAGGTAATGGAGGTCAAGCAACTTGAGGAGGAGTTGCAGCGTTTTCGTGATAAGATGCAAATTGCAGAACGGTTACAATGGTGAGTCATTTCTCTCTGTCGGTAGATTCACATTTCAACATCAATACCTTTGTCAAGACACTACTCCGCTGTCTAGATCTCCGGACTCTTTCGTCGGGTGTATCACCTTTGTCTTTACCAGAGTCCTATCTCATGTACTCACCTTGGAATATACTCTCACTAAGATGGGGCAATCTATGTTCAACCTCTGATTCTCACAAGTTTTATAACGGAGTATATCCTTTGATCATGAGTGAGGAGACGTATCGACTTTCGGGTGTTGACAGGAAATTTTGACACATCACTGATCAGAAAAGATGACTAGCGAGCGCACGAAAGGTCAATATGCCTCGTGTTTGGCATGCGCAATTTCCACAAAACCTTGCAGGTAACCCGACACATCCTCTGGTGCAACCCATACACATCCTCTGGCGCAACCCATACACATCCTCTGGCGCAACCCATGAAACCCTCCTATACCCAGCTAGGCACAATAGATGCCCCACAGATTATGTGCATGCTTTAGCCTTCTCAACCAACGGACATTATTTGGCGAGTGCTACGAATGACAACAAATTACGCGTCTACGACATCCAGCGTAGCTTCATGACAGTCTGGGAAGAAGAAACCCATCATCCATGCACTGTCGTTGTATGGAGAGAGAATGCCCTCTTTGTTGGCTCTATGGATGGGAACATATTGTGCTGCTATCCAAGCAAGGTGAGGATATCTCATTGGCAATCGGCTTAGTCTTCCTTCACTAACAACAAAGTAAGAACTGGCTTCTTTTCCAACAGAAAAGCGATTTGATTTACAAGACAGATGACGCAATTCATGCTATAGAATTCAACCAACGAGGGGACTTTCTTCTTGTTTGCGCGGGCACTGATGTGTTTCTTTTTGAAAAGCGTGTGTACATCGTCGTTAAAGATCTGATGAACTTTTCTTTGACCTACAGCATAGTTTCAGGGAGGTGGGCTTACCGCGGTTACCTGCCCCGTCCAGATCCATTCGGAGAGTATGATGATGGCGATATTTATCCCATCATAGCAACTGGGGCTCATTTTCTTGATGACTCTGACCAATGTCTCATAGGCTACCTCTACAATGGGTTCTGGTGAGATCGAGCATTTTTGATTCAGTACAGGCTCAATTTAACCGGGTTGTACACCGCGACCAGGAGATTCAGCTTGGAGAAATGGGAGAGCATCAACGTTTGGGGACCAGACTATTTGTTTGATTCGAAGGACCCAAGGAGGCACTACGGAAGAATGTACGAGACGTCCACGCTCCTGATACCTGCTCATATCCACTCATGAGATTACCAATTCCTCAGTGCGGCTTCAGCGAAATCTCCGGACTGTTAGGTGCTCAATGCTCTATCCCTTGACGGCACCAAAGATGAAGGCTACGAGCGTTCAGTCCGAAGAACGTTGTAGACAAGCTGCTAGGCTAATAGGTCTACACCGAGGATCTGGACTCTGAGTGGCTAGGGGTCACTGAAACCTGGATGTTGATGATACAAGTTGTTGTTACACTGGCAAGGAACCAGACCAAGATGAGAGAGCTAAAACTGAATCGTATTGAGAACCTGTAAAAATAACCAATCTGGGGATTGGTTTACAAAATACATACAGCTTATATAGGTTTTCTGTATGTAAGGATATATAAGGCAATGTAATATAAAAGAATGTCGGCTGTGGGACGTGTCACCATGATGATAATCGTGATGACACGCCCCTGTGCTGGGACATGCTAACGCATCGTTGTTATTGTATAACGTCGATGCGTTATTACAGAAACTGACTCGAAACGACTCGAATCGGCATGGAGACGTGTCGATTCGGCCGTTTATGAGTAACAGAAGTCAAGTGTAAAAATAAAAGAAAAGTATCAGATGACACCAGACGAGGAGTCGTCATGACTTGGCTTGACTCGTCTGGGTCTAGAATAACACAAGTACAAACTGAGGAAAAGTGCCGAGGATGGTCATCGACTCGACGATACGCAGTGGTGACCAAGAGATAATGACGAGGGGGGTGGCAGTCTCCTAGCGGTCTGAACAGGTGGAACAGACACAAGTAATCCAATGGGAGCTGGTGAGACACGTAAACGAGTCGATAGTGGTGAGGTCAGCTGAAGCTGTAAGAGCTTCGCGAAGTAGTCCAATAAGTCTCCAAGATTACTTCGCAAAGTAACCCGAGTGGCTCTCGAAGCTCAAAAAACCCTTTCGGGCAGGCCAGTAGGGCTCCGGGGGGGGGGGGGGGGTGCTCGGCTATTTAGTATATTTATTAATATTCAATAATTCTTTTATTATTTAATAGGTATATTATAATAAATCTACTTCGCGAAGCTATGCTGCACTTCGCGAAGTGACTACGTTTACGACAATCATGAAATCAGGTAAATTAGGGTTACATCACTACGTCATTGATTTCCTTTTTGGGTTATGGTATTTTTGAATAGAAAAATGCATGTTATGACATCATTGATTTTGGGATGCTAAAAATCACAGATGAATCCAAAAATGGCTATAGGGAGGTACTGGCTACCTCAGGCACATCACAATTGCCTAAAAAGGAAATTGGTCCAAAAATAGAACTTGATCTCATCAGGTAGCAAAAAATCTGAAAAAATCATGAAAAATACTCAAAAAATTCAGGGTCACCTCATTGGCCCTGAAAATGCAAAATAAAAAAAATACGTGACAAGTGTAAAAATTTTTATCACTCCAAATCATACCAGATCCTCTATACATTGAGTATATATGATGTACATGCTATTTTTAGCACCCATAAATGCCAATGCATATGTCCATGTAATGCAAGTATAATGATGCTGGTCCATCAGGAAAGCACTCCTACAGTCTACTGGCAGTGTTTGTACATGATTCAGATAGCTATCATAAAGGTTGGACTCTGTGATACACATGTACATGTTTCATGTACACTATAGATGTCTACACTTACATGTAACAATAGATGTCATATTCAATGACCCCCATTACAAATCTCTTGGATGTATCACATAGAGTTAGCATAAAATAGGTTGTAGAATGACTCTTTTCATGACCCAGCAGCAGTTTGACTTCATGACATGGGTGTATGCACTGTCATTTACATAAAACACTGTTATATTACAAAAGATTATAGTATAGCTAGCCACACAGGTTGTATTTTCGAGTTCTCCGAATTATATTTAGAGATATTCATTTGTGGCAGTGCTGATAACTATCCAGATTTTTTGCAAAACATGTTTGGATAACTATCGGAATCTTTTGCAAAAGTCTGGCTGAATATGGTGCATTTATAGGTACATCGCATACATCCGAGATTTTCAAAACAACCAGTTCATTCAACATTGGTTCACGCTGCATCGTGAAGTAACAGACGCGTTGATATCACCCTCGAATTCCAACATGACAACATTATCACCTTCGGCCTCAAATATGTCAGAAACAACACAGTCACCTGCGATAATCATCCCAACGCCGGTTCCAGAAATGCCCAATGCCCCAAAATTTGAAGGGAAAGATGCTCGAGAGTTTCTGGAGCAAATTGAGGCGCACGGAACCAGGGCAGGTATCACCGATCGGAATCGATTGGTTGATTTCATTGTAAGGTATTCCTCGAGAAGTATCAAGACTGACATCAGGTTTATTCCGGAATTTGACCCGGATGTGGAGGACAAGACATCACAGGATACAGTGAAGCTTTTGTAAAAAACACTGATAAGTTATCGGGTACCTATTGCCAGCTGAAGCTGTAAAAACTCCGCAAAGTAGTCCAATAATTCTCCACCACAGCTTCGCAAAGTAACAGGACCCGCTCTCAAAGCTCAACAAACCCTTCCAGGTAGGCCAGTAGGGCTCCGGGGGGTGCCCGGCTATTTAGTAGTATATTTAATAATTCTTTTATTATTCAATAGGTATATTATAATAAATCTACTTTGCGAAGCTGTACTGCACTTCGCGAAGTGACTACATTTACGGCAATCATAAAATCAGGTAAATTAGGGTTAGATCATTACATCATTGATTTCCTTTTTGGGTTATGATATTTTTGAATAGAAAAAAGCATAGAATGATATTATTGATCTTGAGGTGCTAAAACATAACAGAGGAAGCCAAAAATAGCTACAATGAGGTATTGGCTACCTCAGGCACATCAAAATTGCCTAAAAAGGAAATTGGTCCAAAAATAGAACTTGATCTCATCAGATAGCAAAAAATCTAAAAAAATCATAAAAAATACTCAAAAAAATTCAGGGTTGCCTCGTTGGCCCTGAAAATGCAAAATAAAAATATGTGACAAGGGTAAAAATGTTATCACTCCAAATCATACTAAATCTAGGTATATATGATGTACATGCTATTTCTAGCACATCCAGTACCCTCAGACACTTAGAATGGCTTATATCATTCAATTTATTAAACTTGACACACTTGACAATGAAAAAACCCAGAACAGTAGTAATGTATATCATACTCAATACACTTAACACACTCAACAATGAAAAACCTCAAAACAGTGTTCATATGTGTTATACTTAAAACACATAATACACTTAACAATGAAAACTCACGGAACAATACTAATGTATATCATACTCAACACACTTCACAATGAAAAAACTCGGAACAGTGCTCATGTGTGTTATACTTAATATACTTCATCAA
The DNA here is from genome assembly GCA_027919835.1 of Lentinula raphanica. NCBI lineage: Eukaryota > Fungi > Basidiomycota > Agaricomycetes > Agaricales > Omphalotaceae > Lentinula > Lentinula raphanica. The sequence goes on from JANVFP010000020.1 coordinate 777,538, forward strand.
TCAATATAACACACTTCACAATCAAAAATTTGGAGTAGTGTAATCACTCATTATACTTATCACACTGAACACACTTCATCAGTAAGTATAACACACCTATAATGGGACATTGTTATACTATAACACACATATAACAACGAGTTTTGGGTGCTTATGGGTGCTTATTTGGTGTTTTTGAGTCGAAAATCATTGATAACACACTCAATAATTTTTATGTGGGCTTTATATTGTGTCAGAATGTTGTTTATATCATACCCTCCTAGATACAGTTTAGAGAACCAAGAAATACAGCCTATGGAGCTGGATATATCACTTCAGGCAACCACCCAAATATACCATCTTAGGTAGGTAACGAAGTGGAAAATTCCTGCCTAACTAGGTTAAAATTCCCAGGACTTCCTGATATCAGAACATTCCTTTAGCTAGGAATTTTCCTGAGTAGGTCCAATAGGAATATTCCCAGTCAGGAGTTTCCTCAAGTAGCTCTAAGTAGGAATATCCCTAGGGTCAGAATATTCCTTGCTAGAAACATACTTCTGGTCAGGATTTTCTTCCCATATACCAAGTAGGAATATTCCTGGTCAGAAATTCCTTGCAGTCCAGTAAGCTTCTCTGGGAATATTCCTAGCCAATGTCAAGCATGGAGCAGTGTGGTGAAAGAGTCCTGATCAGTAGACATGACAGACTACAGTGGCCTTCAGGCTTCCACATGGACATGGTAGAGAGGGTAACAATATTGTTATATCTTAAGTTTTCCTTGTTTTACAGATACTGCTACCCAGAGGGCACATTTGTATCATATTATTCTTCATTTATTTATACATACCTAGCTATGACTTCCCCCTCAGTCATTTGCACTTTTTGCTGCTCATCTGAGGGTCAGTCAATACATTATATATAACATCACATCTATGATGATACTGATTATATACATATATAGATTCAATACTTATGGCATTTCTACAGGTAGTTAGTTACCAGTTCAAGTCATTTACACTTCTTTGTGCTCATCTGAAGATTCAATACTTATATTAGTTCTATAGGTTATGGGCCCTGCCCATTGCTAGACCATTAACAAAAAAAGAACTCAAATACCAGATCAAATAACACATCTGTTCCTGCGCAAGTGCTACAACATAGAAGGTACCAGACACTCAAAATAGAGATCTCTTTTTTCCTATCTAATTGTTCCTACTCAAAATATTGCTTCTTTAGAATATTCCTACTCCGACTATTCCTGCTTCCAGAATATCCCTACTCAAAATATTCCTGCTTCAGAATATTCCTACTCAAACATTCCTGCTTTCGGAACATTCCTGCTTCAGAATATTCCTACTCAGAATATTTCTACTCAGAATATTCCTACTCAAACATTCCTGCCTCAGAATATTTCTACTCAGAATATTCCTACTCAAAATATCCCTGCTTCAGAATATTCCTACTCAAAATATTCCTGCTCCCAGAATATTCCTACTCAAACATTCCTGCTTTCAGAACATTCCTGCTTCAGAATATTTCTACTCAGAATATTCCTACTCAAAATATTCCTGCTTCAGAATATTCCTACTCAAACATTCCTGCTTTCGGAACATTCCTGCCTCAGAATATTTCAAAACATTCCTGCTTTAGAATATTTCTACTCAGAATATTCCCACTCAAAATATCCCTGCTTCAGAATATTCCTACTCAAACATTCCTGCTTTCAGAACATTCCTGCTTCAGAATATTTCTACTCAGAATATTCCTACTCAAAATATCCCTGCTTCAGAATATTCCTACTCAAAATATTCCTGCTTCAGAATATTCCTACTCAAAATATTACTATAATGTAGACCATGATTTAATCAATGTAGCATACAATATAATTAAAACATAACATCATCTAGGTCATCTTCTAATCTACTGGCAGCAGCATCCACAAGTTGTAATGTATCCATACATTCTATCAGACCAACGTCAAGGTCATCTTCATCAAACTCAGTAGACTCATCAGAATCTCCAATTGAAGCCTCTTCATCATCCACAGCTACTTTTTCTGTCTCAATCAGAACCCGCATTGCACTGAGTTCTGCTTCTGTTGGACCCCAGCTATTATCAGGAACAAAGCAAGGAATCTTCTTTAACTCCTTTTCCCAGCTAATATATATTCGCACCAGGTGATTCTTCTGTTTGTTGAGCTGATAGAGAATATCTAAAAATCTGTCAATATGCAAATCTTTGATCAGTTCAATGGAGAATACCAGGATCTGAAGTTGCATCAATAGTTTCCATAATAATGTCCCATTCCTCATGCACCCACTGCTGCAGTGAACATAATTCATGTTTCAACCGAAGAAGCTCCTCATTACATCTATCCCTCACCAGGACAGCCTTGATTCCACTGCGAACTTTGTCATCAGAAAGCCAGAGTGGAGGACTCTGACTGTCAACATCATCTAAACCCACATCCTGCCATATCTCATCATCTACATCGAGGTTGAACAAGTCCTTCATTGGAATTAGTGGAGGTGAGCGCGCATTTCGAGGTGCACGATTCAAGGTGATCAATCTCTGCATCTCTGTACACAAAGAGTTGTACTGACGAGCAAGTTTCTGAATGCTCGGATCCCGCTTTTTGACAGAATCTTCAGTGTGATGATGCACTCTTCGGTCTATAAAATCTCATCAGTACTGTTGACTTATGGAAAGAATCACAAACCTGACCATTATATTGCTGTCTTCTGAATGTTCGCTCAAGCCTATCTCGCTCAAACTTTCGAGCAGCCAACCTGCTTCGCAGCCTTATCTTGATTGCTCTAGCATTCATCCGCAAATTGATGAATGGACTTCGAGCCAAGTGTCGATATGTGGCCTTATCCTCAACACCTAGCTTGCGCTCCTCCCGTACTAAAGCTGACCTTGTCTCTGATAACTTCTTTTGCAGGACTGGTAGCTGAGTTTCCGCCTCTACAACCTCATAATCCTCAGCCTGAAGATCTGAAAGGATATCATCAAGCTTTGAGATACGCGCAACCAGCATCTCACTGGTCTTTTTCAACCGCAAGGCATTCTCAACTGCTTTCCTTCCTGCTTCTTTGGATTGCCCTGAAAAGTTAAAAGGCTTATGAGTAATAAACAAACTTAGTCTATGTACGACAACATACGAGGGAGGGGCTTTGTCTGTACTGCGACCTGAGTCTTCCATTGGTCACGAAGAAGACTGACTTCATGGCCAGCACCTTTAACCTCTGCATCGGCCTCGAGATATCTCTGCTCTGCATTGTGCCATTTACGAGCTAACCACTTTCCAATACCAGTCAAATTTTCACTTGCCGCATGATTTACTTGAGAATCTAAGGTATACAGTCGAAGATGATGCTAAAGGCTATAATCAGTATGCTATACAAACAAGTTCAACATGTACTTACACCGCAAACCCGAAGATAAGCAATCAACTTGCTAATTGAATGCCAGAACCGTTCACAGCCCTCCCCGTCTGAAAGACCAAAACCGACACACTTTCGTGGGTGATAGACACATTGACAAGCCCATCCATGACCGTATGCATGGAAAACCGATATGGCGAATGTAATTCGGTCAAGATACTTCTCAAGAAAACCCCAACGAACACAGCTTCGGTGAATCTGGCATCCAATGTCATACAGAACACCAACTGTCCAGTCTCGAGGAAGATGTCGGAATAGGATATCAATCAGGGTCAAAGCATAATGCTGCCGTTCCCCAGGAGAGGTCATATTGACAAGCCATAAGACGCGATCGTGACGACAGAGCAATCCCATGAGAGCAGTGGAATCGAAAAACTGAGAACTCGCTTTCTCTCTGGTTTCATCAGCGGCGGTGAAGCTCTGTTCACATTCATCGAGCACTGAATTGGGAACTTTCAGTGGACCTTCGCAGGCATCCACTCTCTCAGCCGTTGATTGCTTTCCCATCCGTCTTTTCTCCGTCGAAGGTCGCGTGCGAGCTACGAAATCTTCCCAAGACTTGACGTCGGACTCGGGTACGAAAACGGTTCTAGGATGTTCACGCGGAGGGTCTCGGTGCTGCTGTTTATTATGTTTCTGTGTAAAACATGCATCGATACACACTATGGCACTCAGTCTAGTAAAAGGAGCTTGAGGATCACCAGCAGAAAACGAAATCGAGGTCTCACTCACCCACCACTCATAGTAGAATTACCACCAAAACAAAGTGGGCATCGCGCGCGCAGATACTCACTTGGTCGTGTCAAATCAAGGTCATCGTCATCGTCCTCGTCGCCATCGTCCTCGTCCTCGTCGCCCTCATCCTCATTATCCTGTTCGCCCTCATCCTCGTCATCCTGTTCGCCCTCATCCTCGTCATTATGTTCGCCCTCATCCTCTTCCTCCTCGTACTCCGCGACCTTGTCGGTGAGCTCCTCGCATGTTGTTAGTTCTTCGTCAACTACTTCCGGCCAATCCTTCGATGGCTCAGGATCTCCCAGAAGCAAGGAACGGGTTGCGGACAGTAGGGAATCCATGAATTGGGTGATGGAATCTTGAAGACTGATATACCACTGCAGAGCATTTCCAAATCGTCTTCGCAGGGGATCCTACAACCAATCAATCAATGTCTGCGTAGGAAAGATAAGTATTGTACGAACCTCTCCCTCCATATTATAACCTTGACTACACAGAAAATCATGTATGGTATTTGCCAACGCAGTTGTATTTGGTGAAATCCGAAGAAAGAGACGTGATACGAAGTCTAAGACTCGCATATCTACAGCCAGACTGGGCTGTAAAGGAGCACAAGGAAATAAACCTCGCTCCACAAGCTGCACTGCTGCAGTGCGACATGCACAGATGTTCAGCTGTATTCTCTCGAGGGCTGCCAGACAACCAATCAGCAATCAGCAGGTGCGGCAAGTCAACAGATCGTCCCACTCACCACAGAACCTAACAACCAGAACAGACAGTTCGGAAGACATATTCATGCAGGTGCACTCCTGCCTTGAGGGTACTGGATCTTGCTTGAGATTCTCCGTCTCTCTGAGCAGCTTCATGTACGGCTTCCGAAGCTTTGGAATGACATCAATCTTCCAATGTTGAAACTGCGCCAGCCGTTTGCGAGAGTGCCGGTTGGGAACATCAGTGACGATGGTGACCTCTCCAATATCACTATCATCTTCGCCTCGGGTTCTTGACGTGGAAGTGAGGACATCATTCCGACGCTCCTGTAGGCCTACTTGACCGAGTGGAACAGGTAGACGACTTCTTTGTAGAAATTTTTTGCCATTTGCTAGATAAAACGTAGGTAGAGCGGCCAGAGTGCGTTTGCGTTTTGGCGAAGTGACGGGGATAAGTGAATAATCAGGCCCAGACATGTCAGACTGATTCTCTGCCAACGTCTTTCGTTTTTCCGCTCGGATACGGGGGCGCATAGTTGAAAACGACAGAAAACAAGTTGAGAACGTTGAGTCCGTGGCTAAAAAACGTCGGGCCCTCAAGGCTTAGAAATCATTCTACACAGCCTCATTGGAAATTTCTATTCAGCGTGAATAACAGTAGTACCAAGCTACATTAATGAGGTATGTGTTGTAACATGTTCACAAAATCAATCAACGTGCATTTAGGAAACCACAATCATGAGAAGAACACACCAGATGATTAGGTTAAGTTACCGCCAAACAAATGTTCAACCGTAACAGTGGCGCTACTGCAGCATAAGCAACATCTCTCGAAGGAAAGCCATACAACCTACCACAGGCTGTTGCGACGTGCGAAGCAGGATGGTAGTATCCGTCGAAGCGTGTATGACGAGTTCTGCCGAGTATTGTTCATCTATCTAGCGGGTCAGCGAAGAAGTTGAACTTGTATGACAAAACATACCCTACATCCGAGTCTTGTCCGTTTGTTGGGATCAGAGACGCTCGCAGTTTGAGACTTGTGACGCACTATTCGCCTGTCGCAACTAGGAAAACGCTAATGCAGGGATATCAGACTGAAGTCAATGGACTTGTGGAGGTCACCAATAAACATACCTTAGACCATCCTTCGGTATGCGTCTGTCCATTCGGCGAAGGCTTCCTATCCTTCTGGTTCACCCTTTCTTCAAGATTCCCTCCGGTATTTCAACGAAGCATCGCAAGACCATGCTACGAGCGACCATTTAGACGCGCAACAACCGATACATTTGAGTTGGGGCTTCCTACGGTCTAGCTGGATAATGCTAATGAAGGCGCATTAGACAGAGAAAAAACTGGACTTGTTAGCGATATACTGACGGCGAACGATCCTATTGATGGCTCCCTTCCCTCCCCACATACCCTAGGCTGATATTTCGTGTACGTCTATTCGCTCGACGTCCTCGAATAAATTTCTGCCTCCCGTCTAGCCTAGGTAATACAACGTTAATGAAGCCAGATCAGACTCAAGCTAGGAAGTCTGTGAGTGATAACCGATACACATACCCTATCCCTTCCTCGAGCGTCAGTATTTCCCTTCAATGAAGCCCTCCCAACCTCTCCCATCCTTCGAAGAAAGAATCTCCTCCTCCCTCTGCTCAACCATGCCCTCCTGCTCTTCCTGGCTTTCAGCAATGAGAACCTCTCTTCCTTCCTTCAACGACTCCCATCGAGAGTTATTAACGATCGGTCTCCTTGACGGTGACCACGGCCTGCCTGATAATGTGCGAGGTATGCAAGATCACTCCCCAGGAAGTGCAACGCTGAATTACAAGCGCGTCAGAGAGCGATGGCAGCCACAGATAATGTGCACGGTACCTGAGGTTTTGGGAATTTCATGAAAACGCCTCGAGAACGACTGTAGCGCGACGGCACTTGGGTTGATGAGGTTGAGAGTTTGAGCACAGAAGAAAGCGTTCTCCGACGCCTGGTGGGTACGACAGTGGGACGACAAAGAGATCAAAGAGGTTGAAGTTGTCGAATAGTGTGAACGACGTCGGCCTCGATGAGGACGAACTTGACGGTGGAGAAACAAGAAGAAAATCTATTACATAATGGAGTTGCCGTGAAACTACGGCTTCCAAGTGACAAGTTGGTGAGTAACAATGCTATAATCGGTGTAGCGCCGACAAGCGGCATAGCCCGCTACCCCAAAATATAAGTACATGTTCTGTAGCCCCACCCCCCACCCCCATCTCTCTAACAAAAATACATGGTACTGGATCTATACACTAGCTTAGAGGTGCTAGATGGCTTTAATGAAACTTGGAAGCAGCGGGAAAAACAGGACTTTCAAAGGCCACACGGAGAAAACGGACCGCCAAAAACCGGGCCGAAAACAAAAAAACGCTACAACCACTGAAATGCAAAAATTAGTGGGGTATAAAACAGCTGATACTGTAAAACTTTTGTAAAAAGTACTGATAAGTTATCGGGTACCTATTGCAAATAGTTGTGATAACCCGGAGGGGGTCCCGGAAATGGCCCCGGGGGGTGGTCATGCCTGTCACCACCTGTCACATATGGCTTATATTTACTGTTTTGGGTAATTAATAATCATCCAGATATTAAATAAGCAGTACATTTTCAAAAAAACCCGAAAATTCATAAAAATTCATAAAAAACCTAAAATGGCCTGATTAGGTCAGATCAGGATATGTAAGCAAATGACCTCATATGATCAAAAATGATGTAGGGCCAATGTAGGTACTAAAAATAGCCCAAAAAATCACTAAAAATGCAAAAAAATATTTAGGGATGGTATAGAGCCTATTGCAGGCCCAGGCACATCAAAATTACCAAAAAAGGTAAAAATTGATCATGATCTCATCTTGTAGCAAAAAATCTGAAAAAAATCCTAAAAATAGTCAAAAAATTTAGGGGTGCCTTGTTGGCCCTGAAAATGCCAAATAAAAAAAAATACACGACAAGTGTAAAAATTTTCATCACTCCAAATCATTCCAAATCCACTATACAGTCAGTATATATGATGTATATGCTATATTTAGCATCCTAGTACCTTTATTGGGCTAAAAATAGAACTTGATCTCATCTGATAGCAAAAAATCTGAAAAAATCATGAAAAATACTCAAAAAATTCAGGGGTGCCTCATTGGCCCTGAAAATGCAAAATAATAAAATTTACACGATACAATTGAAAAACAACATCACTCCAAATCATACCAAATCCACTACACAGTCAGTATATATCATGTATATGCCATTTATAGCACCCCTAGTACCCTCAATCACTTATATCACTCAAGAATCATACCAAACTGAATGATTTGGGGAGTAAATATATTGTACTTTAGCACACCTAGTAACCTTGATAACTTAGAACAATTTATATTACTCAATATGTTCAGTACACTTAGCACTTATCACACCTAACACACTAAAACTCATAACAGTACTTATATGTATTATACTTAACACAGTTGACAATGAAAATACTTAAAACAGTGTTATCAGTCACTATACTTAACACACTTAACAGTCAAAAAGTCGGAACAATTGTTATACTATAACACACTCATAACAACGAGTTTTGGGCGCTTATGGGCGCTTATTTGGTGTTTTTGAGGCGAAATTCATTAATAGCACACTCAATAATTTTTGTGTGGGCTCTATACTGTGTCAGGATATTGTATATATCATGTTCCTCTAGATTCAATTTAGAGAACTCAAGATTACAGCTTTTGGGATTGGCTATATTGTGATCTTTTGTGAGGTGAAGGTTTCCGATATCAAAGAATGGGTGAAAGCTGTGGGTTTCAACGCGCAGAGTGCCAAAAAGAAAAAACCAGGTCAAGTATCCCTTTATGACTCTGACGAGTCTGATGAGGAGGAAGAGGAGGAGGGCGCTGGGCACAAGAGCACAGATGAGGACGACGACGACGAACCAGGTGATGGCTTCATTGCGCACATAGCAAGTTCCGAGCATCATGCTGGTTCCTCGCACCGGGCAAAGACAGGCAAGAGAAAGACAAGGGATAGCTCAAAGGAAGACCATCGACATAAAGGTTCTGTGTCTCGTCCTGAGTCTTCACGCGTAACAGATAGTCACACGAGGAAGAAGAAGAAGAGTGAAAGCTCAAAAGGTGGTGAGCAACGCTATCGTTTGCCTATCAAAAAGTCGAAATCTTCTAGAGTAAGTAATGTCAATCAAAGGTTGCGTAAGTAGTATAGACATAAGTAGGGTGGTATAAGTAGGATAGGTGTAAGTAGTGTAGTGTATATCTGCTTATATGTGATATCTTGTGTTAACAGGAATATTCCGGCTTTCTGTGACCTCTGGCCAAAATTCTGAGATGTAGGAATATTTAGGAATATTCTGAGGGGTAGGAATATTCTGAGGGGTAGGAATATTCTGAGGGGTAGGAATATTCTGAGGGGTAGGAATATTCTGAGAGGTAGGAATATTCTGAGGGGTAGGAATGTTCTGAGAGGTAGGAATATTCTGAGAGGGAGCTAGATATATTCTAGGAGTAGGAATATTGGGAATATGTAGGAATATTCTGAGGGGTAGGAATATTCTGAGAGGTAGCTAAATATATTCTAGGAGTAGGAATATTGGGAATATGTAGGAATATTCTGAGGGGTAGGAATATTCTGAGGGGTAGGAATATTCTGAGGGGTAGGAATATTCTGAGAGGTAGCTAGATATATTCTAGGAGTAGGAATATTGGGAATATTCTGAGGGGTAGGAATATTCTGATAAGGAATATTCTGGGAGTAGGATTAGTAGGGATATTCTAAGGGGTAGGAGTAATAGGAATATTCTGAGAGGTAGTATTCTAAGGGGTATTCTGGGAGTAGGATTAGTAGGGATATTCTAAGGGGCAGGAATAATAGGAATATCCTGAGAGGTAGTATTCTAAGGGGTAGGAATATTCTGATTAGGAATATTCTGAGAGGAGTAGGAATATCCTGAGTAGGAATGTTCTAAAAGGGAAGGAATATTCTTCTACTGAAGCCTGAGTAGAAAGTCTGTTAGGAATATTCTGAATGGTGAGAATATTCTGATTGGGAATGTTCTGAGGGATAGGAATATTCTGATTGGGAATATTCTGAGGAGTAGGAATATTCTGATTAGGAATATTAGGGATATTCTAAGGGGTAGGAATGATAGGAATATTCTGAAAGGTAGTATTCTAAGGGGTAGGAATATTCTGAATGGTGAGAATATTCTGATTGGGAATGTTCTGAGGGATAGGAATATTCTGGGAGTAGGAATATTAGGGATATTCTAAGGGGTAGGAATAATAGGAATATTCTGAGAGGTAGTATTCTAAGGGATAGGAATATTCTGATTAGGAATATTCTGAGAGGAGTCGGAATATCCTGAGTAGGAATATCCTGAGTAGGAATGTTCTAAAAGGGAAGGAATATTCTTCTACTGAAGCCTGGGTAGAAAGTCTGATAGTCATAGAAATAGTCCTATGTAGGCTTACTAAAAGAAATTTCTGACTAGGAATATTCCTGCTTCAATCTGCTTGGGAATCCTTAGTGAGGAATATTCCTACTTAGAGCTGCCTGAGGGAATTCCTGACTAGGAATGTTCTTACTTAGCCCACAGAGTTATTAAGGAATATTCCTACTTAGACCTGCCTGAGGGAATTCCTGACTTGGAATATTCTTACTTAGCCCACAGAGAGGGATGCTGACCAGGAATATTCCCACTGGGGCTTACTCAGGGAAATTCCTAGCTAAAGGAATGTCCTGATATCAGGAAGTCCTGGGAATTTTAACCTAGTTAGGCAGGAATTTTCCACTTCGTTACCTACCTAAGATGGTATATTGGGGTGGTTGCCTGAAGTGGATATATGATGATCTTTTATGATTTTACACTGCTTTGTGTAAATCACAGTGCATACATCCATGTTATGAAGTCAAACTCCTTCTGGGCAATGAAAGGAGACATCCTACAACCTATTCTAAGGGTACTAGGTGTGCTAAAAATAGCATGTACATCATATATATCTAGATTTAGTATGATTTGGAGTGATAACATTTTTTACACTTGTCGCATATTTTTTTTATTTTGCGTTTTCAGGGCCAATGAGGCAACCCTGAATTTTTTGAATATTTTTTATGATTTCTTTCAGATTTTTTGCTATCTGATGAGATCAAGTTCTATTTTTGAACCAATTTCCTTGTTAGGCAATTTTGATGTGCCTGAGGTAGCCAATACCTCATTGTAGCTATTTTTGGGTTCCTCCCATGCTCGACTATGGATTTGTGCAAAGCTCCCCTATTTGCAAAGCACCAGGTCATATGGATTTGCACATCACCAAGGTGGTCAACATGCTTGTCTATCAGGTGAGAACTCAATATTTGCTCTCAATCCTAGTGTTAATGCAACATTCAGGACAACGGCAACAATCCTGACAACCGAGCACTACCTTTACGCAAGAGTGGTTCAGAAGTGATACTTCATGACCACAAGGTAGTGCTTGGTGAGCTTGGGCTTGAGCTCACCGAACCTATTCAGCACTGACTAAGGAACCTGTCTGGGTAGATGTGAAATGGGATGAGGCTATTGTGGTAGAAGATCAGGGTTTGTTGTTACTGAAGCCACAGGGGCTTGCAATTCTTATCTAAGCTCTGTGCGAAGCTCTCAAAATTTGTACTATGTATGAACTATTTCACCTTCTACACAAAGCGCTTTGATATCTTAGTTAGCCTTTTGTTGTGATCTATTGAACACTCATTGTTCATCACTTCTACTGGTATATCCTTGTTTCGCTCTGCTAAATGGTTTGCTGACCGTACTTGACTCAGTGTTCATTGTTGACCACTCATGTTACTTATTGCAATTGTTGACTCTGGTAAGTGAGACCATTGTTCTCAAAATTTTGACCTTTGAGTAGCCGGGGCCACACGGCCTTTGCAACCTTTCCTCGAAACCACCACTGTCGAACTGCACAGATATTTCAACATCCTCATCATGGCTATTACGAGCCCCTTCTCTTCAGAGCAACAAGAAGTCCTCAAAACCTATCTGCCAGGATATCTTGCCAAAGACAGCAATTCCAGAAGAAGCCAGTATCATAAAGAGATTGTCAATGAGATTCTCGAACGTGCCGAGTTTAAACACAAGCTGTTGTTGAGCATCAAAAGCATGGGCGACTGGAAAACAGTAAGTCCATCATCTCACAGTTGGCCCTTAGTGACTTGATTGTTTTCAGTCCATTGAGAAGTACTTCACCAATCAAAGAGATAAGCAGAAGTGACATGAGCAGAAGCAGCATGAAATGAAAGATCCACAAATTGCTGGTCCATCTGGTCATGATCCGATTGCCCGTGCTCAAGTTTTGCGCAAGGCTGCTCGCCTTTTCCAAATCCTCAGCCATGATACTATCGACGGCAAGACATTTTTCAGAAATGAGAAGGATGCGGAGATTCAAAAGCATGCCGCGACTCTTGAAGGGGAATCAAGTGCATGTTTCAAGAAGGCACTTACTGCTCTTTGGAATGCCGAAACAAATCAGGCTGGATACAACATGGAGGCACAAAATTTTGGAACATCACTCTGTATGTTTTTCCACATCCTGGCATTTTACCATCTCCGATGATGAACTCTGGTTTAGGAACCAAAAACAATTCATCCCGGGAACCCTTGAGCTTCTGAGGGCCTTGTGTGAGTATCTCCACCTGGGGAAGGCTCGGCTCATGCTCTTATACTCATTTCCATGCGAAGATGGCTCATTCGAAAGTGGGGCATTAGAAGGGCATTGGGATCCAAATACGCCTGATTTTGCAGATAAGTATAAAGAGGATTATGATAGCCTCTTGGCCGTGTGGCGTAAATATGGTGGGGAGTTTTGTCCAAGTAAGTCATCTTATGCTTGTCTCAGTAAATAGACCTCATGCTCTCATACAGGGACTGTTCCTGCCGGGACAGGAGATAGAAAATACACAATCACTTTGGATGCAGACAAGCGCTTGTGCTTTCCAGATGCTGTGCCTGAAGATGTCCCAATTCAGGTTCTTCAAAACTTACTCTCCTCATATCTCAAATCACTATGGCATATGTCATTATTTCAAGTAACAATGACTGGTTCTCATTGTATATCTACAGAATATTCTGGCCGCTGCCTACCTCTCTATATCGATCTTGAGACAAGTCCAGAAACATTCATTGACATCGAAAGATTCAAGAACTCGACCCTGCAAGATCCACTGAACAAGTCTCTCAAAGGCTCTGCAATTTTTGCACTTGCAGAATTTTTTGCAGAGCATGGAGCGATGTCGGTGTCCTCTCCCTTCGAGTTTTGTAAACACTCAGATACAGACTCTTCTGCAATAACTGCTGACTGTTAGGACCGTGCCACCAACGGAGTCGGAGCTCCGATCAGAGACACAGAGGATTGTTGAACGTTAGTGTTGTTATTGAGCAACACCCTCGCCACGTTACCGTGTTCAACCAAGAGAGCAGAGGAGGACGAGTACAACGTGTACGAAGTCTGACAGAGGTTCGGAGTCGGCAATAATCAACGATCAAGATGACACCAAGAGCACAGAGGTGAGTGTTAACATTAACAAGGTAATCCAATTTGATATTAAAACTGAGGTATGTAAGTATGTACAGGCTCCTTATATACTGTACGGATAGTCAGTCTAATCTAAAGTACAGTAAGACAATACACATCTCGGTACTACAGCATCGGAGGTGAGAAGGACAATAAGCTATTGTAAAGTAAATCAATATAAAGGTCAGCTGAGCTGTCATAGAATAAAACAATAAGATCATAATCAAAGTATAAGACCAGACCAATACGCCGACAGAATCGGAAGGAGGGACAAGGCGGACACTGCTAGGCATGACTAGAGAGATTCAGGAAATCTCTAAGTCCAATCGCCGAGTGAAGCTCCGACGGAGCTCCGAGTATGATGGTCGTAACACTGACAGTCCATTGCCTGCTTCAAAAGTTCTGCCAGTTCTACCTGCAATGACCAACCAAGTTCCGTCACCTGGTTCGGAAGCTCCACCAGCTACTTCGACAACTAATCAAGTCCTTCCACCAGTGGCCATGTTGCCTACGTCTCTAGGTGCAGGAAGTACTAACCGAGTCCTGTCGCCTGCTTTGGAAATTTCACCGGTTGCACCTACTTCAATTGCGATGACCAACCAAGTTCCATCGCCTGGTTCGGAAGCTCCACCAGCTACTTCGACAACTAATCAAACCCTTCCACCAGTGGCTATGTCGCCTACATCTCTAGGTGCAGGAAGTACCAACTGAGTCCCATTGCCTGCTTTGAAAATTCCACCGGTTGTACCTACTCTGACAACTACACCAGTGCCTATGTCTCTAGGTGCAGGAGGTACCAATCGAGTCCCGTCACCTGCTTTGGAAGTTCCACCAGTTGTACCTACTTCAATGACTAACCACTGAGCTACGTCGCCTGCTTTGGAAGCTCTGCCTGTGTCTACGTTAGAAAGCATACAGCACAAGAAAGACAAAAGAGGCCAGGTAAGACATGGGAAGAAGAAGGATGCAAAGTTTTGGTTCTATATGGTTGAGCTGATTGAAGGGGCAGAGGGATCTCAGAAGGTTGAAGAAGTGCTTGGCAAATGATCTACTCGCTCCACTGCTGCTTTGGCAATCTCAGTATCGGCACTGGTTCAGCAAAACCTCGAACAGACCCAGCAACCTGAATGTATCGAGGGAGCCGAGACATCCAATGCTCGAGTCCAAAGGTCAACGCAATCCAATACCATGGGTACAGCTCTGGCTCCAGGTCCTGTTTGGCAAAATTGCAAGCGCAAAAACCTACCTGAAAATGATGTTGCCAATGACCAGATTGAAGCACCGCCAATCGCCAAATGCAAACAGGGCACAAGAACAGCTTCTGCGAAGAAATGGTGAGTAAGTTGACACAGTTGAGAAATGTTGGATTGACTTGAGTATCTTATTAGAAACTCAAGACATCTTCTCTTGAGTGCGGGCACCAGTCATCTCAAGGTCAAGTGGTGAAGTGGTCTTAAGCTTACTCATCTGAAGTCAGTCAACTTAAGGCTGGTGAACTTAGAGGTATGCTCAAGATTGGAGGTGACTGAAGACAGTAGCTTAAGTTTTGAAGTAGCTTAAGACAGGCTGTGTACTCAAGATGTGATACTAGTAATATAGGCGGTGACTTAAGATGTTCATTGTTAGGTAACTTTAGACTAAATTAGCAGTCTTAAGAATGAGACTTAAGATGGGCATTGTGTAGTCAATATGGGTTCAAATTACTACAAGTTGGCCTTGAGTCAACTTAAGTACGGTGACAAAAGATGGATGGAACTTAAGTTTTGCTGCCATAGATTCATTGAGGGCATGGTGCAGAAGGTCATCCATCCAATCATCAACATGGTATGTTTTTGTTTATGGAGTGCAAGGTTTTGTGTACTAACTGTCATCTAAGGCGAACCGAGTATACCAAGAGACTGGATTTCATATTGGAGGATATATCATTCACCCTGACACTCAACTGTCAATCTGGGTATCAACTCAAGCTTTACAGGAGGTCAAAACAAGGAATGGAACTCAAATGCTGATGCAGGCAAAAGATATTGCAGCTCAGCTCATGTAAGTGGGTTGGAATACTGTTCTGATATATTTTTTTTTTCATTGTTGAGTGTATTGAGTATATTGAGTATGATATACATTACTACTGCTCTAAGGTTTTTCATTGTCTAGTATAATAAGCAGTGAGTGCGCTGCCAATGAATATATTAAATGATATAAGCTCTCCTGAGTGTCTGAGGGTACTAAATGTGCTAAAAATAGTATGTACATCATATGTAACCAATGTATAGTAGATTTGGTATGATTTGGATTGATGTCATTTTTCAAAAGTGTTGTGTACGGACTACATGTCTGTCTCACTGTCAAAGGGAGCTCCAACTCATTGAAGAGCCATGTCCATATAGATTGGGCAGACATTGGTGTGGACACTGTTTCCAAATCTTCTGGACCTACAAACCTTTTCTGTACAATTTCATTGCCTGCATTGCATCTGGGAAGACAGTTTTCAATGAAACTGTCACACAGAAAACACATCCAATTGATATGGTGTGTGTTTTGCTTTCAAATGCAGATTAAGCTCATCCATTGATCTATGGGCCAATGTCAGGTAATTACCCACTCAATTACTTCCCTAAACTTTTCACTCAATTGTTGTGCAAATTGGCTTCATGGACAACCATGTTTGTATTTGTATCATCAGATGTAGTTTGCATGTATTCTTGATTTGTAGTCTTTCATTTAATAAGGAATTCAATATTCACATTCAACCCCTATTCTTGATTTCTGTTGATTTCTGCTCTTTTATTCACTTTCAACATCATTCTGTTCTGACATTTCCTGTCCTATTCTACCTGTGTTACAAGTACTTATACTCAAAATACATCTGGTACTTAGTACAAATTACTACATAGTGTTCTCCTGACTCTCTAGGCTTTCTTTCTTATGATCAATTGCAGCATGCAACAACAAATGGACATCCTTGCTATCCTTCACTATCAATCACCACTATGCAAATTCAGAACTGCACCATGTTGGAGATGATATTCAGCAATATTTTGGTGATCCTACAATGCTGCTGCTTGAATTGCAGTTCTCCATCTGTCATCCTGCAAATTGACATCTGCACCATGTTGGAGAAGATATTCAACAATATTCTGAAAACCTCCACATGCTGCTGCTGCAATTGCAGTTCCATAATTGCCACCCTGCAAATTGACATCTGCACCATGATGGACAAGATATCCAACAATATTCCAATAACCTCCACATGCTGCTGCTGCAATTGCAGTTCCATAATTGCCACCCTGCAAATTGACATCTGCACCATGTTGGAGAAGATATTCAACAATATTCTGATAACCTCCATATGCTGCTGCTGCAATTGCAGTTCCATAATTGCCACCTTGCAAATTGACATCTGCACCACGTTGGAGAAGATAATCAACAATATTCTGATAACCTCTATATGCTGCTGCTGCAATTGCAGTTCCATAATTGCCACCCTGCAAATTGACATCGGCACCATGTTGGACAAGATATTCAACAATATTCTGATAACCTCCATATGCTGCTGCTGCAATTGCAGTTTCATAATTGCCACCCTGCAAATTGACATCGGCACCATGTTGGAGAAGATATTCAACAATATTCTGAAAACCTCCACATGCGGCTGCTGCAATTGCAGTTCCATAATTGCCACCCTGCAAATTGACATCTGCACCATGGTGGACAAGATATTTAACAATATTCCAATAACCTCTACATGCTGCTGCTGCAATTGCAGTTCCATAATTGCCACCCTGAAAATTGACATCTGCACCATGTTGGAGAAGATATTCAACAATATTCCGATAACCTCCATATGCTGCTGCTGCAATTGCAGTTCCATAATTGCCACCCTGCAAATTGACATCTGCACCATGGTGGACAAGATATTCAACAATATTCCGATAACCTCCACATGCTGCTGCTGCAATTGCAGTTCCATAATTGCCACCCTGCGAATTGACTTCTGCACCATGTTGGACAAGATATTCAACAATATCTTGATAACCTCCATATGCTGCTGCTGCAATTGCAGTTTTAAAAAGGCCACCCTGCAAATTGATATCTGCACCATGTTGGACAAGATATTCAACAATATTTTGATAACCTCCATATGCTGCTACTGCAATTGCAATTCCATACTTGCCACCCTGCAAATTGATATCTGCACCATGTTGGACAAGATATTCAACAACATCTTGGTGACCTTCAGATGCTGCTGCTGCAATAGCAGTTCCATAATGACCACCCTGCAAATTAATATCTGCACCATGTTGGAGAAGATATTCAACAACACCTTGGTGACCTCCTGATGCTGCTGCTGCAATTGCAGTTCCATAATAACCACCCTGCAAATTCATATCTGCACCATGTTGGAGAAGATATTCAACAAGACCTTGGTGACCTCCTAATGCTGCTGCTGAAATTGCATTTCCATAATTGCCACCCTGCAAATTGACATCTGCACCATGGTGGACAAGATATTCAACAATATCTTGATAACCTCCATATGCTGCTGCTGCAATTGCAGTTCCATAACTGCCACCATGCAAATTGATATCTGCACCATGTTGGACAAGATATTCAACAATATTTTGATAACCTCCATATGCTGCTACTGCAATTGCAATTCCATACTTGCCACCCTGCAAATTGATATCTGCACCATGTTGGACAAGATATTCAACAACATCTTGGTGACCTTCAGATGCTGCTGCTTGAATTGCAGTTCCCCATCTGCCATCCTGCAAATTGATATCTGCACCATGGTGGAGAAGATATTCAACAATATTTTGATATCCTCCATATGCTGCTACTGCAATTGCAGTTCTATAATTGCCATCCTGTAAATTGACATCTGCACCATATTGGACAAGATATTCAACAATATCTTGATAACCTCCATCTGCTGCTGCTGCAATTGCAGTTCCACAAAGGCCACCCTGCAAATTGACATCTGCACCATGTTGGACAAGATATTCAACAATATCTTGATAACCTCCACTTGCTGCTGCTGCAATTGCAGTTCCATAATTGCCACCATGCAAATTGACATCTGCACCATGTTGGACAAGATATTCAACAACATCTTGGTGACCTCTAAATGCTGCAATGGCAACAGCAGTTCCCCGATGGCCAACCTGCAAATTGATATCTGCACTGTGTTGGACAAGATATTCAATGATACCTTGGTGACCTTGATATCTGCACTGTGTTGGACAAGATATTCAATGATACCTTGGTGACCTTGATATGCTGCTGCTGCAATTGCAGTTCTAAAAAGGCCACCCTGCAAATTGATATCTGCACCATGTTGGACAAGATATTCAACAACATCTTGGTGACCTTCAGATGCTGCTGCTGCAATTGCAGTTCCATAATCGCCACCCTGCAAATTAATATATGCACCATGTTGGACAAGATATTTCACAACATCCTGATGACCTCCATGTGCTGCTCCTGTGATTGCAGTTCCAAAAGTACCACCCAGCAAATTGACATCTGCACCATGTTGGACAAGATATTCAACAATATTTTGGTGACCTTCAGAGGCTGCTGCTGCAATTGCAGTTCCACGATGGCCAACCTGCAAATTGATGTCTGCACTATGTTGGAAAAGACATTCAACAATATCTTGGTAACCTCGAAAAGCTGCTGCTGCAATTGCAGTTCCAAAATAACCACCCTGTAAATTAACATCTGCACCATATTGAAGAACCAGTTCAACAATCACTTTATAACCTTTAACTGCTGCTGCTTGAATTACACTACCATAGAATCCCCCCTGTGTATTGATATCTTTTGAAGCTAATCAGACTTATTTCATCTGATACCTTTTGAACATACCTGAATTCAATTGATAATCATCCATCAAAACTCTCTGCATACATATTTTCAATCCATAACATGCAGCAATGTATAGGTTACTACATTGCACAAATAAACCATTATTCCCATCCTGAGAATCTAATTCCCAAAAATTCTGTTTCCAGTTTTTCAACACTTCTAGTTTATTGTGAAGAAATTCTTGAGTAAGTTGTATTGTGTCTTCACATGGAAATTGTTCTTCTTCATTATATTGACTATGTTTTGCCCAATATTGTGTTGCATACTGCTCAAATGTAACAATGTCTCTTATGCAAACCCAATGAATATTGTCCCTTATAGGCTTATACTCCCTTTGACTGAGAAGACAAATCAGACACATTTGACCTATATTATTGTGTGCCAGCTGTGCATTGATATTCAACAATTTGCTTTCTTTACTATGATTGTTGTTGCCTAGCAAGAAATCCTTTACAGATGCATGTGCAAGTTGAACAATGTCCCTGCTATCAACAGTGATTAATGTTGTATCAATAATTTTCTCCAATCCAATTAGCATTTTTGCATCCAAATCCACTTCTTTTGATTGCAGATCAACAGAAAGAATAGTTGCAACTTGTGTCATATGAAGAGGCTTAAATGCATATAAAACCCATAAAAGAATATTTTGTGCCTCATCAGAGTGATCACTGTTTTCACATCTTGTGATAGCTTCAGAATATATTTCTTCCAGGTTTGAAGGTAACTTGGATAGTGCTTTGTGTATTGCTTTTGCAGTTGCACTGGTTTTCAAGATTTGAAGTTGGCAGTCAACATAACGGAATCTATCAAATGCTCAGTTTTTAGTGACTCAAATGAGATAGAAAACTCACCCTCCATCTGCTTTTTCCATCAATATTGTTTGAACCTCAGTATCCAAGTCAGTACTGTTGAATGATGTTTTCTTCTTCAGAAAAATATCAATATCATCATCAACCTTTTTGTTGTTCCTCAGAGAGACTGTAGAGTACTTAGAGTATTCTGGCTTATAATTGCGAGTTGAAAGCATAACTCCACTAACTAAATCCAAGCTGGTGATCTTTTCACAAAAGTTCCATACTTCTTCTTCATCTTTGCATTCATCCAAAGCATCAATTATAACATAAACTTTATACGCCTTCTCAGCTAGATCCTTTGTAATCTTTATCAATGTATCTTCTAGATCAATATTGGTAGGTTTTGAATGAACAAGCCCATGTTTTAAAGATTCATGCAAGTGTTGTAATATAGGGTGGATTTTTTTATCTTGAGCACCTAGCTGTAGAAGGAAAGATGATAATAACCCTTGAAAACTTGACTTTGATCCAGAATTATCTCGGGTATCAAAGTAATGATATATCATGAAAGTTGGAAATGTTGCTTGTTTAAAACTTTGAATAATACTGGTACTAAGATGAAATTGATATTGTCAAGACTCATGTATACTTATATGCAGTGTGCAATTGACATACAGCAAGAATGTTTTGCCTGATCCAGCTGCAACACAAAATTGAATACTCAATTTATTATTATTATTTCAAATTCCTACCTTGACCTTGAATACACAATATACTTCCTTCCTCTTTCCACTTCAAATAAACAGGATCTTCCAAAATCCATTGACCTGTTCCAGCTACTTTCTGATTAAAAGCTGTAGCATAAGTGATGGAAGAATCTGGAGCTGCAAGCCAGTCATGAAGTTTTTTCTCTTCATCACTTGAGAGATCTGAGGTCACAACGTCATTTACCAGCAATAGTAGTTCTCATATGGCACTTACAATAGTACTTATGCATATCTCTTTCTGCTACATTGAATTCCCCTCCAGTGACTGTTACATTTTGTGCATGATTGAATATGCCACTGTTACCAGTTCAATATGTGCATATATATCAGTTGACTTTGTGAAATTTACCTTTCTATATTCTGGCTACTGTTTTTGTGGATTTCTTAAATACTCATAGTCTATAGAGCCCAAAATAAAATAATTATCTACCTTTGGTTTGCCATATAATGTCAGTGAAAGATAAGTGTTGATGGGCAAGAGTAGAAATGTATCAAAACAGAAGCTCTTTTTATATGTACCCTTTAAAAAGCACCTGATCTAATACTTGACAGGTGCTATGATATTATATACATTTCATATCAGCATCAATCTCATATTTTGGTTCATCTATTCAATAGACTCCTGCAACAGCCTGTATTTTTCATTCTATATATAGACTATCATATTATTATCTGTATGTTATCTCAATTTGGACAATGATTCTCACCAGGAAC
Source organism: Lentinula raphanica (assembly GCA_027919835.1). Taxonomy (NCBI): domain Eukaryota; kingdom Fungi; phylum Basidiomycota; class Agaricomycetes; order Agaricales; family Omphalotaceae; genus Lentinula; species Lentinula raphanica. The sequence continues at coordinate 799,148 of JANVFP010000020.1, forward strand.
TGTACTTAGAACTAGACTAGGCTTTTATGTATGTACAGCGGTAACACCATAGGGTATTGATACCATTCATCAGGAAAAATATTCTCATCTCTAGAGTCCCCAGAGATACCCCTCAATTCCTAGGTAGTCTCAGAGCACCTAGAGTATCTGAGTTCTTTGAGGCTTCTAAAAATTCTCTGGGTGCTTTCAGGTGCTTTCAAATGCTTTCAGATGCTTTCAGGATCTTTCAGGATCTCTAGGATGTTTTTTGATCTTTAAAAGCTCACAAAAATCTCTGGGCAGCCTAGGAATTGGGGGATATCTCTGGGGACTCTAGAGATGAAAATATTTTTCCTGATGTTGATCAGGAATATTGCTCACCAGGTTAACCAATCATCCTGAGTAGAGTTTCTCATCAGCTCATATCTCCTCCACCACACATACAAGATCAGGAACTGATGGACCTACCTTGAACCATGTGTGACTCTTTGGAGCCATGAAATGCCTTGGGCAGTGAAATCTTAGGAAATACCTCACTGACAAGGCTCATGACCATTAATTGCCCTAAAAAGTGCAACAGACCCCTTCTGAACTCTTGAGTATAGAAAAACTTCAGTTAAAACAAGAGATCCATCTCTAGATTGATACTTAACATACAAAGGCATGTACAAGCATGATACTTGATGTAGGATGGTGTAGGAGTAGGAATCTTTGAACAACTTTGAGGGTTCCAACTGATTTTGTGTACAGCAGTATACAGCCAAGAGAGCAAATTAATGAGAGATCAGTGGCAATTGTGCCTCAATGTATATGTGGCACCAAGCATTGGTTTTGGGCAATGGCAGGACACAAGCAAACACTTCTCTGGAATCTATATCTCTCATCAAGTTTGCAATATGAAAGAAGGATCCTCTCTTCTGGCATAGATCTAGCCCACTAGAGTATGGCAACAAGACTCCAAGAGATGGCCGTATACACTGTCAGTGTCAGAATAAGAATGAGAATTGTGCATGCAGGCAACTTGAACTTCCATTAGTGCAAATGAATTCTGTGGGATTGAGCATTTGTTACGACCATCATACTCGGAGCTCCGTCGGAGCTTCACTCGGCGATTGGACTTAGAGATTTCCTGAATCTCTCTAGTCATGCATAGCAGTGTCCGCCTTGTCCCTCTCTCCGATTCCGTCGGCGCATCGGTCTGGTCTTATACTCGATTATGATCTTATTGTTTTATTCTCTGACAGCTCAGCTGACTTTTATATTGATTTACTTTACAATAGCTTATTGTCTTTCTCACCTCCAATGCTGTAGTACCGAGATGTGTATCGTCTTATTGTACTTTAGATTAGACTGACTATCCGTACAGTATATAAGGAGCCTGTACATACTTACATACCTCAGTTTTAATATCAACTTGGATTACCTCGTTAACGTTAACACTCACCTCTGTGCTCTCGGTGTCGTCTTGATCGTTGATCACCGCCGACTCCGAACCTCCGTCGGACTTCGTACACGTTGTACTCGTCCTCCTCTGCTCTCTTGGTTGAACACGGTAACGTGGCGAGGGTGTTGCTCAATAACAACACTAACGTTCAACAATCCTCTGTGTCTCTGATCGGAGCTCCGACTCCGTCGGTGGCATGGTCCTAACAGTATATTAAAACTTATCTCGTCAACGTTGCACTGATTCATCTCTATTCCATATGGATCGCACTCAACGAACACTACGGGCTCAAACTCGTGCTGCTCGTCGTCCTCGTACCCCTTCTCCCACCCGGGATGAAGAAAATCCTTTTGTCGCAAATGCTCAGGCTTTGACAGCTTTCAACGAATCTATCTCTGCAGTTGGTAACCGGAGACCGCGCATTTCTGCGTTCGGTCCCGCTCCTGTTCCTCTTCCGACGGTTACTACTGAAAACGTTCGCGGTGTTTCGGAATCTACGGAGTATGTCTATCAGACTGCTATTCTGCCTAGTGGTGAACACGTTCATGTATTAACTCCGAAAGCTAAACGGGTTATCGAAGGTGAACCTGTTCCTCCACTACAACCACCTCCTACTCCGTCTTGTGCAGCTGCCAGACCTACCCAAGTTCCTTCTCTACCCGGACATTCGCAAGGTAGTCATCATTCCAGAGATCCGGAACCTCGACGTGATCCTCCGTCGGATCTGCCGGGCTTTCCGCCAGGTTTTCCTGGTGATGAACCGGATGATGAAGGACCTCCCGATGGCCCGAGACGTGATCCTCCTGAAGGTCCACCTGATGATGGTCCTCCTGAGGGTCCTCCCGGACGCCCTGGCGACGATCGAGATCCTCCTGACCCACCTCCCAATCCACCTCCGTCAGTTCGAAGTCGTTCTTCGAGCTCTTCTCGTTCGTCAGATAACTTGGCTCTTAATGCCTTGATGTCCTTCAACGACACTCTTGCGGATTTCACATCGGCCTTACGTCCGAAGGAGTCGGAATCGGACTCTGGAAAGACGAAGGTCAAAGACCCTGAACCATTTGATGGTTCTAACCCCCGAAAACTCAAATCTTTCCTGGTATCTTTGTCTTTGGTATTCATTGATCGTCCGAACTATTTCACTGATCAGCGGAAAATCAATTACGCCTTGTCATACTTGACCGGCGCCGCTCGTGAATGGTTTGAACCGGACATCTTGGATCCGAATGTCGAAGCTCTACCTGCTTGGACCACGTCATACGCTGCTTTAGTCCAGGAGCTGCAGGAAAACTTTGGTTTGTACGATGCGCAGGGTGAGTCCAAAGATAAACTCGGAACCCTTTGGATGCGCAACGACGAAAAGGTCGGAGCGTACAATATCAAGTTTAACACTCTGGCTGCTGCCTCCGGTTGGGATGTGAATGCTCTCCGATGGGCGTATCAGAAAGGACTAGCACCCCGACTCAAGGACGAAATTGCTCGTATGCCGGAACCTCGGACTCTCTCCGAATATCGGAGAGAAGTGTTACGGTTGGATAACCGTTACTGGCGCAGAGAAGAAGAGAAGAAGCGGGAAAGTCATTGGTTTTTGGAGCCTTCGGACCCAAAGAAAGGGAAGAAGGATGGCAAGAAACCGGTACCGTTTAATTCCTCTCAGAACTCTGGTGCTAATCAGTCCTCGTCGTCCTCTGGTTCGAACTTTAACAATCAAAAGAAGTTCGGTAATTCCACAGCCTCATCCGTATCGGCCCCGGTGTCACCATCCTCCTCGCTATCATCGTACTCAGCAACTAGAGCCTGGGCTACGGAAGTCCTCGAAGTACCGTCTTCGACATCCAATTCCTCATCGGCTGTGGTAGAAGCAAGCGGGGTGTGTGACTGTTGACTGGAAGAGAAATTTACCGGTACCCCGGCTGCAGGACGACGACGAGACCGAAGCAGGGGCTCCGACGTGGCCATAACTGAGGGAAGCGGGGTAGCAGGCGTAATGGATGACGACGGGCGAGGAGAAAGAGGAGTCGGGTCAAGGAAGGGAGGCTCTGAAGAAGAAGGAATGGGAGGATGGTCTCGCATGAACTCAGCCAGCTTGGCCTGATCCTCAGGAGTCGAAAGGTAGTCTACCAAGTTGCACGAAGAAGTCCATCCGAATAGTGTAGCCAACCAGGTTACGATGTCGTAGTCCAAAGGCAAGTTTGGATTGTCTTCCGCCCATCGGGAAAGCACAACGTTCAGATCAAAGCCCGAACTGCGAATGGTCTGCATGCCTTTCAGGAGCGCTTGCTGGGCATCCTGAAAAAGCGGAGCGAAGGTCGACTGGAGTTTGGTGATGTGGTCCAACGCTGTAGCATACTGATCGAGGGCGGCGGCATAACCTAGGAAGTAAGGGTTAGCAGCAGAACACGGTTAAGGAAGGAGAACTGGGAAACTTACCATTAGGATAACCCTGAACGTGGTTATGAAGGGCGAGGAATCGGTCGCGGTGGTCTTCCAAGGACAAGCAACTGGTACATGATTGATGGGTACCATTGCATTGCCGGCAAGCGCCACCTGGCTTATCGCTGCTCTCACAAACCTCCCCGCGGCTGATACAAGTCAAGCAGTTGTTGGTCGAGTAAAGGGACTCAGGGGAAGGCAGGGTACGGTTGTTGGTCGGCCATAGGAATCGAGAACTGGCATAGCCGAAACGGCTCAAGCCCTGCAAAGAGAAGGTGGTGTCGCCAATGGTGGCAAAAGCGCCAAAATCCTTCAATTCGTCCGAAACGTTCCATTTCGGTGGTCGCAAGAAAGGGATCTTGGCACCCCGCTTGTTGGCGTGCGTAGCCTTAGCAATCAGGTCAGAAAAGGGAGTCTTGGGCTGGAAATGAGGATTGGTCAGGAAGCGATGATGGGTAGTGGTATCGACGTTGTCGCCGTAGAAATAGTCGGGCTCGCCTTCCTGAATGCGCAACTGTTCCCGTTCTATGATCACGGGAGGATCAGGATGGGAAAGAACGGGAGAACCGGCTCGAGCTTTGCCTGCAGCTTTAGAAGTGCGGCGCTTCTTGGTAGGAGGATCAAGAACAGGAGGGACTTCAGCAGGGGACCGTTCTCGTTTCGCTGGTAGGGAAGCAGGAGCCTGCCTAAGCTCATCCGGAAGCTTGGGTTTCGCCTTGGCAGCCCGCGCGATGCTTTGACGAACGATCAGAACGTCTGGGGCAGCCGGACCTTTAAAAGTGTCAGGTTCGTCTTCCTCCAAGATAATGGGGTCGTCAGAGACTGGAAAAGGTTGGGCAAGCGGGCGATTTTTGGAAGCAGTTGGTGTACTAGCGGCAGTAGGAGGCTCGTCAAAGTCTGGAGACAGTGGGCGCAGTCGGCGTTTTGGCTTAGGAGGAGAAGTAACGGTGAAGGAGGCATCTGGTACGAGGACCTTCAGGGAGATAGGATGCACGATCTTGTCCACCCGGGATCCTTGACTGGACACCCGTAGCAAGAGCTGCCCTTCCCGAGTGGAAGGATCGAGCGGCAAGGGTATAGCCAGTTCATGGAGTTCAGGGCTCTCGGGGATGTCCTCCTAGGAAAGAGCTTAGTTAAGTGAGAGGATTGGACCAGGAGGTGGAAACTCGTACCAGCAGCCGGTCTCGTGTCTTGGTACTCATGCCAGGACCATCCCGAACCCGAGCATCGTAAACTCGGGCGGCGTATTCACCCTCAGTCAGGTGCTCCTCGCACAGCTGATACTGTGAAGCTTTTGTAAAAAGGTCCGATGAGTTATCGAGGAACATTTGAAAAAACCTGTGATAACTCGGAGGGGGCTCCGGAAATGGCTCCCGGGGGTGGTCATGCCTGTCACTACCTGTCACATGGGGCCTATATTTACTGTTTTGGGTAATTAATAATTATCCAGATATTAAATAAGCAGTACATTTTCAAAAAAACCCGAAAATTCATTAAAAATCTAAAAAATCCTAAAAAAGCCAGATTAGGTCAGATCAGGGTATGTAAGCAAATGACCTCATATGATCAAAAATGATGTAGGGTCAATCTAGGTACTAAAAATAGCCCAAAAAATCACTAAAAATGCAAAAAAATATTTAGGGATGGTATAGAGCCTATTGCAGGTCCAGGCCCATCAACATTACCAAAAAAGGAAAAAATTGATCATGATGTCATCTTGTAGCAAAAAATCTGAAAAAAATCATAAAAATAGTCAAAAAATTCAGGGGTGCCTTGTTGGCCCTGAAAATGCAAAATAAAAAAAAATACGCGACAAGTGTAAAAAATTTTATCACTCCAAATCTTACCAAATCCACTATACAGTCAGAATATATGATGTATATGCTATTTTTAGCACCTCTAGCACCCTCAATCACTCAGAATAGCTTATATTACTTAAAAATTACACCAAACTGACAACATTGAGTAAATATGATGTACATGATATTTTTAGCACACCTAGTATCCTTGAACACTCAGAACAATTTTTATTACTCAATATGTTCAGTACACTTGGTACTTATCAACCTAACATACTAAAACTTGGAACAGTAGTGATATGTATTATGTCTAACACAGTTGACAATGAATACTCAAACTAGTGTTATCAGTCACTATACTTAACATACTTAACAGTCAAAAAGTCGGAACAATATTACTTGATATACATAACACACTCATTGTTATACTATAACACACTTATAACAACGAGTTTTGGGCGCTTATGGGCGCTTATTTGGTGTTTTTGAGTCGAAATTCATTAATAGCACACTCAATAATTTTTGTGTGGGCTCTATATTGTGTCAGGATGTTGTCTATATCATATTCCTCTAGATATAATTCGGAGAATTTGAAAATACAACCTGTGTGGTTAGCTATACTGTGATCTTGTGTGATATAATAGTGTTTTATGTAAATGCCAATGCATATCTCCATGTAGTGCAAGTATACTGAGGCTAGTGCATGAGGAAAGCACTCCTACAGTCTACTGGCAGTGTCTGTACATGATTCAGATAGCTATCATAAAGGTTGGACACTGTGATACACATGTACATGTTTCATGTACACCATAGATGTCTACACTTACATGTAACAATAGATGTCATATTCAATGACCCCCATTTAAGATCTCTTGGCTGTATCACATAGAGTTAGCATAGAATAGGCTGTAGGATGACTCTTTTCATGACCCAGCAGCAGTTTGACTTCATAACATGGGTGTATGCACTGTCATTTACATAAAACAGTGTTATATCACAAAAAATCATAGCATAGCTAGCCCCACAGGTTGTATTTTCAAGTTCTCCGAATTTTATCTAGAGGAATATGATATAGACAACATCCTGACACAATATAGAGCCCACACAAAAATTATTGAGTGTGCTATTAATGAATTTCGACTCAAAAACACCAAATAAGCGCCCATAAGCGCCCAAAACTCGTTGTTATAAGTGTGTTATAGTATAACAATGAGTGTGTTATGTATATCAAGTAATATTGTTCCGACTTTTTGACTGTTAAGTATGTTAAGTATAGTGACTGATAACACTAGTTTGAGTATTCATTGTCAACTGTGTTAGACATAATACATATCACTACTGTTCCAAGTTCATCAGCAAAATCACTTCTGGCCTGGAGTCTCTAAGAGACTCCAGGCATACCCCCCCTTTTCCTACAGGCTCTAGAGTCTCTGAGAGAGCCTGAGAGACTCTAGAGAACTTGAAAAGACATTCAAAGAAACTTCAAATTTCCTCAGGGTGCCTAGAAACTCTCAGAGACTCTAGAGCCTGTAGGAAAAGGGGGGGTATGCCTGGAGTCTCTGAGAGACTCCAGGCCAGAAGTGATTTTGCTGATGTTTTAGTATGTTAGATGTGATAAGTACCAAGTGTACTGAACATATTGAGTAATAAAAATTGTTCTGAGTGTTCAAGGATACTAGGTGTGCTAAAAATATCATGTACATCATATTTACTCAATGTTGTCAGTTTGGTGTAATTTTTAAGTAATATAAGCTATTCTGAGTGATTGAGGGTGCTAGAGGTGCTAAAAATAGCATATACATCATATATTCTGACTGTATAGTGGATTTGGTAAGATTTGGAGTGATAAAATTTTTTACACTTGTCGCGTATTTTTTTTTATTTTGCATTTTCAGGGCCAACAAGGCACCCCTGAATTTTTTGACTATTTTTATGATTTTTTTCAGATTTTTTGCTACAAGATGACATCATGATCAATTTTTTCCTTTTTTGGTAATGTTGATGGGCCTGGACCTGCAATAGGCTCTATACCATCCCTAAATATTTTTTTGCATTTTTAGTGATTTTTTGGGCTATTTTTAGTACCTAGATTGACCCTACATCATTTTTGATCATATGAGGTCATTTGCTTACATACCCTGATCTGACCTAATCTGGCTTTTTTAGGATTTTTTAGATTTTTAATGAATTTTCGGGTTTTTTTGAAAATGTACTGCTTATTTAATATCTGGATAATTATTAATTACCCAAAACAGTAAATATAGGCCCCATGTGACAGGTGGTGACAGGCATGACCACCCCCCGGAGCCATTTCCGGAGCCCCCTCTGAGTTATCACAGGTTTTTTCAAACGTTCCTCGATAACTCATCGGACCTTTTTACAAAAGCTTCACAGTATCCTGTGCCTCGCAAAATTCACAGATCAGAATAACAAGAAGGGGGGCGACGAGCGGGCAGTTCTGGTGCCCATGCCAGTATAACTGATAATATTGCTAAGGGATAGAAGAGGTCAACATAAGAACAAGAGAACGAGAGAAATTGAAACGTACCAAACTGTCGGAAAAATTATCTAGGTTGGTAAAGGCCAGCAGTCGGCAATGGATTTCGGGTTTAGCCAGATGACCACGAATAATGCGTGAAAACCCATGTTGTAGGAAGGACAACGCTTGGAAAAGTTGGAAGCCTTCGGCGCGGGACACGGGACCGGTTTCAAAGGTTTTGCAGAAGGTTGTCAACAGACGGGGATAGAAGGTATCAGGCCGTATATCATCGATGTTTTGGTCCAGGACCTCTGAAAAGCTAACGTCCTCAGGGCGGTTGTAACGTGGTAGGCTGAAAGCTGGGGGCGCGGAGTTGGGAAGATGTTTCCAATGATTGACCAAGGAAGAGCACTCTTCCGCAGAAGCTGGCAGGAAAAGGGCATCGGGATTATCAGGCGTTGTACCCAATTCCCTAAGCTCGGCATGGAAGGCTACGCGATGAACGGCTTCGAAGTCGAGGCGATCTACGGGACGGACTGAAAGCTTCTTGCGAACAGGAGGGTCGGATGCGGATGGAGCCGGTCTTTTCTTAGAAGAGGATGCCTTGGAAGACGACGCCATCGTGTCGAGGACGTGGACAACGATGGGAGGAAGGAAGAAACGAACTTAGAAATTTTTCCAAGTCCGTTGAACCTTTGTCAGCATTTGCTAATCCCAGGGCTAGGCATAGGGATAGTATGTAAAATGTTGAAAAGAAGTTGTTTCGAGGAAGTGTGTATGTGATGTGATAGAATTAGAAGCGTGATTTACGTCATGATATCACACTCGGAAATTAAGCGCCGATAACAAACCGAGGACTTAGCGTCTTCGACAAGAGGACAGCGGAGTTGTCGGTACGGGTGCTAAGATCAACGGATCAACTTGATCTGTTAGATCACCGGGTATAATCAAGTCAGAATGTTGCGGAAAAAGTGATTGATCTGTCGGATCAGCTACAGTACCACTCCTTTCAAGGGATACGAGCCTACACTACCCATAGCGATGACCGGGGACAGTCAGATCTTTAGTTTGGGGGAGATGTTGCGCGGTTTTTCCGCGCAGGCGTGCAATGATCAAAAAGATCAACTTAGACCGTTGCATAGTATCAATAAGGACTGTAGTGAGCCCGAACTAGCAGTCAAACTTGTATCAGTATAAGCTAGGATACAGATCCTTTGGCAGGACCAGCCATGAATATCCACTTAGAGCTATTGCTCGCACCCTTGGTCGGGGATCCTTCAAGAATGCTGACTACTGGTACGAGCACACCAAGGGAATATCGACTTAGTATCAAGATCTGCCGGATCAGCACAACTGAGTTTGGTACTTGGCTGTGATGACGGAAATTTCACTTGATCTAGCAGATCAGACACAATGAGAGCCTATCCGGACGAGTTACCACACGGAAACCCTATGCAAAGTAGCGGAAACTGTCGGAAACCTGATGATCTAGCATTTCCGTGGCAGTACGGGTGAAACCCGCGACGGAAACACGCATATGTTCAAGTTCTAAACTGGGATATAGCATATGCTATGTACAGCTTTGACCAGCACTCACGGAAACGCGCGGAAACCTACGGAAAACACTTCTGAAGCATTTACCTTCGTTGTCCGCTCCAGAACACCAGGCTATATGCATACCGTTCGAAAGCTACGGACCAGACCTAAAGACCTGTATCCGCACAAATGAAATAAGTTTTGCGCCCAGATCTCTCTGAACTGGTAATCCTTTTCATCCATACGTGGGAGTAAAGGCTTCTAAGCCATACCGGACCTTGCAGATTAAGTGTGTTACTTCATCGCAATAAGCCCGACTTTTGAGTGGTTTGACTTGGTGTCTGTCACTTGCTAGTTGAAGGTAGACTCCATTCCGGAGATACAGAGGACTTGGTCTCAGGTTGTGCCGAGTGAACGTGCAGAGTTTTGGTGGCTCTGTTCAAGTTGACACGTAGTGATTGGTGATCTGCGTGATCTTCGAGGTTTTACTGAGAATAGTGATCAGTACTGCTTCACCCGGGAGCGGAATCGATTGGTCTACCATAACGTCTGGTACCCCGTTGCTTTCCGAGCCTAAAAACCCTTATCCGAGTGGAAGCCACTCAAAACAAACCCCTTAGTCCAGATCTTACGACTGGTATATCCGTGTCACTTCATTCTGCTGACCAGTATTGCTGATCTAAAAGATCTTACAAGACTGCGTTCGACTTGAGATATAAGATAGTGCGGAATCTCTGACAACGCCCCACACCTCGCTATAAATACAATTTGATTGACGAATCCGTGAAGTCGTACTCTGTGTTCGTGCTAAGTGACCTGTCATAAGGCATTATACTAAGAACTGACTTTATACCTCGTTAGCGGTGGTGAGAAAGAGGACTAGGAAAGGCTAGATAGCATCCATAGGATCTCTCCAGGCCATATCTCACTGTGTGAGTATGTCTTTTCTCTATTCCTTGGATCTATCATCCTGACTTCACCATCCATCTTGCGTGTCCTCTTTGGTCTCTATCAACAATCTATAAACGATACTCGACAGATACACATCTCGAAAGAAAGTCACACTATCACTCACCGTCAATCTACATTCGTCCTTACTCAATTGGAAAATTGAAAGTCCTGAGGGAGTATTCTTGTGAGAAGATGCGCTAGGGTCAGCTGATACTGTAAAGCTTTTGTAAAAAGACCTGATGAGTTATCCAGGAGCTTTTGAAAATAGTTGTGACGACACAGAGGGGGCTCCGGAAATGGCTCCGGGGGGTGGGCATGCCTGTCACCACCTGTCACATCTGACCTATATTTACTGTTTTGGGTAATTAATAATTATCCAGATATTAGATAAGCGGTACATTTGTAAAAAATCCTGATAAACTATAAAAATTCAAAAAAACCCAAAAAAACCTAATTAGGTCAAATCGGGGTATGTAAACAAAATAGCCTTATATGGTAAAAAATGCTGTAGGATCTATCTAGGTGCTAAAAATAGCCAAAAAAAATCACTAAAAATGCTAAAAATATGTAGGGATGGTATATAGCCTATTGCAGATCCAGGCATCCGAAAATTACCAAAAAGGAAATTTTTGATAATGATGTCATCTTGTAGCAAAAAATCTGAAAAAAATCCTAAAAATAGTCAAAAAATTCAGGGGTGCCTTGTTGGCCCTGAAAATGCAAAATAAAAAAAAATACGCGACAAGTGTAAAAATTTTTGTTACTCCAAATCATACCAAATCCACTATATAGTCAGTATATATAATGTATATGCTATATTTAGCATCCTAGTACCCTCATTGGGCTAAAAATAGAACTTGATCTCATCTGGTAGCAAAAAATCTGAAAAAATCATAAAAAATACTCAAAAAATTTAGGGGTACCTCATTGGCCCTGAAAATGCAAAATAAAAAAATTTACACGACACAATTGAAAAACAACATCATTCCAAATCTTATCAAATTTACTATATAGTTAGTATATATTATGTATATACTATTTATAGCATCCCTAGTACCCTCAATCACTTATATCACTCAAGAATCCTACCAAACTGACAACATTGAGTAAATGTAATGTACATGGTATTTTTAGCACACCTAGTACCCTTAAAAACTCAGAACAATTTATATCACTCAATATGTTCAGTATACTTAGTACTCATCACATTTAACACACTAAAACTCGGAACAGTACTTATATGTATCATAGTTAACACAGTTGGCAATGAAAATATTCAAAACAGTGTTATCAGTCACTATACTTAACACACTTAACAGTCAAAAAGTCGGAACAATGTTACTTGATATACATAACACACTCATTGTTATACTACAACCACACCGAAATTGGAAAAAATTCCACCGAGCAGAAATTTGTACAGATTGCAGTGAATTCAGTAAATATTACACTCACTCTGAAATTAGGAAGGAAACTTGATATTTCTACATAAGTAAAATAAGAGCCAAAATTTAAGAATTCAATGTATATTTTGTGTTATTGAAAATGAACATTGAAATTATATGAATATAAAAGGAAGAAATTGCTATCAAAATTAGATTTCTCCAAAGTCATTTCAATATGCATGAATAAAGAACTTTTGTATGAGGGGAAATTTCATTGGAAACCTGTATAAACAATAAGATTGAGATACATGCTGAATTGAGATATTTCGGGCTCCATATGGCAACAAATGAAATTTTTGCAGAAATTCTAGATTTCAGAACTACTGAAAATGGCAATTTGTATTCAAATTAGGGTTTTCAGCAGATTCAAAACTCCAGCTTTCGGCAAGTTTTTTGTCTTTCCCAATAGTACAATAGAAAAGTTGCCATTCAGATTATATTTCGACACCAAAGAAGTTAAGGGTTTCCAGAAAAATTTCTATTTGTATGAATCACAATGATTCAGTAGGGAAGAAATATGCACCAAAAGTTTTGCTTTCTGTATTATTTTTTCCTGATGATATTTGTAAGCTTTCAAAACACTTATCATTAGATGCAATAGTTCTACTAATTTGGCTACTTTTAAATAAGTTTTCATCAATGTGGAAATTTGATATTTTAGTTATATTTTCTGATTTTCTGAATGTTTGTATGAAATTTTTGCTATAAGGAAAGAATTCTGCTCGAAGGAATTTATTCCACTTCCGGTGTGAACACACTTATAACAACAAGTTTTGGGCGCTTATGGGCGCTTATTTGGTATTTTTGAGTCAAATTCATTAATAGCACACTCAATAATTTTTGTGTGGGGTTTATACTGTATAAGGATGTTGTTTATATCATACTACACTTGATACAATTTGGAGAACTCAAGATTACAGCCTGTGGGACTGGCTATATTGTGATCTTTTGTAATATAACAGTGTTTTATGTAAATGTCAATGAATATGTCCATGTAATGCAAGTATACTGATGGTGGTTCATGGAGGAATCACTCCTACAGTCTACTAGAAGTGTCTGGATATGGTTCAGATACTCACTATGACTATTGGACTCTGTGATATACATGTACATGTTTCATGTACACTATAGATGTCTACACTTACATGTAACAATAAATGTCCTATTCAATGACCCCCATTACAGATCTCTTAGCTGTATCACATAGAGTTAGCATAGAATAGGCTATAGGATGACTCTTTCCATGACCCAGTAGCAGTTTGACTTCATAACATGGGTGTATGCATTGACATTTACATAAAACACTGTTATATCACAAAAGATCACAATATAGCCAGCCCCACAGGCTGTAATCTTGAGTTCTCCAAATTGTATCAAGTGTAGTATGATATAAACAACATCCTTACACAGTATAAACCCCACACAAAAATTATTGAGTGTGCTATTAATGAATTTCGAATCAAAAATACCAAATAAGCGCCCATAAGCGCCCAAAACTCGTTGTTATAAGTGTGTTGTAGTATAACAATGAGTGTGTTATGTATATCAAGTAACATTGTTCCGACTTTTTGACTGTTAAGTGTGTTAAGTATAGTGACTGATAACACTGTTTTGAATATTTTCATTGCCAACTGTGTTAACTATGATACATATAAGTACTGTTCCGAGTTTTAGTGTGTTAAATGTGATGAGTACTAAGTATACTGAACATATTGAGTGATATAAATTGTTCTGAGTTTTTAAGGGTACTAGGTGTGCTAAAAATACCATGTACATTACATTTACTCAATGTTGTCAGTTTGGTAGGATTCTTGAGTGATATAAGTGATTGAGGGTACTAGGGATGCTATAAATAGTATATACATAATATATACTAACTATATAGTAAATTTGATAAGATTTGGAATGATGTTGTTTTTCAATTGTGTCGTGTAAATTTTTTTATTTTGCATTTTCAGGGCCAATGAGGTACCCCTAAATTTTTTGAGTATTTTTATGATTTTTTCAGATTTTTTGCTACCAGATGAGATCAAGTTCTATTTTTAGCCCAATGAGGGTACTAGGATGCTAAATATAGCATATACATTTTATATACTGACTATATAGTGGATTTGGTATGATTTGGAGTAACAAAAATTTTTACACTTGTCGCGTATTTTTTTTATTTTGCATTTTCAGGGCCAACAAGGCACCCCTGAATTTTTTGACTATTTTTAGGATTTTTTTCAGATTTTTTGCTACAAGATGACATCATTATCAAAATTTCCTTTGTTGGTAATTTTCGGATGCCTGGATCTGCAGTAGGCTATATACCATCCCTACATATTTTTAGCATTTTTAGTGATTTTTTTGGCTATTTTTAGCACCTAGATAGATCCTACAGCATTTTTTACCATATAAGGCTATTTTGTTTACATACCCCGATTGACCTAATTAGGTTTTTGGTTTTTTTGAATTTTTATAGTTTATCAGGATTTTTTACAAATGTACCGCTTATTTAATATCTGGATAATTATTAATTACCCAAAACAGTAAATATAGGTCAGATGTGACAGGTGGTGACAGGCATGCCCACCCCCGGAGCCATTTCCGGAGCCCCCTCTGTGTCGTCACAACTATTTCAAAAGCTCCTGGATAACTCATCAGGTCTTTTTACAAAAGCTTCACAGTATCCTGTGCTAGGGTTTGGCTGGAATTCGTTGGGCACACGAGCATACCTTAAACTGAAACCAAGCAGGCGTGACAAGGAAGTCGTACTTGGAATCGTTATAAGTAGGGTGGACGTTTTGGAGGAAAATGGTATGTTTTGCGCGCGCGCTCTCTCTGTTCATGTCATCTCACGGATCTACTCCACAGAGTCTCTAGAATTGGTCGAACCTAGGCTTTTAAGATTCCCTTGTAGTAAACACTCTAACTCAAGAAATGCTACGTTCATCAATCAACACCAATTTCATTCGGCTCCGATTCTCAATCTCTTACCGACGATGGTCAGAATCGTCGCCCACAAATCACAGGATACAGTAAAGCTTTTGTAAAAAACACTGATAAGTTATTGGGTACCTATTGCAAATAGTTGTGATAACCCGGAGGGGGTCCCGGAAATGGCTCCGGAGGGTGGTCATGCCTGTCACCACCTGTCACATATGGCTTATATTTACTGTTTTGGGTAATTAATAATCATCCAGATATTAAATAAGCAGTACATTTTCAAAAAAACCCGAAAATTCATAAAAATTCATAAAAAACCTAAAATGGCCTGATTAGGTCAGATCAGGATATGTAAGCAAATGACCTCATATGATAAAAAATGATGTAGGGTCAATCTAGGTACTAAAAATAGCCCAAAAAATCACTAAAAATGCAAAAAATATTTAGGGATGGTATAGAGCCTATTGCAGGCCCAGGCACATCAAAATTACCAAAAAAGAGAAAAATTGATCATGATCTCATCTTGTAGCAAAAAATCTGAAAAAAATCCTAAAAATAGTCAAAAAATTCAGGGGTGCCTTGTTGGCCCTGAAAATGCAAAATAAAAAAAATACACGACAAGTGTAAAAATTTTCATCACTCCAAATCATTCTAAATCCACTATACAGTCACTATATATGATGTATATGCTATATTTAGCATCCTAGTACCTTTATGGGCTAAAAATAGAACTTGATCTCATCTGATAGCAAAAAATCTGAAAAAATCATGAAAAATACTCAAAAAATTCAGGGGTGCCTTATTGGCCCTGAAAATGCAAAATAAAAAAATTTACACGATACAATTGAAAAACAACATCACTCCAAATCATACCAAATCCACTACACAGTCGTATATATCATGTATATACTATTTTTAGCACCTCTAGTACCTTCAATCACTCAGTATAGCTTATATCACTCGAGAATTATATCAGACTGACAACATTCATTAAATATATGTACATGATATTTTTAGCACACCTAGTACCCTTAATGACTCAGAACAATTTATATTACTCAATATGTTCAGTACACTTAACACTCATCAAACCTCACACATGAAAACTCATAACAGTACTTATATGTATTATACTTAACACAGTTGACAATGAAAATACTCAAAACAGTATTATCAGTCACTATACTTAACACACTTAACAGTCAAAAAGTCGGAACAATGTTACTTTATATACATAACACACTCATTGTTATACTATAACACACTTATAACGAGTTTTGGGCGCTTATGGGCGCTTATTTGGTGTTTTTGAGTCGAAATTCATTAATAGCACACTCAATAATTTTTGTGTGGGCTCTATATTGTGTAAGGATGTTGTTTATATCATACTACACTTGATACAATTCGGAGAACTCAAAATTACAGCTTTTGGGACTGGCTATATTGTGATCTTTTGTGATATAACAGTGTTTTATGTAAATGTCAATGCATACACCCATGTTATGAAGTCAAACTGCTACTGGGTCATGAGAAGAGTCATCCTACAACCTATTCTATGCTAACCCTATGTGATACAGCAAAGAGATCTGTAATGGGGGTCATTGAATATGACATCTATTGTTACATGTAAGTGTAGACATCTATAGTGTACATGAAACATGTACATGTATATCACAGAGTCCAATAGTCATAGTGAGTATCTGAACCATGTCCACTTCTAGTAGACTGTAGGAGTGATTCCCTCATGAACCACCATCAGTATACTTGCATTACATGGACATATGCATTGACATTTACATAAAACACTGTTATATTTCAAAAGATCACAATATAGCCAACCCCACAGGTTGAATTTTCGAGTTTTCTGAATTGTATCTAGAAGAATATGATATAGACAACATCCTGACACAGTATAGAGCCCAGACAAACATTATTGAGTGTGCTATTAATGATTTTCGACTCAAAAACACCAAATAAGCGCCCATAAGCGCCCAAAACTCGTTGTTATCAGTGTGTTATAGTATAACAATGAGTGTGTTATGTATATAAAGTAACATTGTTCCGACTTTTTGACTGTTAAGTGTGTTAAGTATAGTGACTGACAACACTGTTTTAAGTATTTTCATTGTCAACTGTGTTAAGTATAATACATATAAGTACTGTTATGAGTTTTAGTGTGTTAGGTGTGATAAGTGCTAAGTGTACTGAACATATTGAGTAATATAAATTGTTCTAAGTTATCAAGGGTACTAGGTGTGCTAAAAATATCATGTACAATATATTTACTCCCCAAATTATTCAGTTTGGTATGATTCTTGAGTGATATAAGTGATTGAGGGTACTAGGGGTGCTATAAATAGTATATACATGATATATACTGACTGTGTAGTGGATTTGGTATGATTTGGAGTGATGTTGTTTTTCAATTGTGTCGTGTAAATTTTTTATTTTGCATTTTCAGGGCCAATAAGGCACCCCTGAATTTTTTGAGTATTTTTCATGATTTTTTCAGATTTTTTGCTATCAGATGAGATCAAGTTCTATTTTTAGCCCAATAAAGGTACTAGGATGCTAAATATAGCATATACATCATATATACTGACTGTATAGTAGATTGAGAATGATTTGGAGTGATGAAAATTTTACACTTGTCGCGTATTTTTTTTTATTTTGCATTTTCAGGGCCAACAAGGCACCCCTGAATTTTTTGACTATTTTTAGGATTTTTTTCAGATTTTTTGCTACAAGATGAGATCATGATCAATTTTTTCCTTTTTTGGTAAGTTTGATGTGCCTGGGCCTGCAATAGGCTCTATACCATCCCTAAATACTTTTTGCATTTTTAGTGATTTTTTGGGCTATTTTTAGTACCTAGATTGACCCTACATCATTTTTTATCATATGAGGTCATTTGCTTACATATCCTGATCTGACCTAATCAGGCCATTTTAGGTTTTTTATGAATTTTTATGAATTTTCGGGTTTTTTTGAAAATGTACTGCTTATTTAATATCTGGATGATTATTAATTACCCAAAACAGTAAATATAAGCCATATGTGACAGGTGGTGACAGGCATGACCACCCTCCGGAGCCATTTCCGGGACCCCCTCCGGGTTATCACAACTATTTGCAATAGGTACCCGATAACTTATCGGTACTTTTTACAAAAGTTTTACAGTATCAGCTGCACAAATAGATCTTTCCCAGGAAACTTTTAAGAAGACTAGTCGAACGTCCGTGCGCTCTGGATTCATACAAATGGATGACGGTGGGTTCGACGAGTTTTACCAGTGTACGTGTTTGGAGGTAGTACGTGTTGCGCTCTGGTATTCTGATGTGCCATGCTTCTCAATCTCGACACTCGACGACTTTATATGCTGGTAACTCCCCACCTCAAAAAGCAAAACCTCAGGGAAGAGTTGGCGAGGAATTGAAGAATTGATGAGGGCAAGATTCATTTGACGAATGTCAATTATCTTTGAATGGTAGGTATGTTTTGTGTACACTGTATGCTCTCTCTCTCTGTGTATCAAACTTACCAGATTATACACCTCCACAGAGACTTTTGACGTTATGTGACTCTGATTTGGACACTCTACTGCATATAGTTTCCGCTCGGAAGTCAATCCACTTAACAAATCCACGAATCGAATTCCGTTTCCGTCACCCTCTAAAACTTCAGCAACGATAGTCAAAGTCTTCACTTTTGCTCACGAACCTTCAAGCGGTCTGGCGACGCGACGTCTTGATCACAATTTGACTTGATGGCATGTTCTTTTTGGATTCTACCAAAGGCGGTGGTGGGATCGATGCATACAATGAAGGGAGTGTTCGTATGTGTGGAAGATAGGATCTAACCAAGGGAAGTTGCGTTTGTATATGAGTGCTGCATTGTGTCGTAGATTCTGATATCCACTTAGTTTGAATTTCGCGGTAATGTTTGTAAGAGTGTCGATAACGCTCGAGGAATACCTTTCACAATGAGGCTCATATTTCTGAGCCTTTTCGAACTTTTTTTCATCCATCGAGTATCATGGCTAAATCTGACTCTAACTCTGAATGCAACAATGATTTAGACTTGGAAAAAGCCATTGCCAACCCACGAAAAGTGCACTACACCTCCGTATACGGTATGCGCCTTTCTCTCTGACGAACTTTGGCATCTGATGCTCATGCTCATTAGTATGCTTCCAAACCTTCACCTCATTGTACACGCAATGATCTGTGCTAAAACACCAAGAATGGGGCAATCTGATTTCCGCTTGAGGCTTCGATACTCATTGTTAGGATCTGAAGACTGATACTGATTTAGCCCGCTGCTCTTCATGAAGGACGATGGGCAGGTCCGGATGAGCAGCCTGGTTGTGCAGATAGAGATCAACAGTGTTTCCTCACCCAGCTAAGAGAAGGTTCTCGTCCAGTGGAAGCCTGCTTCATCAGATTGGAGTAGAGGGTTGAGCTCAAAGTTTGAAGCTTTAGCTCGAGCTAAAAGTTGTGGTGTTGGTATTGGTGTAGCTGTGGTGAATGAGGGTATGCAAAGAGAAAAGGCAACGATTTGTTAAAAAAGTGATTGGTGATGAATTTGATGCTGTGCTTGTATCCGCAAGTTGAGACTCAAAAATGAGTATGCACATATCGAAGAATGAAATGGCAGCCTGCAGGAACGTGGACGTGGCTCAGGCTGCTGCCTGCTGTTGCGATCAAAGTAGAACTTAGCACAGCCACCAAATCTTTATCTTCAGCACCACTGCACCACTGCCTTGTCCATTGCCGTCCAGATCTCATGCGATCGTGCTTGCCATTACCCAACGAACTACTTCACAGCATCACGGAATATGTCGCATCTGCAGCCAACTTACCAAAATCATGTTTCACCTATTTCGAATCACTGTCGAAATCTGCATCGCCCGATCTCCTTGCGCTCTCTGTAGTCGATTGGTGGCTTCGTCGAATTTGTTTACCTTTTATATTTGCAAATATCAAGATCAAGAATGATGAGCATGCGAAGGAACTGGAGAACAACCTTGCGCTTTGTTCAAGATTCACAGAGTACATCTCATTCAAGGAAAGCTATCCTTATCTCGACTAATATGATTGCAGCACTTTAGTTATAGGCTGTTTACCTGCTCTCACTGAGATAGGAGAAACAATCATATCTCGATTATTGCCTCAGCTGAAGCAACTCGTGAATGTCGGGCTCCCAAAATGTGAAGATAGAACTGATCTGCTCAAAGCATTACTTGTGCATCCTACTGTTGCTTTGGTCCTAGTTGATCGAACACCTAGCATGTCTATGTGCAATCACGATCTCTCAAAAGTGACACTCCATCTTGCCACCTCAGCTATGGCCTTCTCTCTTACATGCCAAAAATACCTAGATTGGGGCATGAGGATAAAGTGCCTCATCCTAGATGGACCTGTTGGCAATCAGCTCGAATTCCAGAAATTTCCAGGACTTAAATCGATCGAAGTGTCAATGCAGTTTGCACCCATCAGCATTTTATCTTTTGGCTGTCTCCGTTTTTGTCGACTCATCCAACCCTGAATGAGCTTCGGCTCTCCAATATCTACCGACCTTTCTTCATCCATGATGCACCTCCTTTTCTATCTCCTCTAATTAACGACTATCAACAACAAGGCCTTCACAGTTCTTTCATGATTACAGAACTTCGTTTGAGCAAGTCTAAGCCTGTTGGTCAATCCTCCCAGGGGTGGCATGTCATGGAACTTGTCTTGAGGACCGAACGTGAACGCTCATTGACTGAAAAACTCCCACTTGTTGCCTCTTCCTTTCCAAAACTCACGGTTCTCCATCTCAATCTCGAGGATGACAAGGGAATGTATGACATAGTATGTTTCATCTCATTTGCCCCCCTCTCAGCTGTAGCTGTAAGAACTTCACAAAGTAGACTGAGAAGTATCCATATATGCTTTGCAAAGTAACAGGAGTAGCTTTCCAAGCTTAAAAAACTCTTCCGGGCAGGCCAGTAGGGCTCCGGGGGGTACCCGGCTATTTATTATATTTATTAATATTCAATAGTTCTTTTGTTATTTAATAAATATATTATAATAAGTTTGCTTTGCGAAGCTGTGCTGCACTTCACAAAGTGACTACGTTTACGGCAATTATGAAATCAGGTAAATCAGGGTTACATCATTATGTCATCACCTTCCTTTTTTGGTTCTTGCCTTTTGAATAAAAAAAGTATAATATGACATCATTGATCTTCAAATGCTAAAAATCACAGGAAACCAAAAATAGCTGCAGTAATGTCCTGGTTACCTCAGGCACATCAAAATTGCCTAAAAAGGAAATTTGTCTAAAAATAGATCTTGATCTTACCAGGTAGCAAAAAATCAGAAAAAATCATTAAAAATACTCAAAAAAACTCAGGGTTGCTTTGTTGGCCCTGAAAATGCAAAATAAAAAAAAAATACGCGACAAGTGTCAAAAATTTTATTACTTCAAATGATACCACAACCATCAGGCATTATGTATAGATGATCTATATGCTATTTTTAGCACACCTAGTGCCCTCAAACACTCAGATAGCCTAAATCATTCAATATATTTACTATACACAATGTTTATTACACTTAACACAGTTAACAAGAAAAAACCTTGTAACAGTAACATGTGTGTTATGCTTAACACA
This sequence comes from Lentinula raphanica, assembly GCA_027919835.1. Lineage (NCBI taxonomy): Eukaryota > Fungi > Basidiomycota > Agaricomycetes > Agaricales > Omphalotaceae > Lentinula > Lentinula raphanica. Next base: position 820,800 of record JANVFP010000020.1, read on the forward strand.
TTGAACAATGAAGAAGCCTTGGAACAGTGTTCATGTATGTTATACTCAACACACTTAACACACTTGACTCAATATACTGAATAATGAAAAGAAAAACCTGGAATGGTGCTCATGTGTATTATACTCAGTAACACACTTAATAATGAAAAAAACTCAGATCAGTGTTACTGCATGTTATACTCAACAGACTTCATCAATGAATATAACACACTTAACAATCAAAACCTCGGAGTAGTGTTCTCACTCATTATACTTTTACCCTCAACACACTTCATCAGTAAGTATAACACACCTTTAATGGGACATTGTTATACTATAACACACTTATAACAACGAGTTTTGGGCGCTTATGGGCGCTTATTGTGTTTTTGAGTCGAAATTCATTAATACCACACTCAATAATTTTTGTGGTGGCTTTATAGTATGTCAGGATATTGTCTATATCATATTCCTCTAGTTACAATTCAGAGAACTCGCAAATTCAACTTGTGGAGGTAGCTATATTGCAATCTGTTGTGATATAACAGTGTTCAATTATATAAATGTCACATAGAGTTAGCATGTAATAGGTTGTAGGAATATGATATAGACAATATCCTGACACACTATAAAGCCACCACAAAAATTATTGAGTGTGGTATTAATGAATTTCGACTCAAAAACACAATAAGCGCCCATAAGCGCCCAAAACTCGTTGTTATAAGTGTGTTATAGTATAACAATGTCCCATTAAAGGTGTGTTATACTTACTGATGAAGTGTGTTGAGGGTAAAAGTATAATGAGTGAGAACACTACTCCGAGGTTTTGATTGTTAAGTGTGTTATATTCATTGATGAAGTCTGTTGAGTATAACATGCAGTAACACTGATCTGAGTTTTTTTCATTATTAAGTGTGTTACTGAGTATAATACACATGAGCACCATTCCAGGTTTTTCTTTTCATTATTCAGTATATTGAGTCAAGTGTGTTAAGTGTGTTGAGTATAACATACATGAACACTGTTCCAAGGCTTCTTCATTGTTCAATGTGTTAAGCATAACACACATGTTACTGTTACAAGGTTTTTTCTTGTTAACTGTGTTAAGTGTAATAAACATTGTGTATAGTAAATATATTGAATGATTTAGGCTATCTGAGTGTTTGAGGGCACTAGGTGTGCTAAAAATAGCATATAGATCATCTATACATAATGCCTGATGGTTGTGGTATCATTTGAAGTAATAAAATTTTTGACACTTGTCGCGTATTTTTTTTATTTTGCATTTTCAGGGCCAACAAAGCAACCCTGATTTTTTTGAGTATTTTTAATGATTTTTTCTGATTTTTTGCTACCTGGTAAGATCAAGATCTATTTTTAGACAAATTTCCTTTTTAGGCAATTTTGATGTGCCTGAGGTAACCAGGACATTACTGCAGCTATTTTTGGTTTCCTGTGATTTTTAACATTTGAAGATCAATGATGTCAGCCTAAGTAAGTGCATCAGTGAGGAAAGTGTCCATACTGCTCTGATATCAGCAAAGTCAGGCAAAGCCGCAGGACTAGATGGCATTATAGTAGAAGTGTGGCAGAAACTCCATAAGAAATATGAGAAAGATACAAAACAGAATCCAGAAAAGCCAACCTGTAATATTGTCTCTATGCTTACAAAGATTTTTAATGACATAGAAATTAATGGGCTATGCACGAATACCACTTTCAATGTAGGATGGATGTGCCCAATCTATAAAAAGAAAGATCCCACTGATATAAAGAATTATAGGCCCATTACAGTTCTAAATACAAACTACAAACTTTTTACCAAGGCACTTACTCTGAATCTTGCAGAGGTCATATCCTCAGTAATTCACCCCAATCAGGCAGGATTTATGCCTGGTAGACAAATACTGGATCAAATACACCTTGCACAAATGTTCATAGAATGTTCTGAAGCAGATTTAAAAAATGGAGCTCTGGTTGCACTAGATCAGGAAAAAGCATATGATAGGATTTCACATAAGTATCTCTGGAAAGTAATAAAAGCTTTTGGACTACCAGATCAGTTCATACAAACTACCAGAACCTTGTATACCAATGCTAAAACAAGTATTATGATCAATGGATAGATGAGTACACCATATGAGATCAAACAAGGAGTCAGACAAGGGGATCCCCTATCCTGTCTGCTTTTCAATCTAGCCATTGAGCCCCTTGCAGAAATGCTGCGAAGTTCTCCAAAGTTGAAAGGGTTTGATATACCAGGCTTGACTGATAAAGTTATTACAGCCCTGTTTGCAGACGATACCACTGTTTACCTATCAGAGGAAGATAGCTTCCAAGATCTAGCTGAGATACTGGCAATCTGGTGCTTAGCTTCTAGTGCTAAATTTAATCATGATAAAACAGTAATCATCCCACTGGGAGTGAAGGAGTATAGAGATAGATTAATCCTAACTAGAAAGCTTAACCATGAAGATGATCCAATCCCAGATTATGTAACTATAAATGAGGATGGAAAGACAACTCGAATACTTGGTGCTCACATTGGAAATGCAGCTGAAGACACAGGTGTGTGGCTTCCACTCATAGAACGAATTGAAAGTATTTTAGACAGATGCACTGACCGTTACCCCACAGTTGAAGCAAAAAGACACATGATCAATCTAACAGTGGGCTCAATTACACAATTTTTAACTGCAGCTAATAGAATGCCTGAAAGCATTGCTAAGAGGCTGACAAAGTTACACAAAAAGAGTTCCTCAGCACACCTATAAATAGAGAGACACTAGGAACTGACATAAACCTGGGAGGCAAAAAGATTTTTGATGTGTATGCACGCAATGATGCTATTGCACTAATGCAACTCAAATCATATCTTGAGATGGATCTGCGTACAAGGCCAATATGGGCATACTTAGCTGATATAATAATGGCCAAAAAATGTACAGAAAAACAAAGAGTGCCTGAAGAGCTAAGAAAAAACCCCTTTCTACAAGATTGGAAGCCCCAAACTAAAAAGCTGCCCAAATTATTGGCCAGAATGATGAAAGTTGCTAAAAAGTATGCAGTTGAGATTGATCATACTGGGCTACCTAAAGAAGTATTGTTGCAAACGCCCCTCTGGTACCATGTAGGAGCTGATATGCATAAAACTCAAAGGAATAGAAGCACAGCTGCAAAGTGCCTCCAAGATAATCACAAAATATCAACAGTACATGATGCTATGGAATTACTTCAGAGACTAGAGGAAGAGGAGCATTATCCTGCTAACTTCTGCAGATGCCAACAGTGTGCACATGATAAAGATGAGCTTGGCTGCAGAAATCCACACAAGTGTATTGTTACTGTAGCAGAACGACTGAGTCAACTTAAGGCAAATTGGGACCCTACTAGATATGAGAATAGGGACTTGAGTATTGAGGATGTAACACTGGAGGAGGGTGATATTTCCCTGAGTCCAAATCCTTCAAATCTACTTCTTCTGGATGGTTTCAGAGTCTTTACTAATAGGAAATGGGGAACCTGCCCCCAGATAGCATCACAGGATGCGGATAATCAGGTGGAACCCTTGCAAGAGCATGAGCAGACAACAGTATGGTGTGGAGGTTATAGCCAGAATCCACAGACCACTACAGCAAGGGCAGGAGGAGCTTTGTGGTATGGGAGGAGCATGTGCCAAAATAGACCAATTCCTTTAGACAAACATCAGCTACAGCTACTGTAGCAGCTGTATTGGCGGCAGTCATAGATTGCCCAAAACAGGCAAAGCTGAGATGTATAATCTTGAATAATCAAATTTTTGAGAATATTACTAAGAAACTTATTATATGGGATAGTCAGGGCTTTACAGGAGTCAAAGATGCTAGCTTATATAAAGCCCTGCTCAGTCAACTCCGAAGCAGGAAAGCACCTACTATTTTTGGTAAAGCCACCCCACAGGATAAACAAATCCGGAAAGAAGTAAATGCCCTAGCTAGAGATGCGAGTGAAATGGAGGGGCCAACTGATAAAAGAGATACCTCTGCAAACCCTGAGTATTTAGTCCATGGAGTACGGCTAGCAGAAATGACACAAGCTCTTGCTTACAAGGCTATTAAGGAAATGACACTGCCAAAGCCAAGACCTGGAACTGAAATCACAATCAATAAAATACAGAATGATATACAAGAAGCAAGGGGAACTGCCCCAGTGCCAGAGATCCTTTGGAAGGCAATTAGGGATCCATTGATAACTAGAAGAGCTAGAAATTTCCTGTATATAGCTTTTCATGGTGCACTCAGAATTGGGAAATACTGGAAACATATCCCTGCATGCGAGGATTGAGCTAACTGTACCTTGTGCAATACAGAGGAAAGCCTGTCACATATCCTCTTTGAATGCAAAAGGCCCTGGAGGAAAATGATCTGGGATATTGTTAAAGACCTATGGCTCAAGTCAGATGAACATGCTATATGGGAGGAACCAACTCTTGGAACAACACTGGGCTGTTGCAGCATACCAGCCCCATCTCAAGATGCTGGTAAAAACAACCCAACACAGGATAGGCTGTATAGAATACTGATAATAGAAGCTGTACACTTCATATGGAAACTACGATGTGAAATTGTAATCGACAGAGAAAATGAAGATGCAACACTACAAGAGGTCCATGGTAGATGGGCCCAAGTCCTTAATAAGAGACTGGAGAGAGATCAAAAGCTTATATCTAAAAGATGGAAGAAAGATATGATACCTAAGACAGTAGTACTTGATACCTGGAATGCTATTGTCCAGACAACCACAGACCTTCCTCCCGACTGGATAGGAGAAACTGGGGTTTTAGTGGGTATCAGGCCATACACTGACTTTGGCTAACATAACCAAAAGATGGACTGGAACAAGTCCAAGCCTGGAGCCCCACACTATGGCTACAGCCATGTGCAGTAGTGCATTTCCTCGGGGTAGCTTAGCTTCTCCACTTGAAGGTTTTCATGATTTTCCCTTCACTAAATACGTAGTGATTGGCACGGGTGGGCCGGGTACGGCCGGTTTCCGGGTCGGGTGGGTGAACCGGGTTGGGACGGTTCGAGGTTGCCATACCCGACACCCGACCAGCAAACCCGACGCCAGTTGAGCAATGGCAGATGCCCAACGCCACTCGGCGTTCATTTTTACGTGTAATATAGATTAATTCAACGCGTTAATTACGAGCTAAACACTGTTCACTACGACAAGTACCAACTATGAAGCGGCAAAGAGTAGGTTCGTCTTCGAAAGCTAATAAGACAGCAAAAACAAAAAAAAAGTCTAACAAAACTCGCGACAATGATACTGGTAACTACATAGTATGCACATAGAATATAGATAGAGCTGAATTTTTCACAGAGGCAAGCAGCGTGGCAACAACACCAGAACCGAGCAACAAGGACGACGAAGAGGAGCAGGAGGAAGAAAATGATGATGAGCCGATAGATATTACAGCTGCTAAGCAAGCTGAAAAAGAGAGATTGACGACAAAAATCAGTGAGCAAATCAAAACACAACAAGAATAACCGAGCTTACCTTTCATGATAGAAAAAGATTTCCAGAGACGCAAGGCCTCAATTTATGCATTCTTCGAAGCCGAGCCACAGATAGAATACATGAAGAATGATATCAAACCCGAATACCTTGTATTCACATGCCGGCAATGCGCAGTCAAAATTAGACAGGGTGTGCAAACGGGGGACAAGGGATCAACTGGTCAGTAACAATATAGTATACACTCAAGATGACAACTCACAAGATATTGACCATGAAGGAAATCTCAACACACATGCCAAAAAATGCTGGGGAGAAGAAACTGTCAATGCTGCAAAGGATTCGACACTGGAAAAAGCAAGAGACATCGTCAAAACATATGGAAAAAAGAGTCAGACGAAGCTTACCGCAGCGCTCAGAGTGACAAAAACTTGGGCCAAATCTTTCTCGACTCGGCCTCCAGAGAAAGAAGTCATCCGGTGCGCCTTGAAGCTATTCCAAAATGTATCGTTTGCTGACAGTGCCCCAAAGTGTCGTAACAGCAAGATGGGTATCAGAGAATGCCCGCCCTTTCTTGATGGTTCAAGACCGATGTTACTGCTGGCTCCAAAAGGAGGGTCGACCACAGCACTACATCCCAAGCAAAGAAACGGTTGCCCGCGACGTGAAGATTTTGTATCGTAGGACGAAAGAGAAGCTGGCGGAAGAATTGCAGGTTAGTCAGTATAATAGTGAGGGACCGTATTCACTCACTAGGGTAAACGTTAGGCCTCCGATTACAAACTCTCAATCGCCCTCGACGCCTGGACATCCCCTAATCATCATGCATTCATGAGCGTGGTTGTTGTGTGGGTGCGCAAGGACATTGATGGGAAAGAAGAACTCACCACAAGATTGTTGGACTTTTTTGAGCTGCCATGCTCCCATTCCGCTGAAAACATGGCCGATGCATTAGCGAACACACTGAAGGAATATGGAATCGAGGGAAAGGTAAAACATCAATATCTCATCAACCTTCAACAGCGTTATGAACTGACCTTGTTAGATCATGGCCGTCACCTGCGATAATGCGTCCGCAAACATAGCTATGATGGACGAGCTCGAGGACAAACTGCTCAACTTCCTTGGCAAGCGAGCCCACGTCCGCTGCTTCGCACATACAATCAACCTCACCGCGAAGGGTGTCCTCCGCCCTTTCGAGCCAGTCAGACAGCGAGCAGCCAATAACGAAAATGAAGGTGCGAGGGAGCATGCAGCTCCTGACGATATAGGTCTAGATGAGTTGATTGAGGAGCTGAGGAACCTGGAGGAAAATGGTGATGTGGACGGCGATAATGTTGAAGGTTTAGTCGAGGTATTGAACGAAATGACAGAGCAGGAGAGGGAAGAATGGGGAGAAAAGGTAGCACCTGTGAAATCGGCTCTCTACAAGGTGTGTGTTACGTGGCTGGTCTGTGCACTCCCACATCATTTGAATACCACTCTGTTCCTGCCGATGCAGGGTCATACTGCCGTGGCATCAGTTTACCCGTTTCCCATTTTTCGTTTCTTCCCTGTTTCTTCCCATTTCTTCCCTCCCTTCCCCTCCTTCATTGCTCTTCTCTCATTGACCTCCACATCCCAGACACGCAAAATCTCTTTTAAGATCATCAACTCGCCAACAAAACTTCTTGTCAAGTGGAACGAACACCTCTCGAGCAAGGGTCTTGAACCCAAAAAACTTAAGCGGGACGTCGCCACTCGGTGGAATTCAACCCACGACATGTTGGAATCATTCTTGGAGATGAAGCCTGTCGTCGCAGAGTTTCTTGACCGCGCTTCATTTGGTTTATCTGAATATGCCTTGACAGATGAGGAGTGGGAGGTTGTGGATGGCTTAGTATCGGTATTGCAGGTAAGTGGAGCTTATTATCTATTTCATGTCTGTCTGAGTACTCGTTTAGATCCTTAAAGATGCGACACTATTTTTTTCGGCCAATGGAGCGAGTCTTGCTTCTGTCATTCCTGCCATGGATGCAATCGACGAAGGTTTTGTGACGGGTATCCTCAACGAACACAACTTTTCTGAACCAATTCGACACGCATTAGCTCTCGGAAAGAAGACCCTTAATAAATACTATTCGCTCTCAGATGACTCTGACTTGTACCGAATGGCTATGGGTAAGTCTCAGTCATCGTCGTCAGTGTCGCAACTCGCCGCTGACCTTTCAACAGTTCTCCATCCTAAGTATAAACTTGAATACTTCCATGTGGAAGCCGGCTGGATACAAGAGTGGATCGATGCTGCCTCGTCTATCACACGTAAAGTATGGGAAAGGGAGTTCAAGCCTACGGTGGAGGCAGCAGCAGATTCAACAATGGTACGTCACAGGATACAGTAAAGCTTTTGTAAAAAACACTGATAAGTTATCGGGTACCTATTGCAAATAGTTGTGATAACCCGGAGGGGGTCCCGGAAATGGCCCCGGGGGTGGTCATGCCTGTCACCACCTGTCACATATGGCTTATATTTACTGTTTTGGGTAATTAATAATCATCCAGATATTAAATAAGCAGTACATTTTCAAAAAAACCCGAAAATTCATAAAAATTCATAAAAAACCTAAAATGGCCTGATTAGGTCAGATCAGGATATGTAAGCAAATGACCTCATATGATAAAAAATGATGTAGGGCCAATCTAGGTACTAAAAATAGCCCAAAAAATCACTAAAAATGCAAAAAAATATTTAGGGATGGTATAGAGCCTATTGCAGGCCCAGGCACATCAAAATTACCAAAAAAGGAAAAAATTGATCATGATCTCATCTTGTAGCAAAAAATCTGAAAAAAATCCTAAAAATAGTCAAAAAATTCAGGGGTGCCTTGTTGGCCCTGAAAATGCAAAATAAAGAAAAATACGCGACAAGTGTAAAAATTTTCATTACTCCAAATCATTCCAAATCCACTATACAGTCAGTATATATGATGTATATGCTATATTTAGCATCCTAGTACCTTTATTGGGCTAAAAATAGAACTTGATCTCATCTGATAGCAAAAAATCTGAAAAAATCATGAAAAATACTCAAAAAATTCAGGGGTGCCTTATTGGCCCTGAAAATGCAAAATAAAAAAATTTACACGATACAATTGAAAAACAACATCACTCCAAATCATACCAAATCCACTACACAGTCAGTATATATCATGTATATACTATTTATAGCACCCCTAGTACCCTCAATCACTTATATCACTCAAGAATCATACCAAACTGAATGATTTGGGGAGTAAATATATTGTACATGATATTTTTAGCACACCTAGTACCCTTAATGACTCAGAACAATTTATATTACTCAATATGTTCAGTACACTTAACACTCATCAAACCTCACACATGAAAACTCATAACAGTACTTATATGTATTATACTTAATACAGTTGACAATGAAAATACTCAAAACAGTATTATCAGTCACTATACTTAACACACTTAACAGTCAAAAAGTCGGAACAATGTTACTTTATATACATAACACACTCATTGTTATACTATAACACACTTATAACAACGAGTTTTGGGCGCTTATGGACGCTTATTTGGGGTTTTTGAGGCGAAATTCATTAATAGCACACTCAATAATTTTTGTGTGGGCTCTATATTGTGTAAGGATGTTGTCTATATCATATTCTTCTAGATACAATTCAGAGAACTCGAAAATTCAACCTGTGTGGTTGGCTATATTGTGATCTTTTGAAATATAACAGTGTTTTATGTAAATGTCAATGCATACACCCATGTTATGAAGTCAAACTGCTACTGGGTCATGAGAAGAGTTATCCTACAACCTATTCTATGCTAACCCTATGTGATACAGCAAAGAGATCTGTAATGGGGGTCATTGAATATGACATCTATTGTTACATGTAAGTGTAGACATCTATAGTGTACATGAAACATGTACATGTATATCACAGAGTCCAATAGTCATAGTGAGTATCTGAGCCATGTCTAGACCCTTCTAGTAGACTGTAGGAGTGATTCTCTCATGAACCACCATCAGTATACTTGCATTACATGGACATATGCACTGTTATATTTCAAAAGATCACAATATAGCCAACCACACAGGTTGAATTTTCGAGTTCTCTGAATTGTATCTAGAAGAATATGATATAGACAACACCCTTACACAATATAGAGCCCACACAAAAATTATTGAGTGTGCTATTAATGAATTTCGCCTCAAAAACCCCAAATAAGCATCCATAAGCGCCCAAAACTCGTTGTTATAAGTGTGTTATAGTATAACAATGAGTGTGTTATGTATATAAAGTAACATTGTTCCGACTTTTTGAATGTTAAGTGTGTTAAGTATAGTGACTGATAATACTGTTTTGAGTATTTTCATTGTCAACTGTATTAAGTATAATACATATAAGTACTGTTATGAGTTTTCATGTGTGAGGTTTGATGAGTGTTAAGTGTACTGAACATATTGAGTAATATAAATTGTTCTGAGTCATTAAGGGTACTAGGTGTGCTAAAAATATCATGTACAATATATTTACTCCCCAAATCATTCAGTTTGGTATGATTCTTGAGTGATATAAGTGATTGAGGGTACTAGGGGTGCTATAAATAGTATATACATGATATATACTGACTGTGTAGTGGATTTGGTATGATTTGGAGTGATGTTGTTTTTCAATTGTATCGTGTAAATTTTTTTATTTTGCATTTTCAGGGCCAATAAGGCACCCCTGAATTTTTTGAGTATTTTTCATGATTTTTTCAGATTTTTTGCTATCAGATGAGATCAAGTTCTATTTTTAGCCCAATAAAGGTACTAGGATGCTAAATATAGCATATACATCATATATACTGACTGTATAGTGGATTTGGAATGATTTGGAGTGATGAAAATTTTTACACTTGTCGCGTATTTTTCTTTATTTTGCATTTTCAGGGCCAACAAGGCACCCCTGAATTTTTTGACTATTTTTAGGATTTTTTTCAGATTTTTTGCTACAAGATGAGATCATGATCAATTTTTTCCTTTTTTGGTAATTTTGATGTGCCTGGGCCTGCAATAGGCTCTATACCATCCCTAAATATTTTTTTGCATTTTTAGTGATTTTTTGGGCTATTTTTAGTACCTAGATTGGCCCTACATCATTTTTTATCATATGAGGTCATTTGCTTACATATCCTGATCTGACCTAATCAGGCCATTTTAGGTTTTTTATGAATTTTTATGAATTTTCGGGTTTTTTTGAAAATGTACTGCTTATTTAATATCTGGATGATTATTAATTACCCAAAACAGTAAATATAAGCCATATGTGACAGGTGGTGACAGGCATGACCACCCCCTGGGGCCATTTCCGGGACCCCCTCCGGGTTATCACAACTATTTGCAATAGGTACCCGATAACTTATCAGTACTTTTTACAAAAGTTTTACAGTATCAGCTGGGTACGTCTGTTATTGCTTTCTCTGAATTGCTCTTCTCATTGTGTTCAACTTTCTAGTCTCCACCTCCTCCAACTCATCAAAATTCGTTCGTCTCACTCATGAACAGGCGCAGGCAGACAGATGTTGGGGGTGACATGGACGAGCTTGCTCGTTATTTGGCAGACGCATGTGTCACCACTGACAATCCTCTACAGTGGTGGCTCACTAATCGGAAATTATATCCCCACCTTGCAAACCTCGCCATATCTGTACATTCTATTCCTGGTGAGTCCTGTATTTCTTTCTTTGATTCATTGCTAATTACTTTTTCAGCTACCTCTGTCGCTGTCAAGCGAACATTTTCACGCGGCCGCATTCTCATTTCACATCTCCGTAACCGTCTTCGCGCGGACACTATTCGTGCACTGATGTGCTTCGGTGACTGGTCGCGGGATGATTTCGTGTCGAATGAGGAGCTTGTTAGTTTTTTAAACTCAGCTGTTGATGATGATGATTCTGGTAGGTTTGTTGATGATGATATTATTAGTTAAAGACTACATACGTGTATACTGTACCTAGTGTTCTATGTCCCTTCTTGCTGTAGCACTTGTCGCTCATTATGAGAACTTAACCCGACAAAAAAGTCGGGTTAGCTGAATTTTCTCGGGTGATTCGGGTGATTCGGGTAAACCGTACCCGGGCACACGGGTACGGGTGAGAGCCGGGTTCCGGGTCGGGTCCAGGTCTGGGACACCCGACCCGACCCGAGCCAAACACTATAAATACGTTGCAGATGGGGCCGTATGCAGACGGTTGCCTATGCTTTGTCTTTTGACACGTACTACCAAAAAAAAAAAAAAAAAAAAGATCAATGATGTCATATTATACATTTTTTATTCAAAAAGGCAAGAACCAAAAAAGGAAGGTGATGACATAATGATGTAACCCTAATTTACCTGAATTCATAGTTGCCGTGAATGTAGTCACTTTGCGAAGTGCAGCACAGCTTTGCAAACTAGATTTATTATAATATATCTATTAAATATTAATAAATATAATAAATAGCCGGGTACCCCCCGGAGCCCTACTGGCCTGCCCGGAAGAGTTTTTTAAGCTTGGAAAGCTACTCCTGTTACTTTGCAAAGCATATATGGAGACTTCTCAGTCTACTTTGTGAAGTTCTTACAGCTACAGCTGCCCCTCTCACACAGGCTGATGACTTTGGACTCAGAACGACCTCTCTTCCGCACTCGCATGCTTCTCATCTCTTAGAATTGTGTATCTCCAAAATTTCTGTGGTCGTCTTACGTTCAAACCCAGCATCGCGAGGCTGATGCTCTCGATTTAACATGATTCTACGTTTCACAAAATGGAAGCTCGTGCACGAACCGAGCTGTTAACGTTCACATCTTGCCTGGTGAAGCAGGTCAGAACTCTGGATTCAGTTCATATTGATGAACAGGAAATAGAGTATGACGATTTTGCACCGCTGACCGTTGGATGCTCTCTCGAAGGATGGCTGAATGTAATTAATAGCAATCGAGAAATTGATGGAAGACTTATAAATAATAACTTATATAGACAAACTGTAGATAGTATACAAAACGAGTCATGAAATATCTTTATTCTCCCCCATTCACCTCTCGTATTCCCCATTGCCAAGGCCAAACATACAAAGCAAATTCGGAACCCCGCGTCCGCTCAACATCATCGAGCCCTCGATGTTAGAACGTGCATGCACCCACTTCATCTCAAAACGCCACTGAAGCGATCTGGTCTTTTCTAACGGGATATAATCCATAGGTTCCACGCTGGTTTGTCCATGCGACCAGCGGTCGTTTGGGGTCGGGTGGGGAAGGGGTAGGACGTGGTTTCGAGGGGTGCAATATTTCGAGATCGTACAGCCGGGTTTGAACAAGCGTTTTCGGAGAGATGGGACCAGGGGAGAGGTGATGGGAGAGGTAGCGACATCGGTGAGGTGGGGTGGAGGTTGTAGACGAGCAGAGAGAGACAAGGCGAGGGTATGATTCAACGATGACAATGCATCCATCAGGTATTTAAGTCACCTCTTCGATGCCCCACCTCGCGACATGGACCTTGCTTGTAACGAGTATCCGTTCAACAACTGGACCAGTCTGCTCTTATTGACCGTCGATAGCCTGCTGAAACGAGGACGTGGAGGAGTGTTCCATCACGGAAATTCATCGAATAGATCGTCGTCTTGGGTGAGACCGGTGGAGGGGGTTCAGAACGGGATCGAGTTTAGCAAGATCGGTCAACCTGGACTTCTCTTATTGATTGTCAATAGCCTGATAGGATGAGAGCATAGAGTAGTGTTTCGTTAGGATTCCTTGCCAAATCAATCGTCGTCTTGAAGTTGGTTGAGAATGGAGGAGGCAGGGCGGAAATATGGGATACCAAGGTGTAGGATCGTAGGGTCAGTCTCAAGGAGGGACCTGGAAGAGATGGAACAGGGGGAAGAGTGGGGAGGAGGGTGGAGGTAGCGGATGGATGGATAGGAACGTCCTAGAATATTTTGAGCGATAACAGCGTGTGCGGAATCCATCAGTTGACGACCCAAGCTGGTCACGTCTTCGACGTTCGCTATGTGTTCCTTCAGCTGCTCCTAGTGTAATGAAACGACTGTGTTTGAATGAAGATTGTTTGTTGACGGGCTATACAGAAATCGGGGTTCTGTCGTTGTGGATATATTTGTGTCCTCGAGGTAAGAGACAAGATTGTACCTGTAGAAACGGAGTGAGCTTTATGAAGGAACGACAGTGATATGTTTACTCACCGTGAACCAATCATCTCTAGTCCATTTAGAAGACATTCAGATTTTATAAACAAACCCCAGAATACGTGTGATGAGTTCACGGTGAGTATCGACTTTGGTAGAGGCAGAAGGTAGAGGCAGGTAGAGGTGAGAGTTTGCGAACGCCGGTGCGAAGTTCGAACGGATATTCGGTCCGAGGAAAAACCCTAACCCCATTTCAGCGTAACTCTGATGTGCACCAACGCGGCCTCTTCAGGCTCTTGCATCTCTCATTCGTTCATCTCGTCCCGTATCCAATTTTGCCTTCATCATCCTATCAACGCCGACACTGACTCCTCAACGCTGCATGACGACCTCAATTGTTCGGAGGTCATACGTTGGATTATCAAACCCGGTCTGCTCTCCAAAGCTCGAGCTCGATGATTGACGTGATTGGGAAGAGGAAGACGGTGTGGTAGGGCTGGATGCCCTTGGGTTGGAACTCACCTTCGACGCTTCCTGTGGATCTGTAACTCCATCGGTCATGCCCGTCGCTGTCTTCTCTTCCTTCGCATCCGACCTCGATTATTCCGATTCCAAGTTATATTCAAATTCGCTGGACTCGATCACTTTACCTGTACTTATATCTCCTATCTCATCTTTCCGCCTCGGACTCGATACACGACAGAGAGTCCTCTATAACGTTGTACTATCATCAAAATAAAGTTCAGTTTCTACCCTCGTAACAAAGAGACTCAGTCTTTAAGGTTCGAACTCGTTGTGATTGCCAACGTGGACGAATCTGTCCAATAAACTTCATTCTTCAACTTCTACTTCTACACTCTCTAACACACTTACTTAACCCACCAGACCCTCGGAACCTTCATACGGCTACTCACCGTAACGGCGCGACCTCGCTTTCTGAGAAGACCATCCCAGGACCATTCCTCTCTTCTACAGTGGAGCCCACCGCGAGGGCTCGCCAAACTTAGGTTCCACTCTACTGGTATCTTACAACCAATATGCCTACTGTCGACGAAGCGATTATCGCTCCAGTTGAGCCGTCTCAGATGTCCCAACCACCGATGAATCCTACCCTCCCCTCTATCATTCCTCGACAAGCTTCTTCGCGCCGTAACATCGTTTTCCCTAAAGCTTCAGATGTGAGTCCTCACCATGCCAAGATGCCTCAACCGGGTTCACGCGATGCACCGAAATTCGATGGTGCTTACGCGTATCAGTACCTGGTGGATGTACTTACTCTGGCTACTGGAGCGGAACTCTCTGCCAATGAGGCTGTATGGTATATTCCGAAATATATGGCGCCGGAACATCGAGAAAGAATTAGACACCGGGTTGAGTTTGACACATCCATCGCGGGTTGTAATTGGGATTCGGCAGCAGCTGAGTTTATGATCATCTTTGGACAGACAGACAAACCGCCTAAAGTGACTTCTCAGGATCTCCTTCGTCAAGCGGAACTGTGGGCCGATCAAGATGTTTTCAAGAGCAAGGATGATGTCAATGCTTACTACGAAAGCTATCGTGCTCTAGCCGATCCCGCACTCAAAGACGAGGAGATCAACGAGAAGCTATTCAACTTGTATTTCCTCATGGGAATCCCATCTTCATTGAAACCGTTAATCTCCAATAGGATTCCAGAAGATTATCGTTCCCGTCAGAATCCTTACCCGGTTCTAGATACACTCGACCTCTTGCTATCTCTCTACGATGAAGAGGATGTGTTCTACGAACCCTGGCGTCTACCTGCGAAAACAAACCTTCAAACCTCTTTTGATTATGGCGCGTCGAACAGAGGCTCGACCGCCGTTAGCAATGTGCCCAGCTATCCAGCTGCACCTACAGCTAAGTCTCCACCTCTTCCTGGAACGGATACTTCTGTTGACGACCTTGTGGACTTGATGCAGCGATTGGAAATCCATAAGTTCAATCGAGTGGTCAACGCCATCAAGAAAAGTTTCTGTCCAATGTGTGGACTATCGGGTGCAGACCTCGATCATATTCCTTCGGTCGACCACTGTGACGAAACTCGAAAGTTGGTAGCCGAGGGTCTCATCAAAAAGGACGAACAGAAACGCCGACATGTATTCATGAACGGCGAGGAATTGCCAAGGCGCCACAACGGTGGCATAGCTAAGTTTATTCGCCAGAACGGACCTTCGAAGCTGACTAACACTGCTTCTACGTCAGCCATAGAGGTCTCATCACACCCTCTTTTCCTCACTCTCGAGACCCCCGCCAATACTTTGGCGCTTGACGAAGGTCGCGCTACTGGCATTTCAAGTCTCGATGTACGAGATGCCTTCCCTTCTTTACGAAGCGGAAAGGATACTTCGAATCGTCAGGATCCGACGAGACGACCAGATAACAAACCATCGGCAAGACAGAGGGTAAACGAAAACCCTCCTGTTCAACAACAGCCTATACCGGTACCTATTCAAGACCAGGTCCCTCAGAATGTTCCTCCTCAGGTTCCAGCACCTGAACTACTTCCTAACCCAACTCCGAAGCCTCAATTTCCTCCTCCAGGAACTGTGGATGTCCCGCCGCCGCCAAATCCTATTAACAGGAAGGATGGTTGGCAGAAATCGCAACCAAAGGGGAAAGGCAAGGCAAAGGAAGATGCCGGCGATGTGGAAATGAAGGATGGTGCTGGGGCTAAAGATAAGTCATATCATTTCTCAACCGACGCTCAAGACGCTGTCGACGTTGAGCAGATTTTCAATCGTATGGCAACCGAGACCAAACTTACGCTTTCGGTTGCCGAATTACTCGGTATTGCTCCGAAACTCGAGAAGCGTGTAAACGAATACACCAGCCGAGTTCGTCGTTATCCGAATGGACCCAATATGTCCAACATCGCCGCCGAATTACTACCGGACGACTTCGACATGAACAACGTTATTCCTACAAAAGACATCGAAGGATATGAAGGCACTATCGGGAGAGATGTTTTGCACACGGGAGGAAGCAGTAATCTTGAATCTCTTGCTAAGTCACCCACGTTGCACTCCTTTCACGGTTCAGCCTTCCCACCTCTTCAATATAGATTCTACGCGATGACCACAGGGATCTTCTATGTGGAGGTCCTTGGAAAAAGATTTCGCGCGATGATAGATTGTGGCTCCGAGATCAACGCCGCCAGCAATAGAGTTGCCACCGACACAGGCTTCACGATTGACTCCGAAGGAACTTTCTGGTCCATGCGAGGCGTTCACGGTGGAGCTGAAAGACTCGGAGGTTGTATGATCGAAGTCCCAATGAGGATTGGGCGACACACATTCGCTCACCATCTCTTCTTGGTCAATGATTCAAATATAGGGGAGTCCTTTGATATCCTTCTCGGACAACCCTTTCTCAGTTGGTTCTCAGCACAGCTTCGTTACTTCCGTTCAGGAGAGATGCTATTAGCTTTATGGGCGAAAGGCGATGCTGAAGAAGGAGGGATGCCATCCGTTACTATGACGGTGGTACATCCCAAAGATGAACGCAACAAACAGTCGTTGGGTCCGGCTTCGAATCGACCGCGGTTCGAAGATGAACCCGAACCATCTTTTCATTGAAGGCGTCAGGAAGGGAGGCTTCCTGCGCCGTCATTTCGGGAGTACGTTCGCTAGAGGGTCTTTTGGGAAATCCAGCCTATTCGGACTGTGATTCTCTCTTTCGTCTTGATCCTCCTCCCGAACTTGACTATGTCCTCCACGATGTTATATCCTCTAATGCTATTGATCCACTTTCACTGCCTGTTACCCCTTGGACTTCGAGAGTCCTTGTTAATCATTCAATCCATCTTTATTCGAACTCTTCATCTACAACACCTTCAACGCGACCGGCTAGATCAACGAAGCGATACAAACCGGTTGCGAAGCGAAAGTTACCTACTCCTTATACGATGCCTCGCGAAGCCAATGCTTCGTTTGATCCCATTCCGCAACTTCCTTTGTTAAGGCTTCCCACTCATCCACCTTCATTAGAAGATATGCCTTATGACTCGAGGATGACCCGAGAACGTCTTGAAGGCCTCCTCGCCAAGGTCGAACCGAATACATACTCTCAAGAAGAAATCAATCTTCTCGCGTGGATCATGACGAAACGCTCAAAAGCCTTTGCATGGACTTACGAAGAGAAGGGTACCTTTAGACGGGATTGTTATCCCGATTATCATTATCTCGTGCGAGCGCACGTCCCCTGGGTACGTCCTCGCATTCCTCTCGCTACATCGCTCAGGCCCTTGCTTGTCAGAGAACTCAACAAAGGCAAGGACCTTGGCAAGTGGACACCATCAATCGCAAGCTATCGATCCGCTCTTTGGGCTGTAGCAAAGAAGCCTGGTTCGGATCCTCCAATCCGTATAGTAATCGCATGCGAAGAGCTCAATGAAGCCACGATCCGTGATTCGTACCTCCCTCCAAATATAGCTGACTTAGCAGAATGGTTCGCAGGTCATGCTGTATATATGAGCGCGGACTGTTACTCTGGCTTTGACCATTGTTACGTCCACCCTGAATCTCAACCGTTATCTACTTTTGACTCACCGATAGGACCTTTGCAACAAACCACTCTCGTTCAAGGTCATACAAATGCTCTACAAGAATTCAGCCGTCGACTGGACCACGCAATCAACCACCTCAAGCTTGAAGACATTGCCTCCAACTACGTTGATGATAATGGAGTCAAAGGTCCCATGTCCCGTCTCAATGATGAACCCATTGCAGAAAATCCAAAGATACGTAAATTCTTTTGGCTATTTGCCAAACGTGTCGACAAGTTTCTGTGTGCGTTAGAACTATAAAAGTATTAATTTTAAACAAACACCCCAGGTCAAGACCAGGCTGAAATAAACAGAAATAAACAGATTGATCAAACATAAGTCCTATGCACTCATAGTAAACATGAATTAAACAGACGCTAATAAACCCTACCAATGATATTAAACACTGATATATAAACTTCGTAGCAATAAACCATGATCCAATTTAAACAATACAAATAAACAGTTCAGTAACTAGTTACTACAATAAACATTGGGAAACAAACAACCATGACTAGCATCTGAAATAAACTGCACATCAGCCATGAATAAACAAAGAATCAAACAGTTCGGGACTACTTACTTGCTAGATCATGGAATGGTTGCGCTTTGAAGATTCCACCTGAATACTATCCTCACTGGAGACAGGAACACGTACATCTCCGAACCCTTGAGCGTGTGTAGTTGGGTCCTTGAACATCGGTCGATTTGCCCAACTGAAGCAGAAGAAAGATTGAAACTAAATCATCATGAGTTCAGAGGAAAGCTTACCGGTCGAAGTTGAAATGCTTCTCTTCCTCCTGTCGCCACTTCATGACATGGTCCGCTAGGGAAAACCCTTCTGAAATGATGCGAAGACTTGGTATACCACATTGGCTGTATTTTGCTTCAGCATCAGCACGTAAGGCCTCCAGAATATCGCAGTGCTCCTTTGCATATGCAACATGGCCAGGCGAAGATGAATAAGGGGTTCGAGCTAATTCCATCCATGCATCGCGGGCATATGCCGATGCATTAATGACGCGCATGAACTCTGCATGCTTCTTTTCGACTTCTTCTTGCCAACGTTCGAAGTCTGCCTCTGCTCGGGCCCATTGAATTCTATTATCTATTGGACATCGTCAGCGGTTAAAAATTTAAGGACAACAACATGCGTACTTATCTGCTCCCACTGCTCAATTTCCTGCATCGACATATTCTTCATTCTCCCAGCAGACCAGATCCAGCCGTCTGCATCAACACCCGGCTGATCAGCATGCTCTAGAACTTCCTTAGTTGGCTCAAACACTGAGGTGACTTGTGCTTCAGATTGTGTAACAGATCTGGCTGAAAGGACATAAGCAAAATGAACTGCTTGACATGAACACGACCAACCTTGCCGAAGAGACATATGAGTGCCTATCATAATCTCTCAGCTCAAATCTTCAAATGTAGCTCAAGACGTACCATGATAATTCAGAACATTGACGTTGAACACAGGTTCTTCACCCAACCCTTCCCCTGACTGTTCTTCCCCTGACCCTTCCGTTGACCTTTGAACCACATCGTAGCCAGAAATCGCTCCCGATGCAGTTCTCGCCGCCCAACTACTATGTCCGGCACTTGTCATACCCCATAAATTCCCTTCAACAACTCGTGAGTCCCCCGGTGTCCGACGTTGTTCTGTGGATTTACGAAAGGTATCCTTTAGCTCCAGTGGGGGCCATTTCGCTTCGTCAAGATTGTCTAGAGCTTTGAGCGCGCCCCGAAAAAGGTTATAGTCACCCATAAGATCATTCCGCTTTGATTCAATCTTCCGAATACCGGCTATCGATTTCGTGTTTGCATCTTGCCCGCGGGCATCTTTGATCTTGCGTTCAAAAGCAGAGGAAAGATTTTTAACGGTAGTCTGCAAATTGCTG
Organism: Lentinula raphanica; assembly: GCA_027919835.1. Classification (NCBI taxonomy): domain Eukaryota; kingdom Fungi; phylum Basidiomycota; class Agaricomycetes; order Agaricales; family Omphalotaceae; genus Lentinula; species Lentinula raphanica. The sequence goes on from JANVFP010000020.1 coordinate 840,928, forward strand.
ATCGTCTCCCCGAGCGCCGCTTCAAGCATCTGAACCTGCTTTGTTGCGAGTGGAAGAAGACGCAAGGCCCCACGTTCTGCAGCGGTGAAATCAGAAGGGAGGAGAAGGGATTGTTCTTCGGGATGCTGCTTGTCGGGCTCCTGAGATAGGCGAGAACCAATGGAACCCATGTAACGTTTCTGCATCTTACGCCACACATCTATATCAGCTGCAAGCTTGCTTCGTTGAGACGTGAGTGATTTTGGTGGCGCGCTTGAGCATGTGCTTGCCAGTTTGAAAACACGATGCCTACCCGAAGAGTTAGATCGATTTCAGGCCAACCATTTCTGCACTCACTGTATCTGAAACAGTCGCAGCCCTTCCAATAACCAGGACGCGACGGCACCGAGTTTAACATTTCCTGATGAGACACAGATGGTATCGCTCGAAGACATCTCTTTGTCGACGATCGCCTTCAGAGTAGGTGCTACAAAGACGATCGTTATCACCCTTTCGAGCAAAGTAGATTATGTACATACCTTTCTGGTTATTATGCGAATAGATACTGACGACCGAACGCTTGCTCTTTGGATCTACACATGGCGAGCGATCCATTGCATTCCATTCCACAACTTTGGATTCAAACAGAACACAGAGACCTGCAAAGAAATCACGTTTCTCGACATATTTGACCTTCGCGTCATTGAGATCTTTCAGAAGTTGTCGCGCTATCTATCGTTAGCATACTGAATGAACAATGAACTCAAATACTCATACCTAAACCCACAACCTTCCGCCAATTCCAATCGCCATAGTGCATGATCAACGTATCGATACGGTGCCCATTGCTCATTTGCAGAACAGACGGACCTATGGCGTTGAAGATCGCCCATCCATACTCTGCAGTTTCGCCGTGAAAATGCCCCATGCACATCTTGTACATGTAGCAATAGAGGTAATCACACCCCTCGTGATGGTTTTTGACATGGCACGCCGGTATGGTCCAGCGGGCCTTCTCAACTACATCTGCATCGTCCTTATGGTAGAGGCGCCAGCGCTTGACTATATGGACCGCTAGGCTACACATATTGTCATAGCTGAACACTCGTGGTGGCCGATTATCTTTATCGAAACGACACGACTCAACGCGAAGCTTTACCCCGAGGTCGACTGTGGCATGACTGATAAGCTGTGAGTAGGCTGTGACATATTATATCCACCAGATCACTTACTTCTCGCCCCCTTTCATATCGACACTTGAACAGACTAATATATGTGAACACTGAACATTGACATTGCCGGTTACGCTCATGTTCTTGAACTTGGCCCGATTAGCGCCGTTTTCGACTTTGAGGTGATTACAGGTGGCTTTCTGTTGATGAATACCCATGAGCATAAGATAGAGGAATTAGTCAGTCGAAATACCTCTTTTTGGAGCTGAGGAACGGTTTGAAGGTAGTGATCGTGACGCTTCTGTTCTGGCATGTATGCTCTGCCAGCAAAAAGAGATACATCATTGGGGTCATTGTTCTTTTCGTAGTTCCCGGTTTTGCTGTTCCCATCGATGGTATCATAGATCGTATGAAGATGCCTTTAAATGTGTGAAATTCAGTGTAAATGAGTGATAGAGATCCACGTACATCAAGTGCGGTGGGGTCTTCTCCCAACCTGGTTCGATGTTGACATCGGCCTCGGGGCAGGCAGGGCAGTAGACCATGAGATTATTTGTCGGGCGTCGGGGATATAGCTCATTCATGCCATTGCCATGAAGTCTTCCGAATCGTTTTTCTGCTTCGAGAAGGGGCCAGATGCGTGAAACGAACTGAAATTGTTTGTAGACATCCTATGTGAGGTCTCATTAGACCACGCAACGTTGTTCTATTACATGTGGAAACTTACCGGAACATTGCCAGTGAAAACATTGTCAGTTTTGCGGCGCAGCGCACGTATGTAGTCATAAGCCGTGATTTTTGATTGAAGCGTCATCAGCTGCCAGTGTCAAAGGGTTCCAAACGTGAACGCGGTTTGCGGTTCTGTCACAGTCGCCGGAAAGAAATCTGCATCCATCAATTGTCGCCACTTATTGGAGTCGCAGCAGCCACAGAACACGACTTTGGTAGCGTGGACTCCGGTTTCGTTATCCACCAGCGTCATGTGTAGAGGTTTCGAGGCTCGAGGACACGCATCGCCTTCATGTCCAAGTGGAATCCCATAAGAATCGGGTCCGAGTACTGTCGATATGTCGTGGCGTTGAAAGTATCCCCGTACGCCATTCCAAACATGGGCCCAGTGAAGTGGTTGGTTCCGGTGAACACGAACCCAACAGGAGCGACATAGAGGAGTGAATTGCTTGCATTCGAGGCATCGAACCTCACGAAGCGCTTCGTTACAGGAGCAAGGCATTCCTATACGTGGATCGGCCTCTTTCTGCATGATCAACTGTGCCGCAGGTTCGAAAATATCAGCGTATTCTTCGAGAAGTTTGGCACGCTGGTGATGTTGATCAGTTATTGCTGAATCATGATTGCAGCAACAAACCTACCTGAGTGCGAGTGTCTTCAGCAAAGTCTGCATCGTGATCTTCGTTTGACAAATCGCTGTGAGAGATATCTGAGAGAGCAGGGACCATTGGTGGCGGCGCAGGAGAGCCAGAAGCCACCGAGGGGGAGATTCTAGGCAGAGTTTGGGTTCGAATCGCTTTTCGTCCATTGTCGATAACCGTGAAAGTCTTCTTGGGAGCATTCACGTTGGAGAATTGCAGGGTGTTTCGCTCGAGCTCGTTCTTCGTGATTTTGCGCCGTTTTGTTGTGGCCATGACGGTGAGGAACAAGAGAGAGTTGTGGCTGAGCACGAGAGCCATCACCCACCCGCAACCACTTCGATAACGATGATATCACGAACCTTGTCCAAGCGTAGAGAACAATAGTCAAACCACGAAAACCAATCTATGAGCATACTATGTCATTATACTAGTCATTACTACAGATGAGATGCTCGATAATGAGCATACCTTGCGAGAACAGACCTGCTCGATGTCATCCTTGGAAAACGCCAACAACATAGAGTCATTGGATGCCCAGAAATCACAGCTGAGGCTGTAACTTCTATGCATAACATATGGGCAAGTGCCTGAAGCCTGTTTTGCATAACAGCGGGGCAGTTTGCCCACCACTCAATAAGCCTCACTATAGCACACTATAGCAGTGGATATAATGCATAACAACTTGGGCAACATGTTATGCATAACATTTAGGCAAGAATATTTTTCAATATTTTTGAAAAAAAGAATTAATTGTATCTTTTGAAATATCCATTTTTGGAAAAAACTGACACCCCCTATAGGGGGTCTTTTTTTAAGGTCTATCAATATATCCTCAACCCCTAACCCCTAACCCAACCCCTAACCACCCTAACCCCTAACCAAACCCCTAACCCTAACCCAACCCAACCCCTAACCCCCTAACCCTTATTGGCTCATGTTTGGCACTGAATCAGACCCCTCCCTAATGTTGGGGTTAGCATAGCTAACCCCAACGGGAGGGGCCTGATTCAGTGCTTAATCCCAGGTTAAATATTCATTTATTGAGTGGTGGGCAAACTGCCCCGCTGTTATGCAAAACAGGCTTCAGGCACTTGCCCATATGTTATGCATAAAACCTACAGCTACAGGTGGAAATCAGCCGACAGCTCAAAGCCATCGACAACATCATAGTATCCATCGTCAACCACAGCGACAGCGCAAAGCCACCCGCTGCTGGAAAGCAGACAGCGCAAAGCCATCGTGCTCGTCGTTGGAGAGGTAAGAGTAAGTAGTACCACTTTTAGTCTGTTAGTAATCATGACAGCCGCTCGTAGCCAGGCTTGATCCGAAAGCGGCAATCACTCTTTTTGGGCGCTTCATTCAACGCTTTCGGGCTATACATCACTCATCACCATCTTGTCGACGCCAACGAGCACGATGGCTTTGAGCTGTCGGCTTGCAGTAGTCGATGGCTTTATGCTGTCACTAAAGTTTCTTCTATTCGGTCTTGGCTTTGTGCTGGTGCCGCTGTCATTGTCAAGTGTTCGACTTTGCGTTGATGACTTATTCTTTTCCGCGAGGCTTTCTACGATTTGGAGGGACGTTCCTCGTCCGACATCAGACTACATTCCATGTGTGGCATCCCGAAAACTCGTTTTTAATAGGTCAAAGAAGGAGGTGCTACGTTACTTGTACAGATGCTCCAATTGCAAATCCCAATCCTTCACGTCGTCCACCTCCATCGATTTCAAAACCACAACTTTGACCTCGTGGATAGGAAACAACGTGTTCCATCCGATACGCCGCCAACCCTTGTTTGACACGAACCGTTCCAGCTCTGGTCCTTTTTCGGTTAATCCTAATACACGCAGGTCGCCGGAGATCATTGCTAGAGAAATGTAAGGGCCTCGGTTTTCGGTGAGTTCAATGGCAATTGACCGAGCGGGTGTATCATTCTGATCAACTTGTCAGTGCAGCTTGAAGACAAGTTCAGCAGGATCAATACCTTAGACCAAGTTATCACCGTAATCGCAGGCGCGGGACCAGAGGATTCCGGACGACCAGAACCAGAGGATTCCGGACGACCACGATTGCCAAATGACCCTGAAGGTAAGTTGAGCCTGTACTCGTCAGAGTCCAGCTCATCAATCTCAAACTCGCTGGTTCGTTCACTAGGCATATTCTCCTCTTCTCCTCTAGCTTCACCTCGTGTCGATGGACTCGGCGAAGAAAATCGTGGTAGGGTCGCAATAACTTCGAGGTCAGTGGCGTTGTTGTAAGTGTCATCGCTGGGCTGAATACGATCAGTAGAGCAGAGATCGCTAATGTCAACGTCGCTTTCTTCATCAAGATGTGTGGGAATCGGTCGGCGTCGTATGTGAATAACTTCGAGGTCCGTGTCGCCGTCATGAATGTCATCGCTAGGCTGAATACGGTCGGTTGAGCAGAGATCACTAATGTCTATGTCGCTCTCTTCATCAAGATCCGTAGGAATCGGTTGTCGTCTGTGTGACGAATGCCGGCTAGGTGAAGAGGATCGAGCTGGCGTATCTATATTCACCTCTCTATCGTCATGAGGGAGTGTGGTGCGAGAGGGGGTAGTAAGGTCCGCGCGTAGCTTGATCAGAGAGACCAAGTGTTCATTCGCTGCAAGGACTTCTGACGGAATGGCGCGAGGGTCCCGGAGCCTTTGAGAGAATTTCCCGTTCTTCGAAACCTACGAAATTATGTCACAAATATCATCGCACGGATTCGAATCACTCACGATGTGCATGAAAGTACCAAGATCACGGAATTTCCAATGGGTCGGACCATCGACGGGAGGTTTAGTTCCTCCATGGAATAGGAATGTCTTCTTGACAACTTCACCAGGTTTGACAACGGGACGGCTAGGAGCGGTAGTCGGGTATCCCAATGCACGACGTATCTCCATCAGCTCCGTCAGGATTGCGTCGGTATACTGAGCTCTGAGTTGGGATTTCCGAAGACGTTTGGCTTTAGCAGGGCGCTCAGCGGGGGCAGCAGCTTTAGGCATAGTGAAGGAATATGGGTGAAGGTTGGCCAAACAAATGGGCACCTCGCGTGGCTTTTATAGTTCACTCAGATGAGAGCAAGTTTTTTCTCATTGTAGTTTGCGTGCTTGTACGACCGTTGACCACAATGTCATTGTCCTTTTTGGGTAAACCCATTGCCTTTCTCAGTACTTGGATGCTAGTACAATAATGATTCAACATTGAGATACAGGTCAATATGTACATCTAAAAGGTTGGGTACAAGTCAAAAACGATGAGGAATAGTTGGAGCACGCTTGAAGTAGTCAGAGAAAACTGAAATGTAATGATAAGCGACATGATACTCTGCATTATCGATCACCTGTAGCTGTAAAATCTACGCAAAGTAGTTCGATAAGTATCCACCAGGGCTTTGCGAAGTACACCGATACTCTCTCCAAGGGTCAAATCTTACCTCCGGGCAGGCCAGAAATGCTCCGGGGGCTGCTATTTTTTATTATATATATATATTATTGGTATTATTTAATTAAAAAAACAGGAAAAAAAATAATATATCACTTCGCAAAGTGGTGTGATAGATATCACAAATGATGGGAACAGATGAAATGATGTGATGGGATCTGCGTCAATCATTTCCTTTTTGGGAAAAGGATATTTATATTGAAACCAGGGGTTACAGGGTACTACTGTATATATATGGGTGTCTAAAAATAGCAAATATCATATACAAACCAAAAATGGCCAAAACAGGGTACAGGCTATCCCAGGCACATCAAAATTGCCCAAAAAGGAAATTGGTCTAATAATAGAACTTGATCTCATCAGGTAGCAAAAAATCTGAAAAAAATCATAAAAATAGTGAAAAAAATCAGGGTTGCCTTGATGGCCCTGGAAATGCAAAATAAAAAAAAATACGCGACAAGTGTAAAAAATTTTATCACTCCAAATCATACTAGATCCTCTATACATTGGGTATATATGATGTACATGCTATTTCTAGCACCCCCAGTACTCTTAGGCACCTAGAATAGCTTATATCATTCAATATATTCAGCACACTCAATGCTTGTTATACTTAATACACTTAACAATGAAAGATTTTAGAACAGTATTTATGTATGTTATACTTAACACACATAACAATGAACAGTGTTCATGTGTGTTATGCTTAACATACTTATCAATGAAAAACCTTGGATCAGTGTTGATGTGTATTATGCTTAACATACTTAACAATGAAAAACTTCAAAACAGTGTTGATGTGTATTATACTTAACACAATTAACAATGAGAAACATCGGAACAATGTGCATATGTGTTATACTTAACACACTCAATAATGACAAAGTTAAAACAGTGTTTATGTGTGTTGTACTGATACACTTAACAATGCAAAAACTTGGAACAATGTTACTGCATGTTATACTCAACATACTGAACTCATTACACTTATAACACTTAACATACTTCATCAGTAACTATAACACACCAGCAATAGAACATTGTTATACTATAACACACATATAACAACGAGTTTTGGGCGCTTATGGGCGCTTATTTTGAGTTTTTGAGTCGAAATTCATTCATACCACACTCAATAATTTTTGTGTGGGGTTTATACTGTGTAAAGATGTTGTTTATATCATACTACACTAGATACAATTCGGAGAACCCAAAATTACAGCTTGTGGGACTGGCTATATCATGATCTTTTATTATTCAACAGTGTTTTATGTAAATGACAATGCATATGTCCATGTAATGCAAGGATACTGATGGTGGTTCATGAGGGAATCACTCCTACAGTCTACTAAAAGTGTCTGGACATGGTTCAGATACTCAGTATGACTATTGGACTCTGTGATATACATGTATCTATTTCATGTACACAAGGGATGGCTACAGTTCCATGTAACAATATATGTTATGTTCAATGATCCAGATTACAGATCTCTTAGCTGTATCACATACAGTGAGCATAGAATAGATTGTAGGATGACTCTTTTCATCACCCAGTGGCAATTTGACTTCATAACATGGGTGTATGCATTGTGATTTACACAAAGCACTGTTAAATCACAGAAGATCACAATATAGCCAGTCCCACAGGCTGTAATTTTGGGTTCCCCGAATTGTATCTAGTGTAGTATGATATAAACAACATCTTTACACAGTATAAACCCCACACAAAAATTATTGAGTGTGGTATGAATGAATTTCGACTCAAAAACTCAAAATAAGCGCCCATAAGCGCCCAAAACTCGTTGTTATATGTGTGTTATAGTATAACAATGTTCTATTGCTGGTGTGTTACAGTTACTGATGAAGTATGTTAAGTGTTATAAGTGTAATGAGTTCAGTATGTTGAGTATAACATGCAGTAACATTGTTCCAAGTTTTTGCATTGTTAAGTGTATCAGTACAACACACATAAACACTGTTTTAACTTTGTCATTATTGAGTGTGTTAAGTATAACACATATGCACATTGTTCCGATGTTTCTCATTGTTAATTGTGTTAAGTATAATACACATCAACACTGTTTTGAAGTTTTTCATTGTTAAGTATGTTAAGCATAATACACATCAACACTGATCCAAGGTTTTTCATTGATAAGTATGTTAAGCATAACACACATGAACACTGTTCATTGTTATGTGTGTTAAGTATAACATACATAAATACTGTTCTAAAATCTTTCATTGTTAAGTGTATTAAGTATAACAAGCATTGAGTGTGCTGAATATATTGAATGATATAAGCTATTCTAGGTGCCTAAGAGTACTGGGGGTGCTAGAAATAGCATGTACATCATATATACCCAATGTATAGAGGATCTAGTATGATTTGGAGTGATAAAATTTTTTACACTTGTCGCGTATTTTTTTTTATTTTGCATTTCCAGGGCCATCAAGGCAACCCTGATTTTTTTCACTATTTTTATGATTTTTTTCAGATTTTTTGCTACCTGATGAGATCAAGTTCTATTTTTAGACCAATTTCCTTTTTGGGCAATTTTGATGTGCCTGGGATAGCCTGGACCCTGTTTTGGTCATTTTTGGTTTGTATATGATATTTGCTATTTTTAGACACCCATATATATACAGTAGTACCCTGTAACCCCTGGTTTCAATATAAATATCCTTTTCCCAAAAAGGAAATGATTGACGCAGATCCCATCATATCATTTCATCTGTTCCCATCATTTGTGATATCTTTCACACCACTTTGCGAAGTTATATATTATTTTTTTTTCCTGTTTTTTTTTTTAATTAAATAATACCAATAATATATATATATATAATAAAAAATAGCAGCCCCCGGAGCATTTCTGGCCTGCCCGGAGGTAAGATTTGACCCTTGGAGAGAGTATCGGTGTACTTCGCAAAGCCCTGGTGGATACTTATCGGACTACTTTGCGTAGATTTTACAGCCTCAGCTGTATCGATCTCGTTCACGCTAGGTTCGCAATTAGGTCCCAGAGGTTCAACGGCACGTTCGAGTTTCGATGATACCCCATAACCAAAACCCCAGCCTCGCATGATACGGAAGAGATTATAGGTGGCTTCTTGGCGGTTAGATTTGTTTGGTGAGCCAAACCCCATATTTCCTGTGACCAGACCTGGTATGGTGACTATCTTGTCAACACGCTCTGCATGCCTCGTCACATTCAGCTCATCTACAACCTCGCCTTCTTCAAGAGCTTCATCCGTCGTCGGTTTCGGGTCAAATAAATATCGATCGGCCGCCAAAAGTTCCGTTTTGAATGTGATCCTGAGAATTTCATTGAGAATTTCTGTGCAGATAGCGTCAGGAATCTTGTTTGGGTATTGCTGGCCTTTCCACTGGGGGATGATGTTTTTGAGGTTTGACAAATCAATTTCCTGGCAAAACCGATCATCAGCGTTGTGATTTTTGTTAGATTCAATAAAAAGTTACCGGAGCAGGTCCTCCGTGGTCGTTCATGGATGTAAGACTTGCCAGCATGTTGACTAATGCTTGACGCGCTTTGGCAGCCTGCGTACCTTCCTTCGAGCGCAGATACTCCAACCCTAAAACTTTTCGCCAATCTTCATTTGACATGAACGACGCGGTGACGCCAACCTTGCGAATTCGGTAGTGGAGTTGCTCGCGCAGCTTGAGGTACATGGAAAGAAAACCTTGGCGAGTACTTTCCGAAAGATTCGCCAGCATCACAGGGTCCGGTAACGGATAGCCTCTTGAGATACCCTCTCGCGGCGGCTGATCGTGATCAAATATTTTCCCAATATCGCTGCTGGCCCGCGCCCAAGTTGGAATTCCAGGTGGTAGCAGTGTCGAGTCAACTTGCTCAAATTTGTTTCGAGAGTGGGTGGACGGTCCTGACTGTGAACGAGCCTTCTTAGGCCGGGAGTCTATACGAAAAGAGTTAGCAGAATGAAGATAATGGCAAACTCATTGTTTGACATACAAGGTGTGGATCGGGATTCAGATGGGGCAGTTGACGGTGATATACGAGGAGTGCTTGAATGAGCAGTAGTAGTTGAGGTTGACAAAGGACTGGTGATGGTAGTAGATGGAGAAGGCAGTGTGGAATCGAAAATAGAAGCAGGGAAGGCAATTTTGCCCGTATAATCAGCCATTAGCTGATAATGTTCACAAGAATGAAGACCGCCCGAATAAATGATGGGATACGGAGGATTTTCGTCTTCAAAAGACGTAACCTTGGTGACAACATCGAACAACCGGCGGACTGGTGTATCGTTGGAGTGCCAATGCATCACTTTGATGTCGGAGGGTACAGGTAGTTTTCGACCATACCAGACCGGAATTCCAGCCTGAAAGAAATGAGTTCGAGTTCAAACGTTCGTATCGTAGCCCATAGTGGACAAGATGAATGCTTACTCGGAAGCACTGCTCAGCAATAAGCGGTTGATCTGTGATAGTACCAATGACTGGGCGGAGAGGTTGAGTCCTCCAGGCATCTGCCTTACCCCATGAAGGATCTATGAAGAGCATCCAAGTGATAAAGGCATCCATCTGCAGCAAATTGCGCTGACAGATGCACCAAATCATCAGACTTTCTGAGTAAGGAGCAGCTGCGGTAGCCAGTTGCGACAGGAGATAGCGTATACGACTCTGATATTCCTTGACTTTGGGGTGAGATCCAAGATTAGATGATGGTGTGGATGGCGTGGGTGACGGTGTCGCGAAGTCGGAGGGGGACGCTGAGAACGTAGAAGATGCGAATTTCGCGTCGTCAATCCTCGTATAGATGGTTACAAGAGCATGTTCCAACGCTTCTAGCTGTATTTTAGGGAAACGGCCAATCGGAACAGAAGCCAACTTGAAGCCATCGATTGGCTCGAAATCTGCCTCCGAGGGCAAATGCCACAGAATGTTGAGATAATCACTGATATCAGGAGTACGGATCAACGCTAGATAAGCTCTTGAACTGCTAAAGAATTGTGGATTGAAGTCGGGGTCGTGTTCACCGAAGTGTAGCTGTTTTCGAAGGCGGACGTCCTGCTTGCCCCATATTGGTTCCGGCAGAACATCAGAGTTGGGAGATGTTAAGAATATATTGCTTTCCGGGTAAACACACCCAACTCGACCGTTGTACGATTTCATGATCGTGGCCTGGGGAGCATAAACATTGATTCTGAATAGACGAAGAAAGTCGTTACCATTGATATTCCAATTGCTACTTATGAACCGCAGACAGGGATTACAACGCAAAGCCGATGTGTCTGAAAGCAATGAAAATTCAACTCGTAGTCAAATTTCCGGGGCAAATGGCAGAACTGCAACTCAAAGTTACTTGTTCAAAACGACCTCTATCACATAGACAGATTTCGCTAAGGGCTGAGGAAGATGTCGATGTCAAACACAGGAGAAAGTTTGGAAGGAAAAGAGACACATGATGTTACCGCGGGTGCCGGTGATGACTCACAGGTCTGGTCCTTTTGGCCCACATACTTAGTAATAACATGCTCTTTCTTCCCTTACCTCGTCGCCCACGGCAATGAGCACGGATGGCTTTGAGCTGTCCTGTTCAATTTCAGCAGCTGATGACTCTGCGTCGTTGCTGCATCTTCTTGCAAACAATGCTGACTTTGTGTTAGCATTGTTGCAACCAGTGCTCGACTTTGAGTCGATACTGTGATCTTTTTTGTCACTGTCAGAGAAAACACGCCGGATAGTTACAAGGTATGTAGTTGAACGAAGTGCAGAACCGATGACGAATAGAGCTCAAGATTGTATGTAGGGATATGTCGCAAGAATTCGAAGTTCAACTTAGCCGAAACGTCCAGTTCACGAGCGGAATCCCTCATCATATTCGACATCTCCATCGATGCTTTCATCCTTTTTGCTCAAGGAATCGCGATGAATACTTGCAAGGTACATAGTTGATTGAATGAAGTGATGAACTGAACTTACCATTCGTATATAGGAATACGCTGGAATACGTCGCAAGAATCCGAATTTCGACCATCGTCGTCGAATCTCGACGCTTTCATCTCTTTTTGTTCGACGATACATGACGAATACTCGCAAGGTATGCAATCCATCGAGCGAACTGATGACTTGGGACTCAAGATTAGTATGCAGGAATACGTCGGAAGGTCTCAAACTCCAACTTGGCCAAAATGACCTGAATTCCTTATCATATTCGACATATCATCATAGATTCATGGCATGGTTGCGGAGATGTTGCAAGGCTACAACTGGCTACAATGGACCGTTGGACGTAACACGTTTCCTCGATCACCTCGCAGGTGGTTATCAAGCCTAACTTCCTCTTACGGTTGTTTATTCGTTGTCTTTATGCCCTTGAGTGGTCAATTTTGTCAACAATAGAATGAACCAAGTAGGTGGCTTGTTTACATAGACAATGACTGTATCGTTTCTCATGTATTGTTCAGCTCTAGCGTGATTGACGCGGTCGGACGCGTAGAACATTAAACATACGCCTTTTCCCTCAAAGTCACGCCCGACAAATCTTGTCTTCGAACTTCCATCTTCACCTTCTCACTGAAATCCTCCAATCGAAAAGCACCTGCCATGCACAACGTCTCTACTTCGACTAGTATTCCTCCTCCTCTTCCAGCCCAGCAACAGACTGCTGTGCCAGTCCCGCAGGCAGCTGCAGCACCTGATGCAGAACCTTCGAAGAAGAAGCGTGGTCCGAAATCATCGCTCTCCGACGATCAGCTCGATGTCATCCAGTCTTATTTTCCAGAAATGGAGAAACTCCTCAAGCGGCATAACCTCCACGCTGGAAAAGAAGACAAAGTCGCAGATCCAGATGCGGTGGTTACTTGGTTCGACAGCACCATCACAAAGATCCTCAGATCGGAGGCTTTCGAGACGCTTGATAAATCTAAGAAGACTCCAGCCCAGTGGCGTGTAGTAAGTCTGAACTCCACTTACGCTTCTGCAGTATCCATTGATGTGTTGCTATAGGTGGTTCGAGACGTCTTCAAGAACTATCGAAACAATACTTTCATCCCGAAGAATCAGAAAACTTTTGCGTTGCGCTACCTTCAACAAAAAAACAACGACACTCGCAGTCCTGATGACTTTATCAAGGCAGCCGATGCGTTAGTCTCGTTCAAAGTCCCCGCTGCTCCAAAGAAGCTGTTTGAACGCGCGAACAAGGAAGCTATCATCGCTTTGATGAACAAGAAAATTGTGGAATCGAACAGTGTTGACCGTGGCGAGAACGCGACGACAGAATCCTCTGGAACTCCACGTAATCCCAATCCTGCGGCACTCTATCAAAATGCGTTGACGGAACTATGGGCCAAGGCGGACAAACAGGATTACATTGAGGAAGCATCGTCCGTGGATATTTTCAAGTGAGATTGCTTTCGAATCTATGAGGATCAATGTATTAACCATTTCCTGCTCCGCAGAAACCAAGGCATGTTCCAAGAATCCATGTATAACTCTCTGTGCGCTTTGGCAGAAGGTGGCGCAATAGGGCCCAGTGAAATGCTCCTTTGGGTTGGTTTCCGTGACAAGGACGATGTTCTGCAATGCCTACGGTAGGTCCATTTTGAATCATCATGTTCGAACTGTTGGTGATATGGCAAGTTCAGATTGCACGCTCATCACCGTTTTGATCCCGACAACGCCATCAGACCGTTTATTGAGGGTGATGAAGCTATGAAGATTGAAACTGCATGGGAAGGATACTGCGAAGAGACTATTCCCCGTATGTCCCCTGTAATATCTTCTTCATTCTTCACGTTGATGAGCTTTGTGTGCTTCTTAGATCACGATAAGAAATCGGCTTGCAATGAGGATGCCACCAGTGAAGATGCCTCTAATGTCAATGTCCTTTCTACCGCAGCTGGAATACCGGTGCTTCCTGATATCGACTTCGATAACACGACGCGTATCCAGCTTTCAGAGACACTCATCAACTTTCGCAAAGCCCTGTGGAGTAAGTACTGAATTGAACACTGTGATCTTGTTGATAGTGAACTAATAAGTTTCGTCAGATTTCAGCTATCCAGCTGATAACAATATGCCCTCAGTGCCGGTAGCCCGCATATCTGCTCATCCAGAGGACTATATTGACGTTGAGAAGTTCTCGCAAGCAGCTCAACTTGCCACCGTCGAGACTTTGGACCTCATCACTCTTTTTTCGCTCGCGAGGTACCTGGGTAGCGTATCGCATGCTAAACATGCCACTCCCTTCACCTTTAGAACAAAGGATGACATTCAACGACGAGTCCATGATCGGACTATCATGGAAGAGAAGGAACGGCAGACCGGCGATGAAATCATATATGACAATGCTCCTGCATCTTCGACTGAGCATTCACCCACTTCTGTCGACCCTCCTGCGCCTGTGGGCACTTCGGTGGATCCTCCTTCTACTGTTGACCCATCCTCTGCTTCCATTGCCCCTCCTTCACCTGTGGACCTGTTCCGGACTTCTGTAAACCCTCCTTCCCCTGTGGACCCGCCTCCTACTTCTGTGGACTGTTCTTCCCCTGTGGACCCGTCTTCTGCTTCCATTGACCCTTCTGTGGACCCATCTGCCACTTGTGTGGACCCTCCTGGTCCTGACGTAGCTTTGCTCGATGCATCAGGTCCTTCCACTGACAGCCCACCTACACCTCTCGCCATCGATACATCAGTGCGATATAAGAAGCGGAAGCATTCTATCCATAATGAAGATCAAGAAAACACTGCGCCTGCTCCGAAAATCCGCAAACGTACCAGGGCGAGTGGAGGAGAGGATGCAGGTGAAAGAGTTGGACGGGTAACACGGGCGAGTACGAAACAAGCAGCGGAACAAACTTCGCGAACACTCAGAGGCGGACGGCGGGGTCATGTGGTTGGAGGGCCTGGAGACAAAGTCAAGAAAGGCAAAGGCCGCCGCTGAATTGTGGACGGTCTTGCCGAATCGGATGGACTTGGATTGGATTGTATTCTGTGTTTATTTCCCTTTGCTGTTTATTCTGTATGCCGTTTATTCTTTATTGGTTATGCTGTTTATTCTGTATGCCGTTTACTCTTTATTGCTTATGCTGTTTATTCTTTATGCTGTTTATTCTGTTTATTCCTTATGTTTGTTGACTATTACAGTGTTTATTCATATGCTGTTTATTGAATATACTGGTTGCTGTTTATTTTGGTGAGAGTGTTTATTACTTGTTGTATGTACAGGTAAATCAAAATCAATAGTAAAATGTTTATTACTGTGTTTATTACTGTTTATTTCAATCTGGTCTTGACCTGGGTTGTTTATTTAATACTGAGCCGGATTCCTGTTAGAAAGTGCTGGAGTCACCGTTTCAGGGAAGAAGACATATCCCGCGCTCTCTAAACTCGACTTTGCTGGCTCCGTCGTTTCTCTCGATGGACTCATCCTCTCTCAATCCCTCATCGACAAAGTTCTTCGCTGGCCATATCCCATCTCAGTCTCTGAAGTACGAGGTTTCCTTGGGCTTGCCGGTGGTGCGAGGAAATGGATCAAGAACTATTCCATCATCGTCTATCCCTTGACGCGTCTTCTTCATATCGACATAGAGTTTATCTTTGACACTCAATGTGAAGCTGCAGTTGACGAAGTGAAGCGACTGCTAACTTCGGCTCCTATACTCATCAAAACCAACTTCGAAATGGCGGCTACAATAACCTCTCCTCCACGTTCCTCTGATGAGAACCTAATCGTTGTCGGTGTTGACTCTTCCTATCTTGGTACCGGCTACGTTCAGTATCAGATACGTGATGGTCTCAAACGACCATCTCTTTATGGGTCAAGTACATTCTCTCGCACTCAACAGAACTATGGACAACCGAAATCCGAAGTATTTGGTTTGTTCGTCGCTCTCAAATCTCTCCGTCATCGTCTCACGATGATTCATTTCCGACTCGAGCATGATGCTACCGCGCTCGTCAAAATGCTCAAGCAACCAAACGACATCCCTAATGCACCTATGCTCAGATGGATCTCGTGGATTCGCCTCTTTGACATGGAGTTTCTTCATGTTCCCGGAGCTTCTATGAAATTCGAAGATGCTCTTTCACGAGCTCCACCAATAAATATCGGCATCCCGGATCCAGCTGAACAAATCGAACAGTTTCTGGACCACTGGGAAGATGGGTTATGCCTAAAACAAGCTCTCAATGACATGTGGTCGAGAATCTCTTCTCCGTACGACATACACTCTTCTATTCCTTATTCGATCTACTCATCCCTTGTTTCGCACATGTCTTTCGTCGAGTCGTTCTCTATTGCAACAGGGTCTTGTGGATACACTGAGGACAGTGCTTTTTCTTTGTTGACCCACACTCTCCCTCTATCGCGCGATCAAGAATCCCTACAATTTCACGAATTCTATCAGAGGAAGTCTCCGTTATCAACATCGTTTATATATCACTTGGGAAAAGAAGAAGTAGAGCTCGAAACGATCTTATATCACTCTTACGTGGTCCCTCAATGCGACTCTCATATCTCAATGTCCCAGGAAGTTCAAGAAGTGGATTTGGAAGATGAACATTGGGACGAGATACGTGATTACCTTTCAGACAGCATCATACCTGATCGTTACCTTACAGAAAAGTCTCGTCGTTGATTCATCAAGAAGACGACACGATTTGGACTCAACGGAGGAAAACTCTTCCTCCTCCCCAAGAAATCATCATCACGTATACCTAGACTCGTTGTCGAAGACAGATCTCAACGATCTACCCTCGTTTACGAAGCTCATGTCACAGCTGGACACCGAGGGAGAGATCCCACTTACAAGCTGTTGTCGGAAAGGTTTTACTGGAAGAATCTGTTTCAGGATGTCTCATGGTTCGTGCGATCCTGTATAGAGTGCCAAAAAGCAATGGCAAAGAGGCCAGTGCTTCCTTACTCTGAATCTTGGACCGCACCGCTAATTCGACATTTCAATATTGACACCATTCACATGCCTACCGGCGAACGTGGATTCGAATATGTTTTCCACGCCGTCGAACCAACTATTGGTTGGCCAGAAGCTAAGGCCGTTCGAAGAGCAACATCCAAGGCTATGGCTCAATTCATTTACGAAGACATCATCTGCCGATTTGGATGTGTGCCCTACATCTCCGTTGACGGCGGATCCGAATTCAAGGGAGAGGTTGCTCATCTTCTCGCAACCCTCTACCACTGCACAGTGGTCATTTCTACGCCTTATCACCCAGAAGGAAATGCTCCAGTCGAAAGACAGCACCAAGTCTTCACTTCCTGTCTGTTCAAACTCGCAGGTGACGCTAAGGGTACATGGCCCAGATACGTACAACCTACTTTATTCGCAATTCGAGTCACTACCACTCGCTCTACAGGTTATCAACCTTTTTACCTCTTATATGGACAAAGTCCGGTCTTCTCCTTCGACGTGAACGAGCATACATGGCAAACCTTAGATTGGGACAAAGTCAATACTCACGAAGATCTTTTGGAACTGCGTGCCCGCCAAATACTTAGGAGAGACAAAGACTTAGAAGCAGCTATGGAAACCCTCAGGAAGTCAAGGCGTGAAGCCATTGAAAACCAAGCTAAGCGCCATCATTATCAATTCGACTTTGCTGACTACGAAGAAGGCATGTTCGTTTGGCTTCGAGAGTCCCATCTCGACGAAATCAAAGGCGGCAAAGGAGAATGGACCTACGCCGGGCCTTATATCATTTACAAGAAGCTGGACAACGACGCGTTCATCCTTCGGGAGCTCTCAGGAGCAGTCATGCGTGGACGAGTCAATATCCGACATCTTCGACTCTTCTTCTTCTGTCCAGATAATCAGACGTTGAGATCGTCTCTCAAGATACCGACGCACCTTGATTCCACTATCACAAATCCGGAGTCTAAGGTGTCCGTCGCGATATCCTTTTGGATTGCGAACGGACTTCTCTAGCCTCGTCTTTCCTTCCTCACTCATGGACGAATCGACTTATCTTTGTACTGGTCATCCTTCACCTCTACCTGGCTTCACACCGTGGTCAACGAAGGAACGTCTTATAGGTTTCTACAGATGTCCACCGACTTGTCCCGTACATCAAAACAGATCGGGACTATATAATTTTCGGTTCTCTAACGTTCGTAAACGTTCAGGCGTGCAGGACGCGAGCGTCTTCAATTCAGATATCTACTATTATAATCCATTCTTCTTTGCTCCTTGGGAATCCGAACACAATCATCCCACCAATCCCGATCTCATTTCCGACATTCCTCCATACTCACGAGTCGAAATCTGGTTCGCGAGACCTATCATGGTTCTGGATCAGAACAACAAACTCACAGCTGTGTGGGTACGAGATCCTTTCCTTACTTTCTCCGAGCTCTACCTTGGAGTGACGGAACGTCGAGTCCCATATCGCTATCTGGAGACAGATGCCTCTTCCTATCCTTTCAACGAGCGGTACTTCACGGAATGTTGTAATCAACTCGCTCTTGACCACGAAACGAACTCCTTATGTCTATGGCATTTCAGGAGAGCTATCATTCATCCTCGAAGTTGGATCAAGTTTGTATGGTTACTCGAAATGAATCACAACGACATTCCTGTGTATTCTCTATCCCAACAACCTACAGATACCCTCCTCGAAATCGAAGCTGATCATCGCATTCGTATCGTCGACGGGCTTGCTAAAGCGCTCGCGTTCCATATGATACTATTGGAACGCATTGATCTTAATGATGCTAGGTTTTACCAGGACAACGAGCAACGAATGAAGGTTGTACTCTCCGACTTCAATTGCTTCTTGTCTATAGATGATATCCATGATATGGCTTTGCGGCTCGCATATGACGGCGAGCTGTTGAGTTTCACTAACCAAGTCAACTTCTACTCACACGGAGTCGATGTACTCGACTATATCTGAGTTCAAGGACGAACTCACTTTTGTTGGGTGCACTGTGGTAGGGCTGGATGCCCTTGGGTTGGAACTCACCTTCGACGCTTCCTGTGGATCTGTAACTCCATCGGTCATGCCCGTCGCTGTCTTCTCTTCCTTCGCATCCGACCTCGATTATTCCGATTCCAAGTTATATTCAAATTCGCTGGACTCGATCACTTTACCTGTACTTATATCTCCTATCTCATCTTTCCGCCTCGGACTCGATACACGACAGAGAGTCCTCTATAACGTTGTACTATCATCAAAATAAAGTTCAGTTTCTACCCTCGTAACAAAGAGACTCAGTCTTTAAGGTTCGAACTCGTTGTGATTGCCAACGTGGACGAATCTGTCCAATAAACTTCATTCTTCAACTTCTACTTCTACACTCTCTAACACACTTACTTAACCCACCAGACCCTCGGAACCTTCATACGGCTACTCACCGTAACGGCGCGACCTCGCTTTCTGAGAAGACCATCCCAGGACCATTCCTCTCTTCTACAACGGAGGAACTGGTGCTTCCATTAGATCTATCTTGGGCCTTTCATACGTCGCTGGGAGGACTCTGAGGACACGATTGATGCCAGCTTCGCATTTGTCACAACATTCCAGCCTCTCGAATCATCGGTTATCGAATCAGGCAATCTTTCTTCGCCTTTTCGAGCCTTTTATACTCTCTAAAACTCCAACCTGTATATTCGAGGACGCCGATTCGCTCGACACATCTCAGGAGATACGGGGTTCGCGTCCCATTCTACGCCTCTCACGAATCAAGTCCCTTCAGCACCCTTGACTCTCCGACACGACTCCTCATAGAATGGGTAGAGATCTCGTCTGGGTGATGTAGTGAAGGCTGTCGCAAGTCAAAATCCAACGCATCCGTCTCTTGCCGGTACGTGAATTCAGATTTTCCCTTGTCCACCCTCTCCAGTCCATTTACAGACCTTCTCCCGTGGACCCGTATACACCGTTGTTTCGACCAAAACTCGCAAAATGTGACGTTCGTAAGGCAGGAGGGGCAACAGAAGGAACGTGTAGTGGGTTCCGGGCTAAGTTGTACGTCGAAGGGGTGAACAACTTGGGCGGAACTCGGGGAAATTTATCACAGATATCGATCATGCCCTCCTCTCATCTCATCCCCTCGCTCTCCCCCACCTCATCCAAATCCCTTCCCAACACCGACCCGGCGATTCTACCTCGTACTCTCCTCTCCGCCTTCACCGTTTCCGTTCTAACCCAAGACGACGATCAATTCGACGAAGAATGTAACGAAACGCGGCTCCGTGTTCTCTTCATAGAAGGTCATCGATATCATCGACATCAATCATCGATAGACAGAGAAACTAGTGACTGATTCAGGTCCTCTTGCCCAAGCGTCCTTGGAATCATTCTCCCGATTGACTTGTCTTGAGGTTCGTCGTAGCTCGTTGTACGACAGGAGGGAACGAATGGAGGAGACGAAGGAAAAGATGGGGAAAGAGCGGAGGAGGGAGGGAGTACAAGGGGAAATGAAGGGGGAAATGAAGGGAAGAGATAGGACCCTGATGTTGAGATCGAGTCAGGGACGCGGACGGTGTGAACTCCCCTTCCACCACTGGAGGAGTCATATCTATCAAGCTCGTTGATAATAATCGAGCCCATGTTCGTGTTCGCGTGTCTATCCTCTTCCTCCCCCCTTCTCACCCCAACTATGACTGTATAAACCGTTGAAGATGCAGGACTGGTGGTGACGCTCGAAGGTTCACGCTCATACCTCCCGGTTAACTTGATTGGACAGTCGGTGGTGAACGGAAGCATTGGAGGAGAACGGGAGGGGAAGGTTCTTTTGAGGATGTAGCAACAGCCGCCTTTGGGAGTATCATTCTGAGGGAGTTGAGTCCGCCACTAACCGATTCTCATAGTGGCTGCCGCACGGGGAAACGTAGAAACGTTTCGCAGTCATCGGGGTGGAGAGCAAGAATCGGAGATGAAAGTCGGGCGTTCCGGAGGATATCCTGGAAACGAGAGGTGGAGTTGGGGGAGAGGGGTGGACGAAGAAAGAGAGAGTGTGTAGGGTATGATCGATGTCGATGATCTGTTAAATATCCCGAAATTTGATTATGCCCAAGCCGGTTCTGACGCGACACGTTCCCCTCCTTTCTAAGTCATGTACATTTCCCTGCTCGTTACGAGAGTTATTTGACCGAAACGAGTTCGTCAATGAAGGACGTGTGCATGCATTGAGCTCGATTGATGTTGAAAGGACGGAGGAAGGGGAAGGAAGGGAGGGGAGATGACAGGGTTCCGAATTCGCTTCGTATGGTCATCCTTGACGAGGGGATTACATGAGGTTGAGTGGGGGAAGAGGTGAGAGAGAGCGTGGAGGTATACAGATTGGAAGAGAGGGTGCATGCCAAGAACAATAAGCCTCATGTCATTTTCGACTCATGCAATTGCACTCACCCATGCCCTTGTGTGTACATCTCTACTTCCCACCGAAACCTCTACAGAGGGCCATCATCATAATTCGTTCCCTTCTAATCAAAGCATCGTCGAAAGAGTTCTGCCGCCAGAGTCCTTCTGACAACTTGGATTTTCTGAGTAGAGTTGGAAGACGAAGAGCGAAACAGTGAGGGAAAGGACAGAGGGATGAGGGAGCGAGGGTGCATTACCGCCTATCTCTACTTCCCACAGGAAACTCCGGGCGAGATTATAGTCTGATAATTGATTGGGACCCTTCTAATCAAAGAACCAATGAAATCGTTGTTTCCCCGCCAGAGTTCTTCATCTAACACCTTGATTGTTCTAAGCTGATTTAGAACAGGAGAATCGTAGAAATGGATAAAGAGGGTGACGGAAGACCAAGAGCGAGGAGGGAAACGGAAGACCAAGGACGAAGAGGAAGGGAGAGAGGAAGGGGAAGAGTACAGGTCGTTCCCACGACAGACCCTCTCTCTGCATTCCCAGCCGAAGCACCACGGGAGTCCGTTCGTGCTGACGATACTCTGTTACAGAAAGATGAGGAGATGGAGGTGACGTTGAAAAAGTGCTGATGACGGCGATGTTATGAATGCGGCTCGTTGAACGATACCCGACAATTCAACGTCGGTTTGACCGGTGTTTTTCAGAGGTCTTTTTGAGCGTTCAGCAGCGGTTGACGTGGGTGTTTGAAGAACGAGTATGGTTCTTGATAGATAAGAAGAGCGAGATGAGTGGAGGTCGGGATGGACGAGAAGAGAAACGTACCACAGCACCAAAATGCCTTCGACCCAACGTTCGACCCCATACCATATCAACTCAGGCATTGTCAGAACTATAATCGATCTTGAAACTTAGAAAAGGTCCTGCTGGGATTGTGTGGGAAAGAGAGAGTACGGGGTCCCAATCCGACATCGCACGATTAGTCTTGCGAAGGGGTTTGCGAGAGGTGGGTGTGGGGAAAGGGGTGGGGGAGAGGGAGAGGGATGGAGGTAGCAGATGAAGAGAAAGGTTTTCGAGAAGAGGAACAGTTCATATAACTTGTATCCCCGAACTGTGACCAATGAATTCGCCTTGTTCACCCGGGAGAAGACGGGGTTCCGATTTAATTTCGTACGGTCGAGCTTGACGAAGGGGTTACGAGGAGTGAAGCGGGGAAAAGATGAACTGGGCGAAGACATAGAGACGAGGAGAGGGTAGAATGCGCGATTCGATATTTCGTTGGAATTTGTCTGGTGAACACGACTACCACATAGCTCACGCTCGACCCGTGCTTTGTTCCCGCTCTCAGTCGTGTATATCCCTGCTGGTCGCGAATGTTGGTTAAAAGAAACGAGCTCGTGAGTGCATGATGTTGAAAAGACTGAGGGAGGAAAGGGGAGTATAGAGCAGGGGTGGGGAGAAGATGGGGATACTGTTCAGCTTCGTACAGTCGTTCGTAACGAGGGGGTTTCGACAAGTGAACGGGGAGGGTGTGGGTGTGGAGGTTGAAATTTTGAAACGTTGACGTTGAGCTACTGGGCTAAGATATAGAGACGAAGAGAGGGAGGAACGTGTGATCTGATGATTGTCGTTCGACCCATGCCCTGTTCTCATGTTGTGCGTGCGCCGCGATGAACGTTTTCGGCCGAATCCAGATAGAGAGCTGATTAAGATTCCTGAGTAAAAATCAATTTGTAAACAACAGAAATATCACTCACAAATCCGTCCCTTGCTGACTTTCCTCTTGCAGCGCCAGCGTCCCATTCATCCATAGCTCAATTCAAAGCCTGGAGGATCCCACCAGACAGCCAGAGGAAGGCTCGACGATAGCTCTTCTTGAAAGCCTCCTCCGATAAGCACGTAGAGCCATCCTTCAAATCGTGTAGTAAACGCTGTTGTTTGGGGAAGGAGCAGCAAGGGTCGCGAGGAGGGAGGAGGAGGGGTAGCACGGAGTTCTTCATGATCAATCAGTTTCGTATATTTGGTCTTGACGAATGGTGGGAAGAGGGTGGTGATAGTGGACGAAGGTATAGAGCATTGAGAGGGCTGTGTATGATCTGGTAAGTCCCCGAATTCTTCCCAATGAAGACGATTAAGGCAGTTCATCAAGCAGCTCGGGCCCAGACCATTCCTCTTCTAGTTCGACTTATCCCGGGATGTGTTGCCCCCTCCTTCATTCTGCGTCGTGTATATTGAAGTGCGTTTGCGGATACAACCCGAGATTTACTTCGTTCGACGGTCGTGAATATCGATCATGCCTGCACAAGATATAAGCCTCCCTACAGAGTATATGGTAGTATGAGAGTTACATACCACCCTCACTCGATGATCAAATGGACTAATTCACATACTCTTCAGACCTGCAACCACACGAATCAGTCGAGGACCTCATCAATAATCTCTTACATTCCAACGTTCCTCACGACGCTAGCGATGATCGGGATAGATCTTCTTTTTGTTCATGTATATGCTATCGCGTGAGGGGAGTAGATGGAGTAAGGTTTGGGGGAGCTTCAATCCAGCGTTACGCCCTCAATCTCGAGTGAAGTTTGGCATCAGGTGAGCAAAGAGGATACCGAGGGGCGGGTGTGATGAGAGGGGAGAGATGAGAGTAGAGCTGATGACTGTTGTTTTCCTTCAACGGGAACAGCGAGGGTACATTCGTCAGTAGCAGTTAACCCGGGCTATCATCGTCTAATCGACGTCCAACCCAGTCACAACACTTTTCTGAGACTCTATAGGTCTCCGTCTATTCATTCTTCTCTAAAAACTTGAATCATTGAGACTTCCCTGCCTGTCTTCGCCTTCTGAAGACTTTCGCGTGAGCAAGACATATCCGTTAGCAGTGAATCTGAACGATTGATTCTTCCTTAATATGGTGCTCGTGATCCCAGGAGATCATCGCGTGTACAATGAGGTGAGGTCTTGGAAGCGTATAAGCATGAGCATCAGACGCCAAAGTTCGGTTGAGGGTCAGAGAGAAAGGCGCGTACCGTATACGGAGGTGTAGTGCAGTTTTCGTGAGGTTGGCGATGGCTTTCTCCGAATCTGAACCATTGTCGCGTTCAGAGTTAGAGTCAGATTCAGCCATGATACTCGATGGATGAGAAAAAGTTCGAAAAGGCTCAGAAATATGAGCCTCATCGTGAAAGGTATTCCTCGAGCGTTATCGACACTCTTACAAACATTACCGAGAAATTAAACTAGGTCGATATCAGAATCCACGACACAGCGCAGCACTCATATACTGTAACGCACCTTCCCTCGATCCTATCTTCCACATATACGAACACTTCCTTCGTTAAACGCGTCGATCCCACCGCTGTCTTTGGTATAATCCTGATCAAGATGTCGCGTCGCCAGACCGCTCGAAGGTTCGTGACCAAAGGTTCAGGTTTGAACCATCAATGTTGAAATTTGGAGATTGAAGACAACAGAAGGTTCGTGGATTTGTTAAACAAATTGATTCTTGAACGTGAGGAGTATATACAGTAGGGAACTTTGTAGAATGTCCAAATCAAAGTGCCAGAACATCAAAAGTCTCTGCGGAAGTGTATACTCTGGTAAGTTGGATACACACAGAGAGAGAGCATGCACAAAACGTACCATTCAATCGTTCATCAAATGATTCTAGCCCTCGTAAATTCCTCAATTCCTCGCCAACTCTTCCCTGAGGTTCTGCTTTTGAGGTGGGAAGTTACCAGCATATAAACTCATCGAGTGTCGAGATCGAGAAGTCCACGAAGAACAGGATAAAGGAAGATCAAAGTAAGCGTGTAGTCAATGAAGACCTTGAATAAATCTGCCTTTTCAAGTGTCGTGTAAAAGAGTGAACGGCACTGAAATGGTTTGGATTTTGAGTCGTGAGATGCAAGGTAGGATCGGACGCAAGCCAGCTACGTGTTAAGGATTGACGATAATCGAAGCGAGGTAGACGTGTGGATAGACAGCTTGGAAGGTTTATTCAGAATCAGGGTCCTCCAGACGATGTATAAAAAAGCCTGCCATTGATCCTATGGAGCATCATTCATTGAGCTCGAGGTTTGAGAGCAGACCGGTGTCGATGGTACAACATTTAACCACCAGAAGATTGCGCTTAATTTTGAGCTCATCGTGCAGCTCTGAAGGGTCAGCGTCAGCGTTGTTAAGATGACGGTGGCGAGATTGGGTATAGGACGAGCATGATACAACGAATGAGAGAAGATGAGAGATGCAAGGGCGTGGCTCGGTGAAATGGGGTTAGGGTTTCTACTCGGACTGGATATCCGTTTGGCGTTATGATCGTCTTCGCAAACTCTTACCTCGACCAGCCTCTGACCAGCCTCTACCACACTTACGCATACCGTTCAAGCTCAGATGGACTCTCGACTGTCTTTACAACTGGAACACGACTGTTTGAACAACTGGAGATGATTGGCATGGAGAGGTTCGCGATGAGAAAAGATATTTCCATTGTTGTTTCATGAAGCTCACTCTGTTCTACAGTGAAGATCTCGTCTCTTACCCTGAAGACATGAATGCGCCGACAATGCCTACAACAACAAAATCTTGATTTCTCTACACACCGCCGATGCACATGTTCCGTTACGCTTCTAAGGCAGTAAGGGCAGCAGAAGAAATGTGTCATGGAGCATGGACCAATTCGACCGTCAAAAGGGTGAACAAGGCTTGGGTCATCGAGTGATGGATCCGCGTCGTATTTGTCGGGCAGAACTAGGGCATTCATCACATCTTATGTCCACTATGTCCACCCTCTCCCCCGCCTCCTCCCCTGTTTAATCCCTCAGTCCAAATCCTTTCTCAACACCCACCCTATGATCCTAACTCGGAGCCCTATGGATTCCCGCTTCTCCGTTCTTACCCAAGACCGACGATCGATTCAACGGAGACTCGTAACAAAAGAGTGCTCTATGTTCTCAGCGTGGCAGACTATCGTTGATAGATAGGGAAAGGCCGAACTAGTAGAGTTCTCCGTCAGCGGTGCTTGTGGTACCTTCTTCTAAACTTTCGGTAAAATCGTTCGTCAGCGAATACTCGCGACAGGCAAGGATATGCATGGCTAGAAATAGATGCCTAGACATCAGAAGGACTGTTTCGTAAGGTCGGCATCGAAGGGAAGGGGCTGTGATCTTCGTTGGACAGCATTCTAGAGAATCACTGAATTTGATTGTCTCTCGTCTCTATCTCCCCGTCTCTCCATCTACTCCCTGCCATGGCTTCGCAACCTCGCATTCTCGCCACAGCGTGGACATATGGATTGTTCCTCATTCGAAAGTGCTCAGGCTTCTACGGTGGAATTCAGGGCCCATGAAGGGGTTCAGTGTAGAATTCCTACTTCCACCACCTCTCGAATGCACAATCAAGAAGTGCTGGCCCTGCACGTACCATGTGTACTCAAGTAGATTGGTTATTCTGTAGCTCGTCAGGGTTTCGTCGAATAGGGAAAACTCTTGAGTTGGCGACGGAACTCCATGATATTCGGATAGGACAAGCTATATATAACAAGCTGGTGAGTGCTCTATCAAGTTATCGTGGTTCATGCGTTGACTTGCAGTAATAAAGCGACACCGTTTGAGCGCTTTGAACCGGTACTACATCGCTGCAAGCCCACCCCACCACCCCATACCATTCAAGACCCTTCTTCGAAGAGCGTCCTGCGATTTGCCTGACCTCGATACTGTCTCAACCCTCGCCCTCTTCCAACGCAATGGATTTGACAACATTGGGGCAGCGGACAGGCTTGTACATGTCTACATTTGAACGTCACGCTGATTTTGGTCCTCATCAAGTATGTCTCTGTTTGTTTGCTCAGTGCTCCTTTTTAAAACAATGATGACCTTACTGTCGATGATTTAGAGCATGATCTACCAGTTGCAATGAATGTAAGTGGCTGGACTCTGCTTCCTGTCATTCTTACTGATTGTCCTTTTGGCTTATGCGCACTCTTGTGGCTTCTTTAGCCTAGCACTTCAATCTCTGTCAGCTTGGACCATCGAGCTGATCTCTCGAAACGTGGTGATGATGATTCAAAAGATGGACAGCTGATATCAGCCAGAGAGGTCTGTGTTCTACCTACAATCGGACAAATCCATTCTTATTGATTTCTTTCATTCACCCTTTCCATGCTCAGGTTTACAAAAAGCTTATGCACTTCTATCCTCATCCTCATTCATCTTGATCTGCACCACCTGATATCAATAAGTTTTATAATGTAAGACTGTGTTCAACAAGGTTCGGTCTCATTCGAAATATCATCCTCAGATGACCATCTGTTTATTGAGAAAGGTCAGAGGCCTGGGGGTCTATATCAGGCTCTAGCTGTCAAGTCAATCCTTCTAGAATTCATATACTGGTTCCAATGCTCACACGACTTTAAAAAAACCAGATATCAATTGAAGAATCATTGAGCCAAACTATTGGTAACCTATCACTGACCAGATATCAAGAAATAAGCTCTTTACTACAGCATTTTGCCAGTCAACAGATGACACATTTGAGATAGAGCATGTTGAAGGTCCGACAATTCCCCAGCTTAAAAGGCCACCATATGAGTGTTAAACCTTGATCCTCCAGTTGCATGTTATATTTTTCTACCAGTGTTTCTGTACAATGTCCATGCAGAGATTGCAAGAAAAAACAAGTTTGTCAAGTTCATATCTAGCATTGTACTGAACTAACCATCTCTATACCAGCAAACAGTGAATTCAATATTCCAGAGCTTGAATCTACACCTTATACTGAGGCAAACAAGTTCTACAATGAGCATCAATTCATTTTTGAACTTGTAGAAAGCTTGGGAAAGCCCATAGATGGCGATCCAAACATTTTTGACTCAATAATGTCAAGAATTAATTTATATGCCCCGGATGTTATTGAGGGTCTTCAAGCCCTCAGCCAATTGCATCCATTCATAAGCTGTATGTAACAATCCAAAAATATCCCACTCATATATATTATGTTGATCTTTTATTCAGGCATTGTTGCACCTTTTGCTGCAGTGATTCGTAATGATCAAACAAAGAGAAATAATGATAGGAAAGTTTCTGCTCTAATTATTCAGATATGGAATACAGTAATGTGCTTATGGGAGTAAGCATGATTCCACTGATATCTCAATCACTGGGAGTCTCATGCTATATTCAGAATGCGGCATATAAAGTCCCCAACCATAGGAAAGACAAATAAGGATCACATGACCATGTGTATACAAGCAATGGAAGAGGATATCAAAAAAGCTGGTATATTGTGTGACAATTACCTGAAAAAAAAATCATTAAGTGAGTATGTGTTTGATTTCCTACTCATATTAGTAATAAAAATATCAGCAAAATATTTTCAGTCAAAAACATATGAAGACAAGGTAGAAAGTTACATTACCCGATTCAATGCTCATCGCCAAGAG
Source organism: Lentinula raphanica (assembly GCA_027919835.1). Taxonomy (NCBI): domain Eukaryota; kingdom Fungi; phylum Basidiomycota; class Agaricomycetes; order Agaricales; family Omphalotaceae; genus Lentinula; species Lentinula raphanica. Next base: position 869,649 of record JANVFP010000020.1, read on the forward strand.
CTTGATCGTGCCCTTGGCTTGCACAATACTCACATGATTGAAACATTGTCATCTAAACTTGATAGCCTAGATCTTGTTGCAAAACAATGTCTGGCAATCTTGAAGCAGCAGACACTTCAAGAGAAAAAATCCAGGAGTTCATTGATAAAAATCATGGTGTAGAAGCCTGCCTAGAGAATGAGCAGCTTTTATCAAAACTTATTGATTTCACTGGGGAGCCAATCATTGCAATAACCTATTATAACAGTGGAGATAAATCACAAGATCTGCAGATGGCAAAAAAGAAGCTTATCCAGGAGTTGGATGAAGATATTGAAGAGGTTATCAAAAGGAACATGACAATATTTGAGCAAAAAATGACTATGAATTTGCAAATCTTGGTAGATTCATTTCATACTCATGCTCATCAAGTGAAGGATGCTGTTAGTATATCATTCTATTGATATATATAATGCTAATTATTTTCTATATCATATAGGACGTGAAAAAACTATGGGATGAAAATGTGAGACTCTTTCTACTACTGTTTGTTTGCTTTACAAAATATTGATTTTGAAGAGCTGGAAAAACAATGTCAAAGCTCAACATTTTGTATTGGCATTGCAGGAATTTTACAAAGATCAGCCTACCAATCAAGACAGCTTACCTGCATCCACTTCCATACCTTCTTCATTGTCTTTACCAGCAATTGTTAAGAAGGTGGTGACTGTACCTGAACAAGACCAATGGGCTATCTCTTATCTCAATGTTGCCCAGATGCAACCCATATTAGAAGCTATAGATAATGACTGTACTGGATTTATCAGTATCAAGGAGGTGAATGAGTTTACATCATCCAAGCCAGTTGACTGGAGGTGAGTCTATTGTTACTAGAGAAATTATAATTCCTTACTGATATGCTTATACAGTTTGCCTAAGTGGATTGCTTACTGGGCTGTTGGTAGGCCATCTAATGTTACTAAACACTCTATAATCAATCAATTTATACTTCCTGACAGGCTGGCATATAGATATGATTCAATACAAAAGGAAAATCCAAGTCATCCTCTCCAAAATGTACCAAGTTCTGGATTCTGATACACTTCAAGAACTACCAACTGATGCACCAAATCTACCCTGCAATTTTGGACGAAGTCTCCCTTCAAATCGTGAAAGTCTTGACATGTATTTGAACAATTGTTCATCTCACATTGCATTACTTTCACAATCACTCCAGCCTTTTGATTCTGAGACTGAGGATGTCAGATTGACAGAAGTTATAAAATATATCTCTGACAAGGAGGAGCAAAGGCTTCAAAAGAATCTCAAGGCCATAGCATATCATATTGATTTGCCAGCAACTGCAGCTCTTGTCATGGGCATTGACTCCAATGGACATATTGAAAGGGTAGGTCTTTGATTATAAGAATGTATGCATACTTACTAATATATCTGTAGTTTATTTTGCCCTTAATCTATCTTATCTTGAAAAGACATCTGGAAGTGTTTTACCTGTGTCAAACTCATATTTTAGATAAGAGGGAGTTTGGAGATATGGAAACATCTTTACAGAATGTTTTTGCTATTCTTAATGAACGAATTGCAAGCTTAACAGGTAAATTATATTACACCTGATGATCTATTATCACTTATACTATTTCAGCAATCTTTCAGCAAACAGCAACAGATGTCTCCAAGTATTTCAGCAACTTTGCTTGTGGTCTGGTAAGAGTTTTCTTTAACCATTTTAGCCAATTTGAGACAATATGATTAATATAATTGTTTAGCTTTACTTGACTTATTATGATAACAATAATCCAGATGAAAAATCTCTCCATCTACCAAATGAGGATGAAATTGCTATTTCTGCAATTGACACAATGGAAATAGATAACACCCCTGCTGAGGGTTCAAACAAGCCTGAAGATATTCTGAGATATGGGACACAAGATGCATGGAACCTGGATATATATACAAAATCTCTTGCACTTTTCCAATCAAAGGAAAATTCTGTGACAGATTTGAAACATGTTCTGTGTGGATATTGGACAGGACATCTCTTGCCACCCTCAAGACCATTCCTTGTTCCACCAGTTGGGGTGCTCATGCAGTTATCAATTGATACTGTGACTGATCAAGAAATTCATGGCAATGCAGAATCTGCTCATGGGCTTTGGCAAATCTGTGGACAAGTCAATAATGATGACAATAGTCTAACTATGACTTTCTTCAACAGTAGGATGTCCTGGTCTTTTGATGGAAAGATGGACCAAGATAAAAACATCCTTTATAGCGATATTGAGTTGACAAGTCATGGCAAAGAAACAGAGAAGAATATGTCTACTGATCTAGTAAAGGCATTTTTCTTCACAAGAAACCCTATATTTGTGTGGAAAATACGAGAACCTTTTGACAGAATTGAAACACCTCACAAGAAATGGGCTTTTGTGAAGAATGTTGTATTGTATCAAGTACGGCAAAAGCAGTGGTCCTTGGAATATACAAGAAGCTATATGTCTGAATGGAGATGTTTTATACAGTTGTTGAAGCGCTTAGGAACAGAACACCAAAGCCCTTCCAATCCCCTCACAGTTGATGAAAGAAGAGAGTTTAGAGTTATTTTGGCAAAACTACATCCTACCGATGCTCACTTTCTCAACTCTATAATTCAACACTTGATAAACATCAATACTATCTCACATTTGTAAGGCAATTTTCTCTGTTATCTTGTAAATTTGCAATAACTTTGATTATGTGTAGGAACTTTTTATGTGATAATTGTGAACTGGAGATTGTCAAAAGCAGACAAATCTGTTTGGAGTGTACTCCCTATGACTTCAGCACTACTTTTGATTTGTGCATGGAGTGTAAACACAGTTCCTGCAGAACAGATACAGCAATGCATACACCATCTCATGCAATGCTCAAGGTTGACAGAGTGATTCACAATGGTGAATTGGCTAGGGAATTACCTGAAGCTAGAGAAATAGCAGCCCGTGTGAAAAAGCTTTTTCATTTGAGGCAGTCTTTGGTTGAGATACCATTTCACTTGAGGAAAAAGTTTGAAACATTCTGCTGCTGTTGCAAAAGGGAGGTCAATGTTCCTTGTTGGGTTTGCTTGTATTGCAGTAAGCATTTAACTTTTAAATCATAATCTCTTAACTAATTGTAAATTTCAATATAAACCTCTATCAGGGCCTGACACATACATCTGCATTGAGTGTGAAGCTGCCAAGACTCCAGTATCATCCAGTAGATTGCATAAGCACAAGCATCATCTGATTTGGATCTATGATACTATCCGGCCCATAGATCTACCCACAGTAGATGAAAGAATTATGAAGTTGGAGGAAAAACTTGCAGATATCCAGCTGAAAGTCAACAATCAGTTGACAAAAGTAGAAAGTATGCTTCAGCAGGTACTTTCTAAGTTACATGCATCAGGAGACACCAAGGAACCCAGTTTTGATGTATATGGTCATGATTAGATATGAGAGAAAGTAACTATGATGGATAATTCAACCTCATAGAAACTCACAATATTCATACTCCAATGCCACTCCCTTCCCTTTTTTTCTAGTAGTAATTGAATGATTTTTAAAGTTCTTCACAAGTAATAACATAATTCATAAAAACAGTACTTTTCAGCCAGAATGTGTACAGTGTTATGAATTATATATATTACTACACCATCTCTATTATAAAGTGCCAAATGTGTTATCATTTTCCAATGAGCTAGGGATATGACATGTTTTATCAAGGACTGTGAAAGCAAACAAATAGTTATCAGGAATTATAGAATTGTTGAGAAAGAAAAAAACAGTGGCAAGAATAAATTTGACAATGATAACTATGAGAACAAAAAACAACCAGGTAGGTGAGATACTATTAGTATGTTCAAATTTTTAACTTCTTGAGAACTACTCTGCTTGACAAATTCACAAGACCTATGATTCTATGTAAGTACATGCTAGACTTATAGGTGAAAACTGTAAGTACTAGAGATAGAAGTAAGGGAAAGAATAGATGTACCCTCCAAAGATAAGCTCTGGCCATCAGCAAAACCTGGCTCGCTGATCCCAGTGCGCCTGACATTGTATTATGCTGGACAGCATTGCACAACTGTCCGGCACTGTCCCAGCATGGTACAGGAGTCCGCTACTGTGCAGCATAATACACATACTGGACAGTACTGCATCAGCAAAACTGACCTGGTGCCTAGGCTGCCTAGAGATACCCCCCAAAACCTCAGCAGTTTAAAAACTTTGAGTTTGCCTGAAAAAGCCTGAGCAAGCCTGAGTTTGCCTGGAAAAGCCTGGGCAAGCCTGAGTTTGCCTCAGATTCCTTTGGGTGCTTTGGGAGAGCCTAGGTTTTGGAGGGGTATCTCTGGGTTACCTAGGCCAAGGGTAATTTTCCTGATGTGAATGGATGCTGTCCATTACCGGCCAGCACTTATTCAGTCACCTGGACAGCATTGAATGGATGCGGGATGGCATCAGTTCAATGCTGTCCATCAACCTATTCATTTCTCTCGCAACCTCTTCTATTTGCAGATTTGTATTCAAGTTGGCACCGCCAGCGCTTGCACTTCAGGCACCCTTAAATCCTGCCGACTTAGGGGGATTACCGTCCAAATACCCTCCCCTAATAGGGGGCAATACTGGGCAATTACCCAAACTGGGTAATACCCTTCCTCTAGTGTCAGGGGTCCTTGTCAGGTATTACCCCTGTGGGTAATACCACCCTCCCTATACACATTGTTATCAAATGAACACATAGCTTCCCCTCAATATTACTGCTATTATACTATTATGACTCAGTCTCCTGACTACACTAACTTACTTACTGAGACTATATACTCAGATTGTCTGTACAGTACACTCTTATAGATTTATAATACATACTGGTAGGACATCAACACATCCTTTCCTCAGGGACCCATACTAGTACTTCCTATACACATTATTATCAAATGAACAGTAAGCTTCCCATTAATATTTGGCTATTATACTATTGGAACCCATACTAGTACTTCCTATACACATTGTTATCAAATGAACACTAAGCTTCCCATCAATATTACAGCTATTATACTATTACAACTCAGTCTCCTGACAATAATAATATACTTACTGATACTAAATATAAATACTTAGACTGTGTACACTCTTATAGATTTATAATACATACTGGTAGAATATCACACATCACATCACATGTATTAATAATTACCAAACACATCCTTTCCTCGGGAACATATGAGCTGGTACTAATACTAATCAGTGTTCTGATATCAATGGCAGATTCATACTGTTACAATGAGTAGGATGTTCATTCTCACAGATGCTAATACATTGAGTTACTTAGATCTATAACACATCTATATGGGATATCATATATGATTTATTATGTGGTCAAATAAGCTGGGTCTTGCAAGGTCTTGGAATAAGTCTTGCTAGTATTCACTTATATAACCAGTATTGTAGTACCAATGACCTACGCCACCAGGTATTACCTGTAATATATACCTGCACTGGGCATTACCCTTACTAGGTAATACCCTTACTGCACTGGGTATTACCCATCAGGAAAAGTACCTTTGGCCCAGGTAACCCAGAAACCCCCCCCCCCCCCCCAAAACCTAGGCTCTCCCAAAGCACCCAAAGAAATCTGAGGCAAACTCAGGCTTGCCCAGGCTTTTCCAGGCAAACTCAGGCTTGCTCAGGCTTTTTCAGGCAAATTCAAAGTTTTCAGACTGCTGAGGTTTTGGGGGGTATCTCTAGGCAACCTAGGCACCAGGTCAGTTTTGCTGATGCCCTGACTAGGTATTACCCTCACTAGTCTTACATTACCCTCACTAGTCTTACTGGGTATTACCCTCACTGGTCTTACTGGGTATTACTGTACCGTTTCGACCACATGTTCAGTCACAGGTCACACAGGCCCAAAATGAACAGTTCACAAGGGGGTGTCACCAGTCACCTAGGCCTGTGAACACCATGACAACCAAAATTAAACAAAATTTTCTCAGTTGGAAGGGTGTTTGAAAGGCTATTTTCTTTGCCAATACAATCAAATAATGCAAGTGATGTTATTTTTTGCTAGAGGTACTGAATATGAGCTATGTAACCCCCAGTGAACAACCTTTGTAGGGGTTGTCACAGGTCATACAAGATTATGAACACCCAAAATACTGAACAGGGGGTGTCACCTGTCACATGCCGTGAACAAGTGGTCGAAACGGTACAGTACCTTCAGTGGGTATTACCCTTACTAGGTATTACCCTCACTGGTCTTACTGGGTATTACCCTTACTGGGATAGTTACTCACTTTGAACATTAACCTGGGCTTTACACTAAAACAAGATGATCACCTAGTCTTTGTACAGAATACTTATGTTGGCCTGGTTTTTCGGTTGATGGGAGGGGGACGTTTCTTTACCTGAGAAGCAGATGGACCAGGCGAAGGTGATCGAGAAACGTCCTTGGTGACAGGGAGACACTTCTTTGCCCAAGGAGCAGATGGGCCAGGTGATGAAGATATGAAAAGATCTGATGGTGTCGTTGATTTATGGTGGCTATTGTCTTCCTCTTCCTCATCTGTATCTGACAGCCCACCTTTCCTCGCATGAAGATAGCTCTTTGAGTGAGCCACAGCAGCAACAATGCTACCATTCTCATCCAATACAGTCCCAAGCTTTGCTTGATCCTTGAGAGAAAGTTTCCGTTCATCTAAGTATGCATTAGAAATAAGTTTCATGACCTTGAGCAATAACTTACCTTCACTCCGTTAAACAATCTCAAAATATGTTCGCTCATGGTCCGCAACCTCTTGTCCCTGTGCCTTTGCCATTTCTCGCTCAATATGTTCCCTTCGGGGATCACAGATGCTTTTAAGGTCCTTGTTCTTGACCTGGTTTATATTCTCGTATCCCTCTATGACAGCTGAAGCTGTAAGAACTTCACGAAGTAGACTGAGAAGTCTCCATATATGCTTTGCAAAGTAACAGGAGTGGCTTTCCAAGCTTAAAAAACTCTTCCGGGCAGGCCAGTAGGGCTCCGGGGGTACCCGGATATTTATTATATTTATTAATATTATATAGTTCTTTTATTAATTAATAGACAAGCTCCTTACCCGTGCCTACGTCACTGTGATATGCATTTTTGACTTATGGTTGATACAGATATCATGCAATAAGAAATAGCTATAAATAAATTGAATAAAATATATGTACACTAATATTTCTACTAATCAAGAATGACTTCTGGATATACAATATTTTGTGTTACACACTCAGTATCACCTTGAACAAAATAAAATGATGATGAGATTCATTGTAACACTTGTCAAAGTAGTAAACTCACCTTCTGCAAATATTACTTTAACTCCTTGTTTAGTAGTACTTCGTGAAAGAGCTACATACAATTGACCATGTGTAAACACTGGAGTTTGTAGATTTAAGCCAACCATTTTAACTGATTGTCCTTGGGCTTTATTAATGGACATTGCAAATGCTACACAATATAAAGCCACCACAAAAATTATTGAGTGTGGTATTAATGAATTTTGACTCAAAAACACCAAATAAGCACCCAAAACTCGTTGTTATAAATGTGTTATAGTATAACAATGTCCCATTAAAGGTGTGTTATACTTACTGATGAAGTGTGTTGAGTGTAAAAGTATAATGAGTGAGAACACTACTCCAAGGTTTTGATTGTTAACTGTGTTATATTCATTGATGAAGTCTGTTGAGTATAACATGCAGTAACACTGATCTGAGTTTTTTTTTCATTGTTAAGTGTGTTAAGTATAATACACATGAGCACCATTCCAGGTTGTTCTTTTCATTATTCAGTATATTGAGTCAAGTGTGTTAAGTATAACACACATAAACACTGTTTCAAGGTTTTTCATTGTTAAGTGTGTTAAGTGTGTTGAGTATAACATACATGAACACTGTTCCAAGGATTCTTCATTGTTAAATGTGTGAAGCATAACACACATGTTACTGTTAAAAGGTTTTTTCTTGTTAACTGTGTTAAGTGTAATAAACATTGAGTATAGTAAATATATTGAACGATTTAGGCTATCTGAGTGTTTGAAGGCACTAGGTGTGCTAAAAATAGCATATAGATCATCTATACATAATGCCTGATGGTTCTGGTATCATTTGAAGTAATAAAATTTTTGACACTTGTCGCGTATTTTTTTTTTTTTTGCATTTTCAGGGCCAACAAAGCAAGCCTGATTTTTTTGAGTATTTTTAATGATTTTCAATGATTTTTTGCTACCTGATGAGATCAAGTTCTATTTTTAGACAAATTTCCTTGTTAGGCAATTTTGATGTGCCTGAGGTAACCAGGACATCACTGCAGCTATTTTTGGTTCCCTGTGATTTTTAGCATTTGAAGATCAATGATGTCATATTATACATTTTTTATTCAAAAAGGCAAGAACCGAAAAAGGAAGGTGATGATATAATGATGTAACCCTAATTTACCTGATTTCATAATTGCCGTAAACGTAGTCACTTTGCAAAGTGCAGCCCTGTGTTGCGCCATCCAGTCATCGCGACCCGCTAAGTCGCACGTATCGCCCATGTCACCTGTGTCGCGGTCCTCTCCATCTTTCAGTCCTGGTCTGTTTTGTCTTCTTGTGCCCGTCTTCAGGAATCTTTGTTACAATACAAGTGGAATAGAGAAAGAGAGGGAAAAGAGGAAGAAGAGGAAGAGGGAGGAGAAGGAGAGGGAGGAGAAGGAGAGGGAGAGGGAGGAGAAGGAGAAGGAGAGGGAGGAGAAGGACTCGGCCGTATTGTAGTTCATCCTCGTTGTCGAGTTTTGTCCTCACCACCTTAGGGTTCATCCTCGTCATCTTGTTGGGTATGGGTTTGGATACAGAACCGTTCCTGTAGGGAAATGGAGGAGATGTTGAAGAGAAGATCATAGCAGTGGGCGTACCATCAAACTCCCCACTCTTCAATGTCATCAACGTCTTGCCGTCTCATAGTCTCTCATCCGCTTGTCATTGTCGTCCGCTTGTCATCTTTGTCGTCTGCCTGTCGAGAGGGAGGAGAAGGAGAAGGAGGAGAGGGAGGAGAGGGAGAAGGAGAGGAAGTGTTGTCCTCTGCTCTCCTCATCCTGGGTCCACTTGTTGTCATTGTCGTCCGCTTGTTGTCATCGTTGTCTGCTTGTCATCTTCATTGTCTGCTTGTCGTTGTCCACTAGTGATTGGCTCGGGTCGGGTTGGTTGTCTCTAAGTCAGACCCGACCCGGAAACCGGTAGCCAACCGTACCCGTACACCCGGGTTCAGGTCACCCAGTTCACCCGATAAAACCGGTACACCTGGCAGATTGATAGCTGACCCGACAACTCCAGTCGGGTCCTCAATTGTAACAAACGAGTACATAGACTACGGCACTGTATACATAGATGATATCTCCCCAACACTTTTTTGCATGCGTGGTGAGGTTGCCTTTGGGCCTTGGTGAGTTCTTGGTATACTCGTTCATGCAAGATACTCACCCGTTGATCCTTTGTCTCCAGTTTGTATCCCTTGTTTGACTTTAAACGCACACAGGCCGCAAGTAAAAACGAAGTAGTCGGGCGTAACGCCGTCTTTCTTGAACTCAATTTTGGGCTCGGCGGAATAGAATGCATAGATAGATGCCTTTCGTCTCTTAAAATCTTTTCCTATATGTGATATGGTGAGCACCGAGGTTTTCTTTTTCCATCCAATGTTTGCACTCACTAATCTTTTTAACCGCTTCTTCTTTTGCAGCCTGCTTTTTAGCTGTGATATCTTCTGGGTCATCATCGTCATCTTTGTTGCCTTCACCCTCATCATCGGTTTTGTCTTGGGTAGTCTCGGAAGCTCTTGGTGTTGAGTCCTCACCACTGTCTATATACTTTTGTATCACCAGTTGCCATAACATTCTATATTACTTGGACTTACCTGTATCACTGTTTGGTTTTTTTTTGGTCTGTTTTTTAGTTACTTTGGCCGTTTTGTTAGCCACTGCTGATCGATTTGGTCGTGCCCGTTTCATAATGTAGTTGGTTCGTACAAAACAGGTATTTAGTAAAAATGAACGTCGTTGGTACTCTCATCACGTAAATATGAACACCGGGGGCGTGAACTCAGTATCTCGAGTTTGGGTTGTTGGGTGGGTGTCGGGTCCTGGGAATCAGAACCGACCCGACCCGTTAGGGCTACCCGACCTGGAAACCAGCAAAACCCGGCCAACCCGAGCCAATCACTATTGTCCACGTGTCATTGTCATTGTCTGCATGTCATCGTCGTTGTCCGTGTGTCATCGTCGTTGCCTGCTTGTCGTTGTTTTCTGCTTGTTGTCAATGTTGATGTCTTGTCATTGCTGTTGTCTATCCTCCTCCTCCTTTTCTTCTCCTTCTTGTCTTCTCCTCCTCCTTGTCTTCTCCTCCTCCATCCTTGTTGTCTTGTTCTCATTAGTGTCCATGTCATGTTAAGAAAATGGGGTGGAGATGGTGGAGGTGGAGAGGCAGGGAGCTAAGGGTCTTCAGCAGGTCAGGTAACCTGTGAGTACTTGCAGGTAAGATCCGTGGGAATACCTGCAGGTTTTGTGACCCGCAGGTCCAGGTACCTGTATGCACAGGTCATAACAGGTCACAGGTCAGACTCAGAAAAATATTTTATAGGGACAGATCCAGGTAACCTGCAGGTATTGTCAAATTACTTGCAGGTATACCAGGACTTGCAGGTCAGGTACCTGTGAGCACAGGTCAGCAACAGGTCACAGGTCAGGATGTTGGAGGCAAAATACCTGCAGGTCAGGTCACAGGTATGACTCGTCCGGGACTCGTGAAGACCCTTGCAGGGAGCAAATCGCGAGAACAGATAGAATTACAGTTCTTTTGGCTTGGATACCGAGGCGCCGGATAAGCGCTGGACCAGCATAAGCTCGGCCAAGGCAAAAATGTGCATGAACAAGACATTGTGGACCCAAGAAAATAAGGCAAAATTGAGAAAAATCAGGGTTAATCCAAAAGAATGGTAAAACCTTTTGTGAGGGGTCTGGAGTCATTATACAGTAATGAGGACTGTGAGAAAAGAGTCAAGCCAAAAAAGATCCGGGTATGCAACCTGGGTCCCGGGTCTCAGATAGCTGAACCGACCTGACCCAAAATAGCCACCCGACCCAGAACCCGGCACAACCTGGCCCACCCGTGATCTTCACTAAATCCAACCCACTTACGCGAGCTGAGCTGCGATATCTTTCGCCTGCGTCAGCATTTGAGTTCCATTCCTTGCTTTGACCTCCTGTAAGGCTTGAGTTGATACCAGATTGATGGTTGAGCATTGGGGTGAATGATATATCCTCCAATATGAAATCCAGTCTCTTGGTATACTTGGTTTGCCTTAGATGACAGTTAGTACACAAAACCTTGCACTCCATAAAAAAAACATACCATGTTGATGATTGGACGAATGACCTTCCGCACCATGCCCTCAGACTTTCCTTTTGCAACAGACTGTTGGACAAAACTATCATAGTGAGCCCAATACCAGTCAATTTGCTGCTGCAGTGCTCGCTCCCGGGCATTGGGGTCCTTAAACTCTTCATTGGACAATCTTTTGTGCAAGAAGTTGTCCATTGCTTTACTGACGATTTTCGAGTATTCACCGATTGGCACTGAGGGTTTAAATTTGTGAATGAGCAGCCAGATTGAGTGAGAAGCAGATACATACTTTCCTTGGGATGCTTCTGGTCTCCATGGTACTTGTACCATTTCTGCCATATGTTCCACATTGTCATTTTGCACGTAGGCCCTGCCTCAGCATTGACATACTTGAAGCAGGTTTCAACCGGCTTGCCAAACTCCCTTGCAATCTTTTCAATTTCTGTGTTCTTTTCAGTGATTATGGCATCCAATCAATCTTTTGCTGCTTGAGGAAGAGCACCCCTGCCCCCTTCGACTGGTGGACTGTTTGGTCGGGAGCATGGTTCAGTTTGGGGCATTTCCGGAGGAACTCAACATTTGCCTGTGGATTTTTTGGACTTGCTCAGTTTGGCAGGCGGCTGTCTGGACTGAGCCAACGCTTGACCACAACATTTAGTCCGTTTAGTAAGAAGGGTGGAGGGTTTTGGTTTGCATGAACCGCAAGAACGATGTTGAGGAATTTTGGGGTCTTCTTCATCCTCATAATCCTCTTCCTCCTCTTCTTCCTCCTCCTCCTCACTGGCGTACTTGTCTGAGTCATCCTCATCATCCTCTCCTTCCACATTTGACTTGGACAAGTTCCAACTGTCGTTGTATTCTTCTTCTCTCAGTCCGGAAAAGGTCGAGGCCTGCGATCTGCTCAAACGGTTGGACCTGCGGGGTTTGGGGAGTGATTGCTGCTATTTGGGCTCGTCCTCGTCCTCGTTCTCTTCTTCATTTTCATCAACAACTTCTTTTGCTTTACCCTTGGAATTTTCCCTTGCCCTCTCGAGAACATCCTCGTCGGGTTTCAAAGGTGGTGATTGAGCAGAGCTGGCATAACTAACAAGCTGAACAGGGGAAGATGGGTGTTCCGGAGAAGGTGGGCATTTTGGAGAAGGTGGGCATTTCAGAGAAAGAAGATTGTGGTTCAAGGGAAGGCCGATGCTGAACTGGCTGAAGGCTTCCAACAGGCTCTTTGAGTCAAATGTTGGATAACTTTATAGGTTCACCAAAACAAGCAGGGTACCAAAGGGAAGTTTTGGGTATCATATTCATGGTCAGCTCCCTTAGCAGGTACATGTGGTACAAATAAACACCCCAGAAGCCTTGAGGATTGATTTCCTTGATATACTCGGCAATCTGATGGGAGGTGGCAGTATCTGTGTCTAAGGGAAGGGTATTGTTGTATGCACGATCTGCAGGAACGACTGCCAAGGCAATTAAATAGAACCTGAAGCGATCCAAAATCCTTTGAACTGTTGTCGCATAAGTCTGGCGTGCTTTCGAACTGTTGTCGTATAAGTCTGGCATGCTCTCAGAACATACTCATTGCGAAACTTAGCCAAGGCGTGATAATCCTGTGTAAGGATTGCCAACATCAGACCATCATCTTCATCCCAGTTGTCAGGAAAAGAGACGGGTTCTGGAGGTAATTTCTCCTCCTCTTCTTCTTCAAGCGCACCAACAGGAGGCGGCGAAGGCACACCAACAGGAGGAGGTGAAGAGGAATAGCCTACAATATCAACTACCGGTGTAGCTGATGGCCATGGGGTTTTTGTAGGAGCAATGGAAGGGGTGTCTGCAGCAGCACATGCAGCCAATGGCGAAGGTATATTTGGAGCAAGAGAAGGAGAGGCTGCAGAAGCAGATGGCGCAGCGCCAGTGGGAGACATGACAACGGCTGCATCGGGGACTGTAACCTTGGCAGGTTGAGCTGTCTTCTTGATTTTCTTCTTCCCCTTGCGTGGTGGGCCAACACGGTCATTAGTTGGTATGGCAGAGTCTTTGTCAATGATATGCTCATTCTGGTGTCCGCGTGGTGGGCCAACACGGTTGTTAGTTGGTATGGCAGAGTCTTTGTCAATGAGATGCTCATTCTGGTGTCCAAAAATATCAGAAGTGTGAATATGGAGGACTTGAGCAACATACCTGTTCTGAGTTGTTGATTTCAGTGGAAGTACCAGGAGCTCGACTGGCAGAATCTTCATCAAAGGGAGACTCATTCTAGCGTTAAAATTTAGAAATGTGTACGTGGAGGTCGCAAGGGACATACCTGTTGACTTTTCTTATTTGGAGGCCCTTCCTGTTTGCTATCTGTTTCCTTTTGTTCTTTTTTGCCAGCCTACCAGAAATTGAGCGCAAGTGTAGGACGGTTGTAATACAAACCTACCTTGGCTCATTTTTTCCGTTTTTGAGCCACAGCTTCTACAGAGGAAAGAGACACCTGGATGACACCAGGAGTTGAGTGAGTTCGTTGTTTCATTTGCGTGTGCATTGTTCTATGCATGATTGTCGAATGTCAGACCGGCAGTTGAAACTCAGCATTTTCTCTCTTTTATTTAACCACTTACCAGTTGTGGATTCCCACAGTTCTATCGCATATAATCTACTGATGTATGTTCTTGTTATGAAGCATAACATGTACTTCTAAGCCCCTACAAATTGCTCAAATATTCCCAGCATATCCCCTGATTTTTCCTGATTTTCCTACTATTTTTCCATATTTTTCCATCATTTATTTGGGCTTAAACAACCTCTGCAGTCCTTTTCTATCAATGGCCAAGCTTACGCCGAGATGGCGCTTATTCGGCGTCTTGGTATCCAAATGTGGAAGCACCATCTTTTTCCTTCTCCCACGCTCATCCTCTCTCCTCGCTCCTATCTCCCCTCTTCATCCTCAACCTCCCAATGCGATGGAACCAACGGATCAACACCAAGGACATCAGGACGGGCTAGAAGGGTGGTGAAGATGATGAGGAACGACCTTAGAGGGCTGAAGACCGCAAGGACATGGTCTGCCAGCCAATATCCTTATTGGTGCGTAATCCATTCAATGAACTGATTACATCCTAACTGACAAAGTCCTGTCGTCAGGATAAGGACATCGTTGACTCACGTCGACAATTCCCGACTCCTTCGTGCTCATCCCGGATCTCAACGCCTCCCATAAACCCCCGGAACCGCTTTTTCATGTCAAAACCCCGGTTCCACTGTGTCAATGACACATCGCCGCTCCATTCTCCATTCAACTGTCCCTCGACTGGTTTCCATCATCCTCGGCCTGGTGACGCTACGTTTAGTCGTCTTTAGTGAGGATACAAGCCCAGCAACCCTTCTTCTGTGTTACACCTTTGGTTCCGCCTTGTCAAGCTCGTCCTCACCCCTCTGTTCTTCCGTTTGGCACTTTGTCAACCCATTACTGTCATCTTCCAGCTCACTACACCTTGTTTGGTCATCCCTGATGACCATACACACCTTGGCACCCTATCTTGTGTTGGTGACCTTTCCCAACCCCCACTCTCGACATCCCAGGCTCAAATAGGCGTCGTTCAGCCCTTGTCTACTTAAACCGCGTCGCCATCAACTCGTTCATGTGTGTCATCAGTTTTCCTTTCATTCCCTGCCCTTCTACTTACCCCATTTAGCCTTTTCATAGGCGTACCTTCAGCCTGGTTTGCTTCTTTCAATGACAGGCGATGCAAGACAAGTCATGGTGACTCCTTGCCTGTCATCCTTTCTTATTGTTTATCTCATACTTTCTTGTCATTTAACCGGCCAGGTCAACGCGTATGCCTATGTTGACTCGCGCCTTCTTTATTTGACTTATCATTGAGTCAAATTGATGATGATTGACAATGACATGGCTCCGGGACTTGTCATCATGGTGACGTGTCCCACAGCCAACATTTATTTACATTACTTACCTTTTATATCTTTACCTACCAAAAACCTATATAAACCCTATGTATTTTGTAAACCAATCCCCAGATTGGTTATTTTTATAGGTTCTCAATACAATTTGGTTTTATCTCTCTCATCTTGGTCTGGTTCCTTGCCAGTGTAACAACAGTTTGTATCATCAATATCCAGGTTTCAGTGACCCCTAACCACTTGGAGTCCAGATCCTCGGTGTAGACCTATTAGCTTAGCAGCTTGTCTACAACATTCTTTGGACTGAATGCTTGTAGCCTTCATCTTTGGTGCTGTCGAGGGATAGAGCAACAAGCACCTAACAGTTCTCAGGTCTCCATTCATCATATGTGTAACTGAAACAGTGAAACTACATATGAGTTTCTGTCTAAACACTACGCTACTACTATTCAGTTGCCAAATAAGTTCCCTATGTAAAGTAAGCTAAGCCTCACACTATAAAGAAACACAGAAAACATACCGCACTGTGGTGACGATGTTACTACCTACCGACGCAATGCGAAGACAAACTGACTGCGCTGTTGTAGTAGTGTTGAATTCGGTATATAGCCCTGGGTTGAGGCCATATTAGTCTTCATCACCTCACGACATATCTGGCGACCAAATATATGGGATGAGGTCGGGAGAACAGATGTAGGGATGAGAGCGATAGATGTACTGTGAGATGAGTGTCGAATCAGCTCCGGGTGTCATAGGGAATCCAAGACGCCTCGGCAAAGATGGGAGTTTGAGAAAAAGAAGAGAAATTGTTCACGTGATAATGTGATTCCGGATGACTTGCTGGAACTTTGGAATTTCCGATTTGAATGGATTTCTGCTATTTTTGTAGTGGAAATCCATTTGAATCAGAAATCCCAATCGGATTGGCAGGAATGTAAAATGAATCCATTCATACTGGTAGAGGCAGAGGAGGACGATGAGGAAGAGTTTGAGAGCGACAACGAGCCTGGTGTCTTCATGGAAGGAACTACGCTCGATGACTTTCAATTGCAACAACATCTTAGACATTCAATGTACTACGAACGAATAGACACAATCCTTGCATGATACGAGTTGTCCCTCCCTCCTATTGAAACTTCCATTTCGTTGCCTACTCATCCACCCTCCGCATCTCTTTCAAACTCCCCTTCCATTAATACTGTTGATGGACTCCATCGCTGCCCTAGACTATGATAATCTTCTAGGATTACCTGGTAACAATGTCGATGATCTCAAAGTTACGGTAGACCCATTACTCCTAGGCCTCATGGAGGAGCTCGTTCAAAAAGCTTCAGAGTATAGTCTCCTCAAGGTTTACGTGGTATGGTGCGAGCACAGTTCAGAGAATGATATTATCTCCCGCATTCAGAATGACATCGCTCACAAACTCGTGAGCCCTGACATGTTGTGGAATGTGTTCCATTCCCAGTTCCTGGGGCAGGTCTACTTGCATGTCCACAATATGAACAGGTTCAACGTTTATCTCACAGCATATCTGCAACGAGTACCAGGTTTTATCTATCCCAACAGGCAGCCGATCTCTCATCCAACTTCTCACAAGAACCAACGTACTGACATCAAACCTGATGGTACCTCAGTCACTGCGATCATGTCCAATATTCCTCCCCTCTGGGAATCAGCCCATCTATTGATGCCTATCCACAGCCTTATTCCTTGGCATGACAGTCCTTTAGCCTTGAACCACAATCTTCTCCTCCTCTGCTATCAGGCTCAACAGGATATAGTCCAAGCCGGAACCTGGGTCAGGAGAGTTAGCCTGTGAGTATCTCAGTTTTGATTCTGAGATCAAAACTGAGAAGGAAGCTCATTACTTCTAGCTTATGGATGAAATGGAGAGGATTTGATTCTTGCTCAATGATATTTTTTGGAATCTTGATTTGGCTTTCATACTCTTTTTTATTGAAATAGTCTCTCATTTGTATCTTATATAATATATTTTGGTTAATGTTTGGCTTATATCTAGGGATGTTCATAAGTGAAAAGTATTTCCAAGTATTTGTGAGCTTTTTCATAGTTGTGGCTTGTGAGTCGAGTGTTAATAGCCTCTTGTGAGAGCTGCTTAGTCAGGAGAGGAAATTTTGTCTCCTGACTAAGCAAAATGCAAGGTTGAGGGCCATGACATCATTGATTTTTACTTTTTTGTAATGATGTCATTACCTCAACTTGAAAGAGCTGAAAATTCAGCTGCAGCTCTTCTGAGTTAAATTCCCCTGGATGGCATTTTGTATAACAGTGAATCCATACATTTCTTTGTATCACAAGTACCAAGGATACTTGAGTATGTACTCCTGAATACATCTACTTATATCAGAGGAAGTGATTGTGAATGTGATAGACCTCTCCTTGACAACTCTGCAAGATAATCCTGCCACATGTCCTGTGCTATGGTATCCCATAATGTTGACACCCTTGTTGACTCCTCCATTTCAGAAGACAAGACTGCTTCACCATCAAGATCTGGTGCAACCAATTCTCGCACTGTTGGAAGCTGGAATGGTAGCTCTGGTGGATCATAGATGATGATGAAGTTGTGAAGAACTGAGATGGCCAGTGGCAAGAGGCTTTGAGTGTGCATTGAGTACTCACTGCACTCACAAACAATCTTTCAGGTCCTTTTTGTCAATTCAAATATGTGCTTGATTACATTCTGGAGCTGAGCATGATGAAGATTAAACAGCTCTTCCTTATTTTGAGGACTGCAATGAGATCAGATAAAATGATAGCTCCAATACATACTGGATATTAGCAGCTTCCCATTCTCTCAAATGATAGCAAATATTCCAATATGGAACTATGAGACTATCTGTTATGAAGCATAATACCCCCCAGCCCTCTACTATTTTTTTGTATTTTTTCCATATTTTTACAAGCCCTAACCAGCCTCAGAATGACGAAGACCCCTAAAGAATCACATAGATGCCGAACCGGCGCTAATTCGGCATCACATGTTTACCGCCGCTGTTAATGCCATCATCTCTTTCTTCTTGATGGGTTCGTGGCAGTCATCTTCATCTTCCGTCATCACTAGCACTCTCTGTCTCCCCGTTTATCCCCTCAACCTCTCCCCTCGTCCCACCAAGTCAACCAACGTTTCCTCAGAACCAGCTTTGCAATTCCTTCCCCTTCTCCACCCGACCCAATGCGACGTCGGAACACCAAGTGACTGGTTTGGATCGTCCTAGCCCAAGCATCCTTGGGATCGTTCTCCCAATTGATCTTTCTTGGGGTTCGTCGAAGGTTGTTGTAAGATAGAGAAGACGAAGGAAAGGATGGGGAAAGAACGAAGGACAGAGGGGAGACAAGGGCGAAAATGCAAAGCCACTGACGATACCCGACGATTCACCATTTGATTAAAGTGGAGTGAAGTGCAGGGTGAGGGCGTTTCAGCGAGGGATTTTCGAGTGTGTAGTAGGAGTCGGTTTGGAAAATGAGAAGAAGGATGTGAGTGGGGGTGGCTGGTGAGAGAAAACATACCATCACACCAGCCCTCAACTGGATATTATCATATTGAGCAAGCCTATCTGGTATCCACCCATAACCGATTATCATCGGTGGCTGCCGCACGGGGAACATAGAAACATTTCGCAGTATTCGGGGAAGGGTTCTGGAGGGGTTCCTCAAACAAAGATGAAAGTGGGGGAGAGGTGGAGGAAAGGGGTGGAGGAGTGGAGATGGTGGACGAAGAACTTGAAAAGAGAAAGTCTAGGGTATGATCCTGTTAAATATCCGAATTGTACCCAACAAATACAACTATTTACCAGTGCATGCCTTCGGAATTTGACTTGACCCACACCCCACACCCCACACCCCACGATATGTTGTTTCCAACATGTTTGCCCTCCTCCTTTCTCAGTCGTGTATTATATATCCCTGCTTCTTGCGAGCATTGTCTGCTGACCGAAGCAAGTTCATCGACGAAGACCGTTTGCATGGACGTCTTCGAGCAAAGACCGAGAGCTCGATGGTGTTGAATGGATGGAGCAAGAGGGAGGAAGGGGAGGGGAGAAAACGGGGTTCCAAATTTGATTCGTATGTTCAGGCTTGATGAGGGATTATGAGAGGTTGAGTGGGGGGAGAGGTGGGA
Organism: Lentinula raphanica; assembly: GCA_027919835.1. Classification (NCBI taxonomy): domain Eukaryota; kingdom Fungi; phylum Basidiomycota; class Agaricomycetes; order Agaricales; family Omphalotaceae; genus Lentinula; species Lentinula raphanica. The sequence continues at coordinate 889,106 of JANVFP010000020.1, forward strand.
GGGAGCGTGGACGTAGATATACAGCTGAGGATGTAAGATCTATGCGAAGTAGCCCGATAAGTCTCGAGCACAGCTTCACGAAGTACACCGATACTCTCTCAAAGGGTCAAATTTTGGCTCTGGGGGCTATTATTTTTTAATAATATATATATATTAATTGTATTTTCCATTAAAAAAAATAGGAAAAAAATATACAGCTTTGCGAAGCGGTGTGGCAAATATCACAAATGATGGCATCAGCCAAAATGATGAGATCTGCATCATTGATTTGCCTTTTTGGGAAAAAAAAGATTTATATTGAAACCAGGGGTCATGAGAGTGCATATGAGTGTTTAAAAATAGGAAATATCATATAGGAAGCATATAGGGTATCCCAGGCACATCAAAGTGGCCTAAAAAGGAAATTGGTCTAAAAATAGAACTTGATCTCATCAGGTAGCAAAAAATCTGAAAAAATCATAAAAATACTCAAAAAATTCAGGGTCACCTCGTTGGCCCTGAAAACGCAAAATAAAAAAAAATACGCGACAAGTGTAAAAATTTTTATCACTCCAAATCATACCAGATCCTCTATACATTGAGTATATATGATGTACATGCTATTTTTAGCACCCCTAGTACACTCAGACACTTAGAATGGCTTATATCATTCAATATATTCAGCACACTCAATGCTTATTATACTTAACACACTTAACAATGAAAAAACTCGGAATGGTAGTAATGTATATTATACTCAACACACTCAACAATGAAAAACCTCAAAACAGTGTTCATGTGTATTATACTTAACACACTTAACACACTTAACAATGAAAAAAAACTCGGAATAGTAGTAATGTATATCATACTCAACACACTCAACAATGAAAAACCTCGAAACAGTGTTCATGTGTGTTATACTCAACACACATAATGCACTTAACAATGAAAACTCTCAGAACAGTGTCCATGTGTATTATACTTAACATACTCAACACACTTAACAATGAAAAAACTCAGAACAGTGTTCATGTGTGTTATAACACACTTCATCAATCAATATAACATACTTAACAATCAAAACTCGGAGTAGTGTTATCACAAATTATACTTAACACACTTCATCAGTAAGTATAACATACCTTCAATAGGACATTGTTATACTATAACACACTTATAACAACGAGTTTTGGGCGCTTATGGGCGCTTATTTGGGGTTTTTGAGTCGAAATTCATGAATAGTACACTCAATAATTTTTGTATGGGCTCCATATTGTGTCAGGATGTTGTCTATATCATATTCTTCTAGATATAATTTGGAGAACTTGAAAATACAACCTGTGTGGCTAGCTATACTATAATCTTTTGTGATATAACAGTGTTTTATGTAAATGCCAATGCATATGTCCATGTAATGCAAGTATACTGATGCTGGTCCATCAGGAAAGCACTCCTACAGTCTACTGGCAGTGTCTGTACATGGTTCAGATAGTTATCATAAAGGTTGGACACTGTGATACACATGTACATGTTTCATGTACACTATAGATGTCTACACTTAAATGTAACAATAAATGTCATATTCAATGACCCCCATTACAGATCTCTTGGATGACTCTTTTCATGACCCAGCAGCAGTTTGACTTCATAACATGGGTGTATGCACTGTCATTTACATAAAACACTGTTATATTACAAAAGATTATAGTATAGCTAGCCACACAGGTTGTATTTTCGAGTTCTCCGAATTATATCTAGAAGAATATGATATAGACAACATCCTGACACAATATGGAGCCCATACAAAAATTATTGAGTGTACTATTCATGAATTTCGACTCAAAAACCCCAAATAAGCGCCCATAAGCGCCCAAAACTCGTTGTTATAAGTGTGTTATAGTATAACAATGTCCTATTGAAGGTATGTTATACTTACTGATGAAGTGTGTTAAGTATAATTTGTGATAACACTACTCCGAGTTTTGATTGTTAAGTATGTTATATTGATTGATGAAGTGTGTTGTAACACACATGAACACTGTTCTGAGTTTTTTCATTGTTAAGTGTGTTGAGTATGTTAAGTATAATACACATGGACACTGTTCTGAGAGTTTTCATTGTTAAGTGCATTATGTGTGTTGAGTATAACACACATGAACACTGTTTCGAGGTTTTTCATTGTTGAGTGTGTTGAGTATGATATACATTACTACTATTCCGAGTTTTTTTTCATTGTTAAGTGTGTTAAGTGTGTTAAGTATAATACACATGAACACTGTTTTGAGGTTTTTCATTGTTGAGTGTGTTGAGTATAATATACATTACTACCATTCCGAGTTTTTTCATTGTTAAGTGTGTTAAGTATAATAAGCATTGAGTGTGCTGAATATATTGAATGATATAAGCCATTCTAAGTGTCTGAGTGTACTAGGGGTGCTAAAAATAGCATGTACATCATATATACTCAATGTATAGAGGATCTGGTATGATTTGGAGTGATAAAAATTTTTACACTTGTCGCGTATTTTTTTTTATTTTGCGTTTTCAGGGCCAACGAGGCGACCCTGAATTTTTTGAGTATTTTTTATGATTTTTTCAGATTTTTTGCTACCTGATGAGATCAAGTTCTATTTTTAGACCAATTTCCTTTTTAGGCAACTTTGATGTGCCTGGGATACCCTATATACTTCCTATATGATATTTCCTATTTTTAAATACTCATATGCACTCTCATGACCCCTGGTTTCAATATAAATCTTTTTCTTTCCCAAAAAGGCAGATCAATGATGCAGATCTCATCATTTTGGCTGATGCCATCATTTGTAATATTTGCCACACCGCTTCGCAAAGCTGTATATTTTTTTCTATTTTTTTAATGGAAAATACAATTAATATATATATATTATTCAAAAATAATAGCCCCCAGAGCCAAAATTTGACCCTTCGAGAGAGTATCGGTGTACTTTGCGAAGCTGTGCTCGAGACTTATCAGAGTACTTCGCGTAGATTCTACAGCTATGGGTGAGATATAGAGAATGCCCGAAATCTGCCCAATGAAAGCAGCCACTGTGAACAATGAGCCTCACATCGTCTTTGACCACATCTCTACTTCTCACCGTTTCGGTCCCTTCTAATCAGAGGACCAATGAAATCATTGTTCTCCCGCCAGAGTTCTTCATCTAACACCTTGATTGTTCTAAGCTAATTTAGGACAGAAGAATCATAGGAAATGATAAAACGGGTGGAAAGAGGGAGACAGAAGATCAAGCTCAAGGGTGATGAGGAAGAGGAAGGATGAGACGGTCAACCCAATGCTCTTTCCTCAGCCTGTCTCTCCCCTCCTCCACATCCTCCGATCCTCCCCGCCACCTTTTTCTTCGCAACATCACTCATTCTTCCCTCTGCTTCTCCCCGATCTGCACCTATATGGCAGTATCATTGACCCTCCAAGGTTTGCACTCATACACTGTCGCTGATGCAATAGGCTACCCGTCTCCCCCTGACGGTGTTGATTCGTTTGGGCAATAAAAGCTTCATTATGAGGAGAAAGGGAAGAGAGCTTCCTTGAGACTCGACCAACCTTCATTGGCCTTGACGTCAGTTTGGGTGAAGTGGAGGGTGCTGACGTGTTGAGGAGGATTTGTTTCAACGTGTAGTAGCGATCGGCATGGGAGTTTGAAGAACGAGCATGATTCTTGGTAGATAACAAGAGGGAGATAAGTGGGGGGCCGGACGAGGAGAGATGCTTACTATAGAACTGCACATCCATTCAACCCAAACCTCAGCCGGATCCCACCAGTTTGAGCAACAATTCTCATGAGTGACTGCCGCACAGAGAATGCAGAAAAGATGCACAATAATTGACATCTGTACATGGAGAAGAACGGTGACCAGAGAAAGAAGGGCAATGAAACGAGTTTCTGTAGGAATTCCCAAAAACGAGAGGTGAAAGCGGGGGGAAGGGTGGAGATGGTGGACAAAGAAGGGAGAAAGTCTCGAAGAGAAAAGTGTATCCTGTAAAAGAAAACCCAACCACGCCTGCAGTTCATCAGAAACCTTGTTCACTCCTTTCAAGTTCGCCTTGGCCCTGGGTTCTTTCTGACATGTTGCCCCTCCGGCGTTCTGAGCTGTGTCGATCCTTGTTTATTGCGAGTGTTGGCTGAAAAAAGGGGTATTTGTAGCTGCCAGCTGGAGGCAGAGTGAACACTGCACGTCCTCTTGAGAAGACCAAGAGCTCGATAATGTTGGAGAAATGGCAGAGGGGAAGGGGAGACAGTGTGGAAGTGCTGTCTGCCTCCATCAGCAAAAATGTTCTGTGCTCAGGGCTACCCAACATAGATCTCAAAGAATTTCAGGTTGCCTGGGGTCTCTAGAGTCTTCAGTGTCTCTGGTGTCTCCTGAGACACCCCCCAAAACCTAAAGCCTTTGGAGTTCCTTGAATGTCTTTCAAAATCTCTGAATATCTTTGGATATCTTTAAAAATCTTTGAATATCTTTAGAAATCTTTGAATATCTTTGAGGATCTCTGAAAGTCTTTGAGAGATATTTAGATATCTTTCAAAGATTTTTCAAAGCTCTTTAATGAGTTCAAATGATTCAAAAAGTTATTCAATCACTTTTACTTCATCATATCATACTCTATCTATTGCTCTTATATTGACTGTATCTACTAACACTCATATATTATGATATACTGTATTTGAACTTGATAATTATTGATTTCGGAATACATTCTGATTATATGTATCATATATATATTATTACAACCATTATATATGTGTAATGTTAATAAATATAATAAATAACAATGTATATAGTATATGTTATTATAGCTATATTCAGATTTTGACCTGGTGAAGTTCTTTTTGATTGTACACAGTCTACGGTGGCAGGTCATGTGAGCACCTATATCATTGACAACTGTGAGTTGTAATATTTTAACTGATATCTACAGTGTATTACTACACTATATTATCTTCTAGATGTTAAGATGCAATAATATCTTATTGCTATTCAATATCTCAAATTTCAAATTTTTGAAAACACTCAAAGTCTTCAGAGAAGCTCAAATATCTTTCAAAGATGTTCAAAGATATACAAAGATATTCAAAGATCTTTCAAAGATATTCAGAGAACATGAAAAATCTCAAGAAATCTTCAGGATATTGGAAAAAACCTAGGCAGCTCAGGGTATCCAAGCTCTCTAAAGTATCTGAAGAGCTCAGGTTATTCCCAAAAACCTAGAGCATTTTAGAGATCTCTGAGTTACCTTTGAACAACCCAGAAACAATTCTAAAGAATCTCAAGGAGACCAAATTTTGAGCCCTTTTCCCAAAGAGTTCTGAGAGTCTAGATACTTTAGACTTTTGGGGGAATCTCTGGTGTCTTTGAAAGACCTCTGGTCAGGGGTATTTTTCCTGATGTCATTGGTAGACAGTATCCTTTGCATAGGTTCTCTTCTTGAGGCTCTTGTTGTTCGATTTTCCTTCGTTCCGATTTCTATGGCCAAATCGGTCACATGTATTGCTTACTGTACATTAGATTCAACTTCGGTTCCTTCTTTCTTTTCTTCCACATCGTTCCACTTTGACTTGCCCTATGTTATATGTTTTCTCACTCTCGTCTGGACCGTATCGACGTGGATCAAGTATCGCCTGAACACTGGGAGCGCGGAAACAGTCAGATGGGCCAGGTTTAGGTGGCTGAGACTAGTAATTTTCCAATTCTTTGAATTTCCTTTCATTCAATTCTTATCCCACCAATCCCCTCGCTCGACCGGAGTCTTGGGCATCGAACTACCATCGGAACGTACCTGTGTATGGGCAGCTCATTCGTCTTCGCTGAGGGCAGCAGCGAAGTAACCTACACTGTTTACTCATCTTGTATGTATCCTGTGGGGCTCTCCATGTGCTGATGATGATGGAACGGCTATCTCTTTCAACTTCGAATTATGGAATGCTCATTTGATTTTGAATTACCTATGTTACCTATTTCTTTGCAGCACAAGAGTACGCGCGGCTGTCGAGCCATACTCATTGCGGTATATGTATGAAATTTTATCTCTCTTGACCATTGACTCTCGTGTGTGTGTATTACAGAACTTTGTTGTCACCAGAAGAGGCGACCAGTGTGAGTTTTCTTTGATTTTGTTACTAACATCAATTTACAGAAAACCTTCTACAAAGCCATCTACCGCTAACCTATATACGAGACCCGACTGAAGCCTCGTACGGTCCTCGCTTGGACCAATAACCCTTTCTTCAACAGAAGAAGACGGGGTAACAAGCTAGCTTCGTACGGTCGGCCTTGATGAGGGGGGTAAGAGAAGTGGAATGGGGAAAAAGAGGAGCTGGACAAAGAAAAAGAGACGAGGAGAGGGAAGAAATGACGATATGATGTATCATTGAAATCTTCTCAATGAAGACAACTACTACAGAGTTCATCGATGATCGGCATCAGCAAAATCACTTCTGGCCTGGAGTCTCTTAGAGACTCCAGGCATACCCCCCCTTTTCCTACAGGCTCTAGAGTCTCTGAGAGAGCTTGAGAGAGCTTGAGAGACTCTAGAGAACTTGAAAAGACATTCAAAGAAACTTCAAATTTCCTCAGGGTGCCTAGAAACTCTCAGAGACTCTAGAGCCTGTAGGAAAAGGGGGGGTATGCCTGGAGTCTCTTAGAGACTCCAGGCCAGAAGTGATTTTGCTGATGGGGTAGCTCACGTTCAACCCACGCCTTGTTCACTCTGAGTCAACGCAAACCACTTTGAACGTTGAGCATGTGCCACAGATGTAGTTGAGTAGTTGAGACTATATAGTATTCTATCACGAGCTTGTACTACAAGCATTTCGTTCAAAATTAGAGATTACCAAACTGACTGTGTAAGAATCAATGAATGAATGGCAGGAATATCACTCACTATATCCTTCGTCCTCTCTCAGTGTCCTATTCTTTCATAGCTCAATTCCAAGCCTAAAGAATCCCACCAAATGACCAGAAGAAGCATTGGTTTGAGGAACAACCGGAACCCGTGAAGTAGGCTGAAGTAGGCCGTCCAACGTCAAGGTCAGAGTTTACAAGAGCAATCATAGCGGATATTTGGTTTGATGAAAAACCCTAACCCCAATGTAATTCTAATTAGCACCCATACTGCGGCTCTTGCACCTCTCATTCTTTCACCCTGCAACTCGTCCCAGGCTCGTCCTATATCTAATTCCGCCATCGTCATAGGCTCTACAATCCTATCCCTGGTACTGGTCTGCTCTCAAACCTCAATAATCGCCGCAGTGATGGGGAAAAGGTACAACAAGGAATTGCTGAAGCTTTTGAAGGATCTGTCGTAGGCCTCGATACATCATTTGGAAGACTCCGGGTACAACTCTGCTGCTATCTACACGCTTATAATAGCATCTTAACTCATTTTTTATCGAATCAAGCAATCTCTCTTTTCCTAACCTCAGTCTTTCATGCTCTCCAAAATTCAAACCTGTAGGCTCAAGGACATCGGAAAAAGGTTTCGCTTGACAGATCACAGCAATTTGGAGGTTTGTGACCAGTTTCGTATTGTCTTTCACAGATTACACTGCCGTTAACTCGCCAACACAATGTCTCATTGAACAGAATGATTTCAGGTCTGTCCGGTGATGTGGTGAAGAGTGTTGCAAGTTCGTCTGCCTCTTGCTGGTACCTGACCGTGACTTCAAATGCTGCTTTTATATACTTTTTCAATCTCGACACTAAAAAATCCTCAAGCCGGCACTGGAAGAGTTTCAACATTGGTTATGCTCCACTTATACACGTTCTTGCCCCCAAGATTGAAAAAAATCAAAGGTCACTACTATCAAGGAATTGAAGAGCTGATTTGGCTAGGATTGTTTGGCAGACGGTCAATATCATTACGGATGCTAGATGGTACGTTTTGCGCACACACTCTCTCTCTTCTTAAACTTACCAGGGTAAACACCTCCACAGAGACTGTAGACAATCTGGGATTTTGATTTGGACAATCTACAAAGTTTCCTACTGTATATACCTCATGCCCATCAATCATCCACTCTATAAATCCATGAATCAAATTCCGTTTGTCTTCAACTTCAACATCCAAAATTCAGCAAACGCAGTCTAGCTGTGAAACCACAAGAGGCGATGCAACACCTTGATTCAGATTTGACTTGATGACTTGATTTTGATCTTTGTTCTCAGGAAGACAGTGGTGCGATCGATGTGTTTTGATGAAGAATAGGTTCAGAGCTGGATATCAAAATCTCATAGAGGGAAGGTGCGTATGTGTTTATGAGTGCAGTGCCATGTCACAAATCCTGATATCCACCTAGCTTCAAGTTTTTGGCACTGCTTTTGAGAATGTCAATACTAACACTCATAAAATATCCTTGATGTCGACGTCCAGCAATTCTGCGGCTTTTTGAACTTCACATCCATTGAGCATCATGCATATTCTGACTCTGAGGGCTCATATATGACATGACAACTGATGACCGTTCAGACTCGGAGAAAGCCATTGCCATCCCACGAAAAGTGCACTAAGCTCCATATGAGGCTTTCTCTTGAGTCTCTGGCTCTCAACCAAACTCCGACATCTGATCCTCATGATTCCGCATCTCCCTTCATCTCCTTCCAAGACTTCACCTCATTATACACACAACGAGTTCTTCTTCAAATGTGCAGAACAAGGGGTGATCTGATTTGAATTTTGCGCCTTGATGTGATCTGATATTGATTTAGCTTGCTCACCATTCTTCACGGAAGGACCACGCTGGTCCAGATAGAAGAAGAGGCTGTGCATCAGAAATCAATGGTGTGTTCCCATCCACAGCAATTTTCCCTTTCCTCTGCTCATTACTCCTCCTCCAGTTGCATGTGCACGCAGCTTCTTTTTCCCCACATTCATGTGTTCATTTGAACAAGTACTCTTGTCCCTCCCAAGGCATAATTGGCAACATGTAACCAATCGACCTGGGGTTTCCAATCTGCCACTGATGCCTCTCTTCAACACTTCATGATGAGCCTGATATACATCATCTTCTCTTCATAGCAGGACACTATATTGACAAAAATATGTCAAAGGATGAACGAATCAACATTGCTTGAGATCTGACTCAAAGTTCTGGAAGAAGAGCTAGAAACTGGCTTAGGCAGCTGACGGTGTTATGAAGACACCAACAACTGACATGGTGGCTATTAGCGGGTATCCATGTGTCAATCAACTTATGGACTCTCTGCAGACTACATAGCAATAACAATGTGTAATGATCCCAGATTAATTCAATAGCATTGTGAGAGACACTTCAGTGACAGGCAGAATGAATACAATGTCAGTTGACATAGTTGAAGAACACTGGAATTCCCAGGCATAGAGTTTATAAACTAAATGAATGGCCTTGATTTTTCCACACCCCCCCCTCCAACAAGCTACCTTCCATTGCAACGCACATTCCATTTTGTAACCATTCCTAAATACCAGTGATAAAATGAGCACATTCAATGCAACGTGGTCTCATGCAAGGAATCAGGGTGAATATATCAGTGGTAAGTCAATTTTCAACCAGGAAAGCTGGTTATCTTAAATTTCACAGGAAGCCGATCTTATGACTATAGGGAGAAGTATGAGGATGATGCTAAAAAAGAATGGCTAGCAGAAAATGCTAGAGTTTGGAAAGTATATTTAGATGAAGCAGAGCTGAAAGATAATGAATTATTGGCAGGGTTTAAGGACACAATTGATGCACTTTTAATTTTTGTAAGGTTCACCTTCATTGAAAAGGTATTCTTCACTCATAGCTCTTCTAGGCAGCACTTTTTTCTGCAGTTGTGACATCCTTCATAATTTCCACAATAACTTCCCTTCAACCCAACTATACACAAATTACTGCAGTCCTTATGGTGGAGCAGATAAATTTGCTAAGAGCTGCTGGTAACTTGACAGCAATCAACCCTATCCCTGATTCCAATGTCAATCTTGACATGACAACTCCTGGCACAAAAGACCTTTGGATCAATGGTCTATTTCTTGCAAGTTTATCACTTTCTCTTGCCACTGCACTATTATCAGTGTTAGTCAAACAGTGGCTTCAAGCATACACTGCTATATCCTCAGGAAACGCAAGGGAGCAGGCTATGCTTCATCAATTTAAATATTCAGGATTAATTCAATGGAAAGTCCCTGAAATAATTGGAACTCTACCACTCATTTTGCATACATCCCTGGGTTTATTTTTATTGGCCTGTCATTGTATATTCATGAGCTACACACTAGTCTCTCTTGGATTGTAATTGTTGTGACAATCATTGCTGGCATATTGTATGTAGGAAGTATCAGTTTGCCTTCTTTCTGGCTTAATTGCCCATACAAAATTCCACTGCTTTTCATCCCAAGCAAATATATCATATATATGATTAATGTCATTGTATGGGCTATTAAATGGACCAACAGCAAGCTTTGGCATCTTCAAAAGGAGGATAAATATCCACAACTCTCCTTGAAGTCATTGCATAATGCTGAAATTGATTATATCCATGATCTGGACATTCTGCAATTGCTTCTCATAGATATTCTCAATAGTCTTTGTTCAATTTTTTCAAATCAATCAATTCAGTATATAGCAGCACAAGCATTCAGTGGAGCATTCTTTTCATTTCCAGAGAATTTATGGTCTAGTTTTGATAATCAGGAAAGATTCCAGGAAAATTGTGCAGAAAAGCTTGAATATTACTTGGGATCTATTCAGAGAGCCATATGGAAAGGCCTTGCTATTGATAAAGATGAAAATGTACAACATTGGATAGATATAATCAAGGAGTGGACCAGAAAGTCGGCTTCCAATACTAGTCCATTGAAGGAATTTGATACAAATCTAAAAATAAAGCAGTTTTTGGAAGCTGTTGTGCAGGACAATCTTGAGACTGTGAAATTCCTAGTGCAAGATAAATATGTAGATATTCATACTGAAAAAATTTCCATAACTGCATTGAATGATGCTGCATTGCTTGGACACTTGGAAATGGTAAAGTTTCTGGTTGAAAAAGGAGCAGACATCAATGCTCAAAACCAGTTTGGTAGTACTCCATTGCTTGCTGCTATAAGCAGAGGCCACTTAGCAATTGTGGAATTGCTGATTGAGAAGGGTATAGATATTGAATCTCAAGACCAGTTTCAAAATACTGCATTGGAAATTGCTATACAAAGAGACCACTTAGCAATTGTGGAATTGCTGATTGAGAAGGGTGCAGATATTGAATCTCAAAACAGATTTCAAAATACTGCATTGCATACTGCTATAGACAGAGGCCACTTAGCAATTGTGGAATTGCTGATTGAGAAAGGTGCAGATATTGGATCTCAAGGCTCGTTGCAACAAACTGCATTGCATACTGCTGCAGCTTCAGGCCACGTAGAGATTGTAAGATTGCTGCTTGAGAAAGGTGCAGATATTGAATCTCAAGATGGATTACAAAATATTGCATTGAATACTGCTGCAGCCTGGGGCTACTTAGAGATTGTAAGATTGTTAATCGAGAGCAGCTCAAATGTTGAATCTCAAGATAGTCTTTATAGTATTGCATTGCGAGCTGCAGCTACCTCAGGTCATTTAGAGGTTGTAAAATTATTAATCAATAAAGGTGTAGATGTCAAAGCTCAAGGTGGTCATTATGGTATTGCATTGATAGCTGCTGCAGTTAGAGGTCATTTGGAGATTGTGAGGTTTTTAGTTGAAAAAGGTGCAGACATCAGAGTTCAACATGATATGTATGAGACTGCATTGCAAGCTGCTGAGCTCTTTGGCCATTCAGAAATTGTCACATTCCTCACTCATTTGGGTGACAACACTACTGACACAATATTAGAACTGTGAATATCAAGTACTATGTATAAAAAATGTAAATTTATAAATGATATTTCATTTGAACCTAATAATATATGTGTATTAAGTGAATGTTGAAATCAGCATTGAATTTGCAGGATCAAATAGAGGTAACTATTCATAATCTTGAGTCATGTTGCAAAAGCAACCTCTTCAATGAAACTCCCTTCCTTTCCTCCAATAAATCCATCTTGAAATTTTCTGTAACAGTGTATCATCTGACCCATTCAATGCCATCAAATGAATCAACAGAGTGTAGTCCTTCAGGTGTAAATGATACTGCTACATAATTGATAAATCACAAGTGTAGCTTGTAATCATTGACTTTCCTCATCACATCTCCGAATATGCATTTACAGTGTATGTATCTACATATCTCAGCAGTTTCGAGCTTCATGAGCATTTCTCCTTGGGAGTTTTGAAACTTGTTTTTCTTTTCAATTTTGTGAATACGAAGTTACAAACACAATTTTGACATGAAATGCCATGCTATGTTTCTTTTCCAATGGGGGTGTATTCATCTCCCACTTGTCACAGCTGAATAGAGCACAAAGGGCGCAGACCGGGAAGAAAGAAAATGGAGGGGGTAATGCCTTGGCCCTTTAATCAAGGTTTGACTCACTTCAGGCACCCACCAAACAGGCCTTCTTAGGCCAAAAAAATGGTGTACCTAAATAGGCCTAAGAGGCCCAAAATATGGGTAGGCTACCCTGGGGTCCTTAAGGTAGGTAGCTACCACAGGCTGGGTAGCTACCCCCATAGTGTGAGGTTTTGAGATGGGTAGCTACCCTACTTAGGGTGCCAGGGGTCCTTCTGAGGTAGCTACCCTATGTTTTTGAAAAATTGTTAGGTGTAGTTTACTAATACTCTGGTAACATTAGTTATCTCATATCTTATGCAACAGGATAGAGCCTTTCAAGATGTACTTGATCACAATTACTAAACTTGAACAAAGTGAATACAGGTAGCTACCCTCTGTAAAAGGTGAATCAGGGTAGCTACCCACTCTACAAAATTAATTAGGGTAGCTATCCCACACTCCTGGGTGGCTACCTACTTACAACTTACAAGGTCAATCATGGTACCTACTTAATACACTCATTGCCCATAACATCAAAAATATAATACAGTAGTGTGTATTGAACCCATAGTTAATACAATAAATTGCAAGAGTAATGATATGTATTATACTTGATACACTTAAACACTGGTAACAGTGTAAGAACTCAGATCTGCATTACTGCATCACTTCAGGCACCCCCCAACTAGGTCTTCTTAAACTACTATATGTCAGTATTCATACCTAAGAGGCCCCCCAAATGGGTAGGCTAACTCCTATCAGGGTAGCTACCCATGGAGGAGTTTGAGTTGGGTAGCTACCCATGGGAGAATTTAAGTTGGGTAGCTACCCAAGATATTTTACATGAGGGGTAGCTACCCACCATAATGCTTTAGTTGGATCAACTTGGATGATGGATCACTCAATTTCATTCTTAGTATATTAATTTCCTTATACACATTAGACTGAGCAACTAAAAACTTACATATAATATACTTTAACATACTCAATACTTGCACTTCATTATTCAATATAATACTCACATGTACACTGAACAATCAAATAATCAGAGCAGTATTATCACTAATTACACTTGTTACACTCAACATATCTCATCAATAAATATAACACACCTTCAATACAACATTGTTATACAATAATAGGCATATAGCAATGATTTTTGGGCGCTTATGGGCGCTTATTTTGGCTCTTCAACTCGAAATTCTTGAATAGCACATCCTATAATTTTTATATAAGTCTTATATTGTGTCAGGATGTTGTTCATATCATATTTATCAGGAATTAAATTTGAGAACACAGTAATCCATTTTCTAGGGCAGGATTTATAGTGATCTTTTGTAATGTAACAGCAATTTGGATAAATTACACTGCATATATCCATGTTTTGCTGGGAGACTGATGTTATCTCATGTGAAATTTACTGCAACAGTCCACTGACAGTGTCTGTACATGCTTTCAGTGGTCATTATGATGATTGGACTCTGCATCCTACATTTACATATTTCATGTACACTTGAAATATGGATAGGTGCATGTAACTGCAGATGTCATAATCAATGACCCCCATGGTGAATCTCTTAGCTGTATCACATGGAGGTATCCTAGAATGGGTCATAGAGTGTTGCTTTTTATGCCCCAGTAGCAATTTGGCTGCATGACATGGATATATGCAGTATGATTTACACAAATTGCTGTTACATCACAAAAGATCAATATATATCCTGCTCTAAAAATGAATTTCTGTGTTCTTGGATTTAAATCCTAAGAAGTATGATAAGAACAACATCCTGAGACAATATAAGACTTATATAAAAATTATAGGATGTGCTATTCAAGAATTTCGAGTTGAAGAGCCAAAATAAGCGCCCATAAGCGCCCAAAAATCATTGCTATATGCCTATTATTGTATAACAATGTTGTATTGAAGGTGTGTTATATTTATTGACGAGATATGTTGAGTGTAACAAGTGTAATTAGTGATAATACTGCTCTGATTATTTGATTGTTCAGTGTACATGTGAGTATTATATTGAATAATGAAGTGCAAGTATTGAGTATGTTAAAGTATATTATATGTAAGTTTTTAGTTGCTCAGTCTAATGTGTATAAGGAGATTAATATACTAAGAATGAAATTGAGTGATCCATCATCCAAGTTGATCCAACTAAAGCATTATGGTGGGTAGCTACCCAACTTAAATTCTTCCATGGGTAGCTACCCAACTCAAACTCCTCCATCGGTAGCTACCCAAACAAAAATCAGCATTGATGGGGTAGCTACCTATTGGTCAGGTAGCTACCCACCTAAACATCAAATATGACATGCAGTAATGCAGTTCTAAGTTGTCCACTGTTAAAAGTGTTAAGTTCATCAGGTATAACACATATTATCACTGTTCCAATTTTGTAAATTGTTAGGTGTATCAATTGTGTTGAGGATAATATACAGTACTACTGTGTTAAATTTTCAGATATTATAGGCAATGAGTGTGTTAAGTAGGTACCATGATTTACCTTGTAAGTAGGTAGCCACTCAGGAGTGTGGGGTAGCTACCCTAATTGATTTTTTAGAGTGGGTAGCTACCCAAATTAACTTTTAGAATGGGTAGCTACCCTGATCAACTTTCCAGAGTGGGTAGCTATCCTGATTGACTTCTCAGAATGGGTAGCTACCCTGATTCACCTTTTACAGAGGGTAGCTACCTGAATTCACTTTGTTAAAGTTTAGTAATTGTGATCAAGTACATCAAAGGCTCAAGCCTGTTTTATAAGATATGAGATGACTAATGTTACCAGAGTATTAGTAAACTAAACTTAACAATTTTTCAAGGGGACCCCTGGCACCCTAAGTAGGGTAGCTACCCATCTCAAAACCTCACACTATGGGGGTAGCTACCCAGCCTGTGGTAGCTACCTACCTTAAGGACCCCAGGGTAGCCTACCTATATTTTGGGCCTCTTAGGCCTATTTAGATACACCATTTTTATGGCCTAAGAAGGCCTATTTGGTGGGTGCCTGAAGTGGTTTGACTGTATGTGAACCACTGACTCAAAGCTCTATTCTTCCATCCTATATATTGTATGTAGGCTGACTAGTCAGACACAATAATGTGTGTTATTGAGATGTGGTTCATGTTGGCATTGGTAGATAGGATGGTGTCTGGCTGCTGTTACGAGGTAAAACAGGTGCTGAGTTATGAGTTGAGAACAGAAGGGTTTAGGTTTATTTGGACCAAGTATCCACACACCTCAACCATCATCTGCTTGCAAAAGGATGAACTGTAGCAAGGACAAAGACTCAGTGCCTATTGCTTATGCAGGCTGTTTCTCTCTTTGTCCACCACCAATCACTGGCACCACCCTTCTTCACTCATCTCTGTCTCCCTATCCATCATGAACCAAATTGTAGTCATTAATCAATGATTCCATGGCTTGCCGACTGTTAGACAGTAACTCTTCGTCTCATTTATCTATATCTTATCTATATTGATTACTCAGCCTTGTATTACTAACCTGGGACGAGGCAAGCCCCTTTAACGCTTCTTGCTTCGTACCAGGTAACGATTCTATTCGTTGTATATTTGTACAGTACTCAAACGCTTCTTGCTTCGTACCAGAATCCCATATTGTGTCAACCTTTAATAGGTTATGGGCCCCGAGCTCTAAATCACTGCAAAAACATCAACAACACACTAGCCCCTTTATTCAGCATATTCAAACAATATGGATTTGACCGACGAAGCAAAGGACTGGAAACACATCACTCTGCTCCCTATTAAGGAAGCCGAAGATGGTTCCAATAACTATAACGCATCAGGAAAATACCCCCCATACTCAGGCCTGTATAGGCTTACTCCAGTGAATAGGGTTGCCTTAAGGCATATAAGTTGATCAATTCTCTTCAGTGACTTGAGCCAAGGTTCACTTTTTTGCTGTACTTAGGTTAGCCTGAGGTTAACCTGAGTAACCCAAGCTGCTTCCAAGTCCACCCAAAGACCATTAAGGCAACTTGAAAGTAGCTGAACCCAACCTCAATCTAACTTAATTAAACTTCTGTAAACTTAGGTCAACTTGAAGTCCTATTGATGCAACCTAGTTCTGTACCAGACACGCCCAAGATAAACCAGGTTGTCCCAAAGCTCAACCAGGTAATCTGGGTTAACCTCAAGGAAACTCTGATGCTCTCAAGTAGAGTAGAAGATCATTCAGTATCTTTTAAATTCACTCCAACATAATCAAAGGGACCCAAGGCCACAAGTATAACATTAAATGATCTATATAATAGGTGTAAAGAACATAGTCAAAGGGTATCAAAAAGACACTAGGAATATTAAATCTGCTATAGAATACTATATCAGTAGGTTAAAGAATGTTAAAAAAATAGGAAATTAAAGATTGGTAGAAGCACCAGCTGCAACAGCATTGGCCTCAAGGGATGCTAAGTCCACTTCCTTCATATCGTCAGCCTCAACATCCAGAAGGAAAGTCTTGTTAGATTGATTGCTAAGAAAGTTTGTCAACAGATAAGGAGCTATATTGAAATAGAGACGTACAGGACAAGGTTGAACAGGTTCATCTCAAACCTATCAGCCCAGGTGGGTGCTGCTTGAGCTACACGGTTGTACGAAGCTAGATGGAAATGATAACTAGAACATATGATCAACGTCTTTGAAGAAGCTTCAGCTAAATCGAATTACACACCGTGACTTGGCAGAATCAGTAAATTCTGAATTGCAATAGGTACCCTCAGAGTACTCCATAAGGGCGTGCTCTAACTATATTCCTTATAAGTTTAATTAATACTAATAGGTAGAAATAACTCACCACAGTGATTATCAAAGCGACAGTAGGTGCTTTGATGCGCTTCGCAGAAACCATTTCCTTGAAGACGGCAATATTGGCTCCTCCTTTGGTAGCAAAATATTCCAGCCTGAGAAGATGAGCTATACCGTCAGCTTCAAACGGCTTCTGATTGTCAAAGGTTTGGGTCTAATCATCATACTATCAGCTTAAAGCTCAAGGTTGAGCAAGAGGCAATCACTCACCTCTATATTAACTCCTCCGTACTTGAAGTGACCATCTGTAAGAAGCCAAGTAACTATCTCTTTGACCTCAGAAGGCTTTCTAGTCCCGGGAAGTGCATAGTAGCTGGCAGTGAATTCACGTGCTTTCTTGGCTAGTGAAGTAAATAAACCCCCTCAAGCATAGCCCATCTGAAAAAGCACATTAGCTTGGCGTAGATAAAAGAATGAGACTCACAAATGAGGTTAACAGTTTTTGAAGATCAGTATCTTGTTTTAAGTCTTCAAATACTTCGACCAGAGATTCAGCAGAGGCAGTAGACCTTGCTACGTCAAGAAAAAAAGAGTGCTTGTCCATAGGAAAGGCTTCCTCAATAGTAGAAACCCTACGTGCATGACGTTTGGCAGCCTCAGCAAGCTTCCTCGTTTTGGGCGTAAACATATTGGAGGTGACCTTGTGCTTTATGCTCTTGGGCCTTGACGTACTCAGCAGCCCTAGGTCCTAAAGGAACTGGAGTACTAGTCCTCTTTACAGTAGCCTTGGTGACTTTCTTAACCGCTGGCTTGACAGCAGGTTTGGGAGCAACAGCAGAAGAATGCGATGACCTGGTAGTTACTTTGCCGGAGGTAATAGAAGAAGCAGATGAACGTGTGGTACGAGCATTTTTCTGGTTGGCCATAGGAAGATATTAGGGAAAAAGAAAACTAAACAAAAGTAAGTAGTGGATGAAGGTAAGAAAGAAACGTTCAAAGGTCGTATTGGTATAGGTAATGTGATTAGGTAATGTGACTACAATACATACATATTACCATCCCAGCCGTTGCCGTCCTTTTGATAAGATAAACTGTCCTTGTCAGAATGAATCACAGCAGAACAACGTATACCAGAATATCTCAAGTTGAAATGAGTAAAAAGCCTACAAGGAAAAACCACCCAGTCTCCATGAACTAGATCAAGAACTACTTTGGGTTCAAACAGACAAAGTCCTCCACCTGTATGACTTCCCAAATCCAGAACGATGCAAAGACTGTTATCACTGTTATCCTTGTGGGCTACTGTTTCAACATTGAGATTGAGAACAAAACTGGTGAAAGGTTTAACAGGGGAATGATCATTGAGGGGAAAAGTATCCAGGTTTGCTTCAACATTTTTCAAATCATCTGGAAATAAGTGAAGCACCTATGAAGGATTGTTTAGATCTGAATAAGGTTTTAGAACGTTAACTCACTTTTTTCACTATTCTTTCCAACAGTTCTCCAAGTATTTCACATACTAAATCATATTCTTTGGAATGCACTTGAAGATCATGAGAAGACCTCATGAAGAATTGAGAGGTATTGGTTTTGCTTCCGTTTGCCTGTCGCAGAAAAGTTGGATGAACTTTGGCAGGAGCTCCATGACCCTACGTTTCATGTTAGATATCAGGCAGGAGAAGAAAGAGGATCAGTGAGAGATACTGACATTTTGACCGTAATGACCCCAGGTGGAGAAATGAAAGGTAGAAAACATATTTCTTCCTGGTTTGTTTTTATCTCTATGAACGAGAGAAAGACCAGCAGGCTTGGTATGAAAGAAGGTGGTCAGAGAAACCAGTAAGCGTCTACACTCTGCTGGACTGAGGGTTCCATTGGAATAGAAAATTAACTTCTTGTCGGAATCCATAACCTTAATCTCACGTCTAAAAGCAAGGTTCTGAGTCTTCTGTAAGCAAGACGCAGCATAAATTCTTACCCTTGAATCAACTCGTTACTTACTCGAAGCCACTTTTGACTGTTCTTCAAACAACCAGGTTTACCTGATACTTCTTTATCATTGTAGAATCTACTTCTCATCTTATAGGCAAGAAGGTGTTAGAAATATAACGGTGGGAGCTTACTTCGAAGATACTTACTCCTTGAGCTAGTTCATCTAGAGTTTTTGCTACTGTGCCTTCCTCAGCCTTCTGTCGCATCTCCTCGGTCCAGCTTTGGCGGTTGTTTTTGGTAAAAGGATACTTTTTCTTTCCTTTGGCTGATTTGGCGTAAGAAAAGGTAGAAAATACAATGTTTATGTTTTCTTGAGTGGTGAAGTTGTCAACAAATATAGGGAGGTCGCTCTGATCACCCAGGTTGTCTTTTTCATCCTCCGTGTCTGGCTCATGGGATATCTGAGATCCCCCAAGATAAGACGAGGTCAAGGGGCAAAGGGAATACTTCTCCACTGGCTCTTCTGAGACCGTGACTTCCTTGAATTCTTGCCAGAAGATATTCAACCTTGGCAAGGCCATCGCAGTACTAAGGAACTATGTTAATAACCTTACTGTTCAAAGTTAACCAACGCACTGCTGAAAGAAAAGATCAAAATATTGATCACTTTCCGACAAATCCCTGCAGTCAAGAGTTTTGGAAAGCTTAAAGTATTTCAGTACTTTCTGATGGAATAACATTGGTATTTCCAGAGGGATGGTTTTGGCGACTTTGATTAAGAGAGGGACTACACATTCCCTCAATATATTTTGGATTTCTAACAGCCAAGAAATTTCAAAAGGGAGCTGAAGTGTTAAACCCATACTTACCAGGGGTGTGAGGATATCTTAACATATTGGCTAGCTCCACAATAGTGGTGGAGGTCACCCTCTTTCCTTTGAGCTTGGAGGCTATTGAGGGCTTACGTGCTATGACCATCAGCAGGTACACAGTGCCTAAAACCCAGGTTGATTAGATATTTGTCTGAGAGATGTTAAGGGACTAACCACCAGAAGCCAATCTCCCCCATCTAGAACCAGCTGAATACCAACTCAGCAAAGAGCGGAGCTGGAGCTTCTCATCTCGAATCAACTTTCCCAATATTGGACGCAAAGTAGCCTTTTGCACCTGACCAGACTCCTTCTGGCACAAGCATTTATGGTGGAGAATACTAAAAGAAAGGTGAACGCCCGTCAGACTTCTCTAAGAGGTGAAGAGGTGAAACATGAACTACCTGTTCATTTTTGCTGCAAACTGGAGTTCCGTCATGATTTTCAAAAAAGTTAGCCCGGTATCTAGGGCTTCCAGCCTGGAAAGTCATCTTGTAAGACAGACCAGGTTATTAGCCTGGAGAGACTCTAGGTCCTCCCAAGAACTGCCCTTGATAGCCTCTAGAAGATCGCCTAACCAGAAGGTGCTCTCTGAATATTCCAGAGAAGTCCCTTCTCCCATGCCTATCTCCAGAAGCAACGTCATAGCAGAGTGGCGAACCTCTGGTGATGCGGTAGCAGGAACACTGGAGACAGTCCACCTGGAGGTAGCAGTCTCTTGGGAATTCTTCTGATTCCCCTCCAGCTCACCCCCTTCAAGAACACCGGGGTCAGAAACCGTGTCTTCTTCCTCATCCTCCTCTTCTCCGAAGTTATGATGAGCTGCTTTCCTCCTCTTATGGGCATGAATGCTCTGTCCATTGCATCCACACGACGCATGAGCGGGTCTTCCTGGTTCTCCTCTTCCTCCTCTGCCACCTCCTCCATCCCCTGCACCTACGGAGCTCTCCTCCTGAGAGCCTTGCTGAGATCCTTCGTGACTGAGTTGACGCTTTCTTGAAAACGGGAAACCAGAAGAAGTTGAAAGTGAAGGTGTTCGACTATCCGACTAGGATGGGCATCAGACGCTTACACTAAGTGGAGGAAGAGGTCTCTTGGCTCACCTCTTGAGGGATGCTCAAAGCTTCCACTTGGAGGGCTAACCAATTCTCTACTTCTCCCAAGTCCTCTGCCTGAGTTTGAAACCATTTATCTGTAAAATCATCGGACTCGACCAAAGTTCCCTCGTCGTCGGTGTAAGCCTTGAAAGGCCCTAGGGGGCTTGAAAGCAGCTTTTAGTGGCTGAGAGCTCAGTACATTTTTCCTGATGTTTTATGTAAATGCCAATGCATATGTCCATGTAGTGCAAGTATACTGATGCTAGTTCATGAGGAAAGCACTCCTACAGTGTACTGGCAGTGTCTGTACATGATTCAGGTAGCTATCATAAAGGTTGGACACTGTGATACACATGTACATGTTTCATGTACACCATAGATGTCTACACTTACATGTAGCAATAGATGTCATATTCAATGACCCCCATTATGGAAATCTTGGCTGTATCACATAGAGTTAGCATAGAATAAGCTGTAGGACGACTCTTTCCATGACCCAGCAGCAGTTTGACTTCATAACATGGGTGTATGCACTGTCACTTATATAAAACAGTGTTATATCACAAAAGATTATAGTATAGCTAGCCCCACAGGTTGTATTTTTGAGTTCTCCAAATTATATCTAGAGGGTTATTATATAGACAACATCCTGACACAATATAGAGCCCACAAAAAAATTATTGAGTGTGCTATCAATGAATTTCAACTCAAAAACCCAAAATAAGCACCCATAAGCACCCAAAACTCATTGTTATAAGTGTGTTATAGTATAACAATGAGTGTGTTATGTATATCAAGTAATATTGTTCCAACCTTTTGACCGTTAAGTGTGTTTAGTAAGTATAGTGACTGATAACACTGTTTTGAGTGTTTATTGTCAACTGTGTTAGACATAATACATAGTGTGTATCTCAGGTCGGGTTGGGTCATTTCTGAGCCAGCCCAACCCGGAACCTGGTGGCTACCCGCACCCGGAACCTTGGGTCCCGGGTACCCAACTTTGACGGGTGACGGGTTTCAAGTAGTCGGGTCACACTTACACCACTCAGAACTTGGTGAGTTGCTCATCATCTTGAGTGAATCTGGGCTCATCTAAATCGTCTCAGAGAGGTCTATTTGCATATTTAGCTTGCATACTGAATACTTGCACGGTCTCTTACATCAGGAAAAATACCTCAGCTCCAAAGACTCTAGAGACACCCCCCAAAAGCCCTGAGATCTTTGAAGTGCTCCAGAGAGTCTGAAAGCACTTTCAGGATGCCTGGAGAAACTCAAAGTGCTTTCAAAATCTCTGGTGTCTCCAGGCTTTGGGGGGGTGTCTCAGAAGACTTCAGAGTCAGAAACATTTTTCCTGATGTACAATCCTCAAAGTTTGGTCTGACAAGTACAATGAAGTAGGGAGGCACATATCTTGGTAAGTTGCTCATCATCTTGGTAAGTTGCTCATCATCTTGGTAAGTTGCTCATCATCTTGGTGATTCTGGGCTCATTTAAATCGTCTCAGAGAGCTCCATTTGCATATGAAAATTGCACACTGAATGCTTACACAGTTATACTACAATACTCAAAGTTTGGTCTGACAGGTACAAGGAGGTTGAGGGGTACATACCTTAGTGAGTTGCCCTTCATTTTTAGCAGTTCTAGACTCGTCTAAATCATCTCAAAGAGGACTATTTGCACATCCAATTCGTGTACTGGACACTTGCATGGGCCTCTTACAATGTTTGATGTTTGGTCTGACCAGTACAAGGGGCCATCAGGAAAAATATATCTAGGCCCAGGTTGCCTAGAATTGCCTGGAGACACCCCCAAAATCCCAGGCAGTTTGAAGACTTTGAAATTATCTCAAGTCAACCTAGTGTCTTCAGGCTTACCTGAGTTGCTTTGAAAATCTTTGGAAATCTCTGAGTATCTCTGGGAAGCCTGGGCTTTAGGGGGTGTCTCTAGGCTCTTTGGGCTGAAGGTATTTTTCCTAATGGGGGTAGGGGGGCCATATGTATATACCTTGGTGAGCTGCTCTTCATTTGGAGTGATTCTAGGCTCATTCAAATCATCAGCAAAAATGTTCTGTGCTCAGGGCTACCCAACATAGATCTCAAGAAATTCCAGGTTGCCTGGGGTCTCTAGAGTCTTCAGTGTCTTCAGTGTCTCCTGAGACACCCCCCAAAACCTAAAGCCTTCAGAGTTTCTTGAATGTCTTTGAAAATCTTTGAATATCTTTAGAACTCTTTGAATATCTCTGAGAATCTCTTCCAGGGATATTTAGATATCTTTCAAAGATTTTCCAAAGCTCTTTAATAAGTTCAAATGATTCAAAAACTTATTCAATCACTTTTACTTCATCATATGATACTCTATCTATTGCTCTTATATTGACTATATCTACTAACACCCATGTATTATGATATACTGTATTTGAACTTGATAACTATTATTGCTGTTTTCACAAGAGTTGGCGCCTCGTTCGCACGCTTCATCTCTTTTGCTCGAAAACCGTCCAAAACTAAAACAGCAATATCTCGCTCGTTTCTTGACCGATTCCTTCAATTTTGAGTGCGTTTAACAGCGGTAATATAGCTCCAGACAGCCCCATAGTTAGATTTGGAGAATATAAAAATCTTATATACTGCAGATTTTTGAGGCCAAATTGTCTCAAAACATGAATAACGCCTCTTCCTGTTGTCAGATATCCACGCAAAATAGATATGATGCTCGCAAGGTTGCATAGAAGTGTGCCCCAGGCTGCTTGTTGTACAAGATGAATGTACCAATGTGAAATTGGAACCTGACCCTGACAACAACCATTTTTTGTTTGTTCACCACCTCGCATTTGCATCCGCATGGGAAACCAGGCCAATGCCAGGCGAAGGACATCTGGCAAGCGCAAAGTTAAACAGCCAGCGTCAGCGTCATCAGCACATGAACATGAAAACAAAAACAGCAGTGGTTCAGCTTCTGCAACACTTTCTCCTCCTCCTACTCGTCCTACTCCAAAACCTTACCACCGTGGTATTCCGGCTTATGACAGGGTACATCCTGCTGGTCATAGCCTGGGATTAGATACCATAGATGAAGACAACACTACTGCGGCTGCAGCATTGATGTCACTCTCCAATGCTGCTGGTGTCTTTCAGCAGGCTACTCCTGTGCACTCTCACACCACTGCAGCAGCTACATCCTCAGTCCACCGCGGCAGAAAAGCTCAAATCCATTCTACACCAGTACCCCAGCCTACCATCCATTATAGGGCACCGAGCTCACCTACCTTGAACACTACTAGTATTCTGAACTCGGATGATGACGCTCTCATCCCAGACACCATCCAAAATCACAGCAATGCTAATCCAGACAATGACGACCGCTACTTGAATGATCAACGAACTGCATATTCTCAGACAAAGAGAAAACCTACAGAAGCCATGGATATTAGTAGTGAGAGTGAAGATGATAACGGTGCGTCGATTTCTCATAATGCCTTACCGCTTTTACATTTACATACAGTTATTTGCTCAGATGACAGCGAAGACCCTTGGACTGCACATGTCAAGTCTGTTCGGCAGTTCAAGATCCCGTTTGAAGTTCCATATCGCAGTTCGAAACGGAATCTTTCCACCATTACATCCCACACGAACTTCGATACCTTTATGAACGAGTTGGCAGCGGCAATGGACACACGGGTTTCCCTCCTTCGCAATATATCATACCTGCCTTCATACAAACCGAAAGCAAAGGCTCACGAAGGACCAAACGATATTCTGCTTGAATGCGAACAAGACTGGATCAATCTCATTCAAGGTGTCGAAGGTTATCTTGATTCACGGACTGCGCGCCAGCAAAAGCAGAGCTGGTCAATCACAATCCTCGACAAGACCCCGGTAGACAAGGCTCCAGTCAAGGATAGTTCAAAGGTATGTTCATCGTTTGCAAAACACAGATACGGTGAAATGCTAACACTCAGTAATGTCAGCTGACGAAGAATTCCTCCTCCGCTGCTGCGGCTGGTTCTGAGCAAGTTGTGTCTATGTCTGATGCGGCATTGCTGGTTTCTCTTTGGAAAGAAACGCGATGCTCCGCTTGTCAAGCACCTTGCTATGTGCTTAGCAGCGGTGACCATTATCAATACACGGATGGTGACTTGAATATGTGGGTCGACCTTGCGGTACGTTGTCACCAGATCACAATGACCTTCAATCATAACTGACACCGGCACACTATTATAGTCAAAACATAAAGCAGTCATTGACAAAAACAACCCTCCCGTTGAAATTCTCAAAATCTCGGTGAAAATCTTTCTCGACAGAATCGGCGTACTACCAGTACCGTGGCGCCAATGACTCCTGCACCTATTCAATATATACCTGCTCCTGCTCCTGCAGCACCAGATATAGCAGCCCGAATGCAGGAAGTGGTCATGGTCATGGGTGCTGTTGCTCCCCTCATGCAGACCATGATGCAATCACTGAATCCCCAGAATTCCTCGTCGAACACATCACATGCATCGAACTCCTCGAAACGCCCCCGTTCAGATAGTTCTGTGGCTCCCACATCTTCCCCAGCCGGTAGTCCACAAAAGTCGAAGGCAGCACCTTCCAATAAGAAGAATCTGGAACTCTGTGATTGGTTGCCACAGATCGACATGGATCCTGAGCGCTCAAAACGGGGTGGAAATTATAGACAATATACTGATATCCTCCAAGAACGTGGTTTGTTTGATATGGAAGATTTGTCAGGACTCAAAGAGGAGACCCTGTCGCAGCTTACCGGAATGGAATATGGGTATGCACAACGTCTAATTAGATGGGCAAAAGAGGACTTAGGATTGATCAAACGGCCTCGTTTCAGTTAGAACACAGATAATTTCATTCTTCTATATACCCACAATGTCCAAAGAATCCTTGAGCATCTTTGCTCGTAATAGAATATGTCATTCGCAAAATGTGTGTATAGACATACCCATCATCAATGTCTGGGTCATAATCTTCTCGTGCTAACTCGCCATGCCGCCGGACTTGTGCTTTGATTGCTGAGAAACTGAGCTCGATGGGATTATAATCTGGAGAGTAGGGTGGAAGGAAAAAGTAGCGCATCCCACTGGTACAGTGTCAGTATATGTTGATCTGCACGATGAGAATACGAACCGTGATTGAATGAGGTCTAAAACTCGTGGGTCCTTGTGGATACGAGCATTATCCATAACGATTACAGATTTCGGAGACGGAAAAGGTTGCATGCATGTCAGAAGTGCTTCGATAAAGTCGAAGAACCTTTGTGCTGTGAAAGATCCTTCGACGACTTTGGCATAGAGGATACCACCAATAGAGAGTGCAGGAAGAAGAGAATAACCAAAAAGAGAAGATCATGAATGGCTTTGAAAGAGAAGTGTGTAGAAAGAGACGAACCGTCGACCTCGTACAAAGAATGTACTCTTGAACACCCGCCTTCCACGAACAGCCCACCCGCGGCGCCTATATGGTGTACGTCGATCGAAGGAGCTTTCATCTACAAAAACAAGCTGTCCAGCTGTATAAGAACGTGCATAGGTTAATTTGAATTGTGCTCGTTTCAGCTTGTCACGCTCAATTGCTACACGAGTGATCTATGAAGCTGGGTTTGAGACTGATATGCTTGTCCAATGATCAAGTGTACGGACCTTCTTGAGACGATATCCACTTTGTTTCAACATTCTCCAGATAGTTGCAAGGCTAAGGTGTACACCCCTACGCTCCTCTAGTTGTTGTTGTAGTTCATCCAGATACATGTCGGGTGTATGAGCGAGGAGTCCATGAATGAACTGGGTTTGCATGAGATTTCTTGCAGAAAGTCATGAAAATAGCAACGCACCCTCATATCCTGAGTATTGAATTTATGCTTCCTCCCTCGAAGATCACTTCTTGTAAGTCTAAGCCCTGAAATGTTCTTCTGGTGTTCTGCCAAGATGCGCTGCACTGTCCTTCGTTTGCATGCTGATTTTGCAACAACTTCCTCAAGGGAAGCACAGTTTCTACGAAGATTCACAATGGTACGCCGAAGATCATCTGAAAGACGTTTTCCACGGGCCATCTTGCAGTGGTAGAGGTGTGTGGCATGGAAGTCAGAGAACAAGGATAGAATGATGACTAATGCAACCTATAAAGTTCGAAACCGAGTTCAATTGCTAAATTCTCGAGTGGGGCACACTTATACGCAACCTTGCGAACATCATATGTAATCTGCATGGATATCTGACAACAGGAAGAGATGTTATTTGTGTTTTGAGACAATTCGGCCTCGAAAATTTGTGGTATACAATATGTTTATATTCTTCAAATCTAACTATGGGGCTGTCTGGAGCTATATTACCGCTGTTGAACGCACTCAAAATCGAAGGAATCGGTCAAGAAATGAGCGAGATATCGCTGTTTTAGTTTTGGACGGTTTTCGAGCAAAAAGAGATGAAGCGTGCGAACGAGGCGCCAACTCTTGTGAAAACAGCAATAATTTGACATCAGGAAAAATACCCTCAGCCCAGAGAGCCTAGAGACACCCCCAAAAGCCCAGGCTTCCCAGAGATACTCAGAGATTTCCAAAGATTTTCAAAGCAACTCAGGTAAGCCTGAAGACACTAGGTTGACTTGAAATAATTTCAAAGTCTTTAAACTGCCTGGGATTTTGGGGGTGTCTCCAGGCAATTCTGGGCAACCTGGGCCTAGATATATTTTTCCTGACAAGTTCGGAACACATTCTGATTATATGTATCATAATATATTACTACAACCATTACATACTATGTATAATATTAACAAATATAATAGATAACAATGTATATAGTATATGTTATTATAGCTATATTCAGATTTTGACCTGGTGAAGTTCTTTTTGATTGTACACAGTCGATGGTGGCAGGTCATGTGACCACCTATATTATTGACAACTGTGATGACAGATTCGCGGGATCTATGAGCCTATGTGAGTACACATGAGAGCCTCAGAACAAACACAAGTTCTCGTTGGTTACCTATGAGCCTATGTGAGTACACGCAAGAGCTATAGATAACTATGTTTAAGATATATAGACAGGGAACCAGAGTAAGGAAAAGACGTACCCTCAGAACGAACACAAGTTCTGAGGGGCATCGCACGATTTCGTATACGTATAAATAGATAGTGAAAATTGTAAGTAAAATTTTACAGACCTTAAGCGAGTGACTCGAGTCTGGAACTAGGGTACCCTGAAACCTAGGAATGAAACTGACGCAGGGAGCAGTGCTCGCAGAAGTATATGCTGAACAATGGTCCCAACAGCTGAGTGTATGTGTTTCCTCAGAACGCCAAACGCTCACGTGAGAAAACACACTACGCGTTGCATCCAAACTCAACACTCCCCCTGGCGTTCTGAGTACCACCAGTCCAAGCCGAGAGCCAATACGATATGCCGGTGTTTATCTTTTGGAAGAGATTTGGTCATGATGTCGGCAAGGTTTTGATTGCTTTGAACCGGGTGGACGGATACAAGACCGCGTGCCACAACGTCGCAAATGAAGTGATAGCAGATGTCGATATGTTTAGAAAGACTGTGTTCTTTGTTTGTTTTGGTGAGACTGATCGCCCCTAGGTTGTCACAAAAGATGTCTATAGGAGAGTCGCCCAAGCCCATATCAATCTCATCAAACCAACTTCGAGTCCACAAGGCCTGCTGTACACCTCTCGACATCGAAATATACTCCGATTCCATGGAGGATAGAGCAACGGAGGATTGTCGTTTCAATGACCAAGATACGGGAGCGCCATTCACTAGGAAGAGGTAACCTGACATGGACTTGCAGGTCACCTTGTCACCTGCCCAATCTGCATCGACATAACCTATGGGTTTGATGGTGCCAGAGGATCCAGGGCGATATACAATGCCATAATGAATGGTCGCAAAGATGTACCGACAAAGCTTGATGGCAAGCTCCCAATGGACTCGCAAGGGAGCGTCCTGCACGGTGGACAACACACTACAAGCGAATACAATGTCAGGACGTGTACAGCTGGCACCCCACCAACAGCATCCCAGAATCCCTCGGTAAGGCTTGTCCTTCATAAACTCAATATCTTCGGAGGTCCGTGGTGTTAGTGAGGACAAGGAGAAGTTAGGCAGCAGAGGAGTGAATGAGGGATGAAGTTGGTCGATGATTCCGAAGATTCGGAAGGCATTTACGAAGAAGGGAGCTTGGGAAATACATATGGACCCATCGTTTCGATGATCCACGGTAAGACCCACTAGAAAGTTTTTGTCTTTAACATCGGTGAGGTCCCAAATTCTAAACCCATTGACTACACCCTCGGCTTCGGAGGATGAGGAAGAACCACTGAAGACATCGTCCGTATGTACAGAGGCAATGGAGTACTCGTTGGTAGAAGGGTCGCGTCGATATCTGATGCATGGATCTGCTCGAGATGATTTAAAGCCTAAGCATTGGAACTGACCCTCCAAATCCTTGTACCAAATATGTCCAGCTTGCACTATACCATACAATGGTTTGTGCATTAAGCAGACTTTATCCTCCTCCCCCTTAGCAGTGAACCCGGTAGGTTGATGCATGTAGACAGGCGGGTCTTTCGGGAGATTTCCGTTGAGATAAGCGGCGGAGAAATCCCGCTGACGAGTTTGAAGATGCTTAAATGCACAAATGGCAATGAGGAGGCGGACCGATTCACATCTGGCCACCATAGACCAGCTCTTTGAAAAAATCCACTCCGGGGATCTGCATATCACCTCTAGCCACGTATCATGCCTTCCTCTTCAAGATGATGCCCTCACCATCAACTTTGAGATCATACACCCACATTCCGCTTAGAATCCGAGCATCATCAGGTCGATCAACCAATGACCAACACCCACGCTTGATGAGAGAGTCAATCTCTGCCTGCATAGGGGGTAGCCATCCTTCGGAGTCTCTCATTGCTTCTGCATATGACCTGGGGATGCTGACCTCTCCTCCCCCTTTGATGGTGCTGGCCAGTATGACAATGTTCGCCCACTCTTCATTCTCTTGGCGGGCAGTAGCTTTGTCCTTCTCAAACTCCATGGATTGCAGTAGGCAAGCAGACGGGACGCGAGTACGCGTGGAACGACGAAGAGGAATTGGAGCTGGAGGACCAGATTCAGAAGAAGAGTGAAGATCAGAGGAAGAGGGAGTAGAATCATTCGAGGAGGTGGATTCGGCAGAAGACTTCGAAGTTTCGGCACTCTGCCGTTGATCCGAAACGAGGTCCGAGTCACTTGGTTGATTTTGATTATTGGCTAAGTCTGAATCCTTGACGTCCTCTGCTGCATGCTGAAGAGTACAACAAGGAATCCCCTCCTCAAATACGACGTCTCGAACAGGATAAACCCCCTTTCGCCTAATATCCCATATCCGATACCCTCGACGTCCAACGTAACCCACGATGCGACCTTCCCAGGCTTGTCTACCAAGCTTCCCCTCGAGGTGATCAAGGTCGGTAACCCAGCATTTACAACCCCAATGACAGAGATGCGACACATTCACCTTTCTCCCACTGGCTTTGAACCACTTCTCCCAAGGAACAACACCCGGATGACGATTAGTGGGGATCATTCCATGAATATAGCAATACACAGAACTAGCCTCGGCCCAGAAACGATGGTCGAGGTCAGAATCCTCTATCATTGCACGTACTCCAGAGATAATGGTGAGATTTGCACGTTTGACCTGCCCGTTGGCTGCCGATGATGCCTTAGGAACTTTCTTGACGAGGATTCCACGGTTAGCACACCATTCATCAAACAGCTTGTTATCGAACTCTTTACCCATATCGATTTGAAAGATACGGACCTGACGACCAGTTTGGCGTTCTGCCATCGCAACAAACTGTTCAACAAGATGTAGGATGACCGTGGCTTCTTTGGTTGCACTGAAGGAGGGAAAGGGAATGCCTGTGCCATCGTTGCAAGCCAGAAGCATGTAGTAAGCACCACCAAGGCTTTTCGTACGAGCTCGACCTCAGAGGTCAAGACTAACTCATTCAAGTGGCTCCAAGGCAGGTACAACAATGTCATAAAATGGGATTCTCTTTGCCTTGGCAAGAAGGCACACCTCACACTTTCCACAGAGAGAGAAGTGTAAGGAGTTGGTTAACAACGCCAATCACGGACCCAAAGCTGGTTCACCAGGAAGTAGATTATCCTGGGGTTATCACCAATAACAGCTTCTAGAAAAACACACAGACCTTTGCTGGAATGTTACTTCAGCAAAGTATAAAAGGGTGTGGCTACGTTGTCTGGAATATTACGTCAGACAGGTAATCACGGTTGTTGCAAGGCTGGGATGGACGTTAGACAATGAACAAAGAGCGATCACAAAGCTGGGTTGGACGTCAGTCGATGGATCGAGTATAAAGGCTTGCTGGAACTTGGTCGTCAGACAAGAGAAGAATAGTGACCGTAAAGCTGGATTGGACGTCAGATCAAGGTAGATGCTTGCTGGGATGGACTTCAGACAAGAAAAACAACATGTGCAGTCAAAAGATGCTGAATCAACAGTGGGTAGGTGGGGGTACAAGAATAACTAGTCTAGGGTACAAACAAGTTTCTAGGGTGTCTTATATACCAATCTACAATGCCTCATGGATACCTCATGTATGCCTTGTGTATGCCTCATGTGTGCCACATGTATCCAGCATACCACATGTATGCCTCATGTATGCCTGAGTGTAGATATAATCAGACACATTCACAGTCGTACCTGGCGCACAAGCTCACAATTGTTTTGCTCACGCTCACATTCGTTTTGCTCATACTCACATTCGGGCCGCCCATGCTCACGTCGGGAGGCTCACAGTCACATTCGGTAGGCTCTTAAGTCACAGCTGCCCAATCATACTGTACAGGTCATAGAAAATTTCAAATGTCTGTTGATTTCAATAAACAAATACTATCTTTCCTTTCTACTACAACCACGACGCGTGAATGGCCAGCCAAATCAGCCAGAATGAGAATGAAGCGATATCAATGGTCAAAAAGCTTCCCGTTCATATATTGGACGCGTTCCGTAAGCATGTTAGTCTTCTTGCGTGTGGTATCCTTCTTTGTACATGATATTAACATTCCCATTCATTCAGTCATTCGACGCCGACTTCATTCAGAAGCATCCCAGCATCTTTCTCACATGGGATTGGATCAATATCGACGCGTTGAGAGACTGTGTTTTTGAGTCGAAATTCATTAATAGCACACTCAATAATTTTTGTGTGGGCTCTATATTGTGTCAGGATGTTGTCTATAGCATATTCCTCTAGATATAATTCAGAGAACTCGAAATTACAACCTGTGAAGCTAGCTATACTATGATCTTTTGTGATATAACACTGTTTTTATGTGAAAGACAGTGCATACACCCATGTTATGAAGTCAAATTGCTGCTAGGTCATGAAAAGAGTTATCCTACAACCTATTCTATGCTAACTCTATGGGATACAGCCAAGAGATCTGTAATGGGGGTCATTGAATATGACACCTATTGTTACATGTAAGTGTAGACATCTATGGTGTACATGAAACATGTACATGTGTATCACAGTGTCCAACCTTTATGATCACTAGCTGAATCATGTACAGACACTGCCAGTAGACTGTAGGAGTGCTTTCCTCATGAAACAGCATCAGTATACTTGCACTACATGGACATGTGCATTGGCATTTATATAAAACACTATTATATCACACAAGATCACAGTATAGCTAGCCACACAGGTTGTAATTTCGAGTTCTCTGAATTATATCTAGAGGAATATGATATAGACAACATCCTGACACAATATAGAGCCCACACAAAAATTATTGAGTGTGCTATTAATGAATTTCGACTCAAAAACACCAAATAAGAGCCCATAAGCGCCCAAAACTCATTGTTATAAGTGTGTTATAGTATAACAATGAGTGTGTTATGTATATCAAGTAATATTGTTCCAACTTTTTGACTGTTAAGTGTGTTAAGTATAGTGACTGATAACACTGTTTTGAGTATTTATTGTCAACTGTATTAGATATAATACATATCACTACTGTTCTGAGTTTTAGTATGTTAGGTGTGATAAGTACCAAGTGTACTGAACATATTGAGTAATAAAAATTGTTCTGAGTGTTCAAGGGTACTAGGTGTGCTAAAAATATCATGTACATCATATTTACTCAATGTTCTCAATCTGGTATGATTTTTGAGTAATATGAGCTATTCTTAGTGATTAAGAGTGCTAGAGGTGCTAACAATAGCATATACATCATATATACTAACTTTATAGTGGATTTGGAATGATTTGGAGTGATAAAAATTTTTACACTTGTCGCATATTTTTTTTTATTTTGCATTTTCAGGGCCAATGAGGCACCCCTGAATTTTTTGACTATTTTTATGATTTTTTTCAGATTTTTTGCTACAAGATGACATCAAGTTCTATTTTTAGCAAAATTTCCTTTTCAGGTAATTTTGATGTCCCTGGGGTATCCAGTGCCACATAATAACCTATTTTCAATTATATATAATATTTATCTATTTTTAGACACTCATATGTACTCTGAACCAATATGTTCTATAAATAGAATATTTAACATTTTTGATCTCTTACCTCATTATTACCTTTCTGGTTATTTTTAGTATTTTTATTATATTTTTATCATTTTAATTATCTATCTAGACCCTACATTGTATTTTGCTATATAAGGATATTTTGCATCATGTGATTTTTAACCTTCTTTTTGGTAACCTAGACCTCCCTGAATTTTTTTGGTATTTTTCCGATTTTTTAACCATTTTATTTACCTATTTACATCATATATATGTAATATTTCCCAAAAGGGTAATCATTTAAAAACCCCCTCGGAATAATATTAGGACCCCCGGGCATTTCAAGCAAGTTTTCGGGCCATTCCAGCACCCCCCGGTGAACTTTTTAGTACTCTGTGAAGTTCACAGGAAATAATACAATACACTACCGTGAACTTCACAGTGTGCTTTAAAGATTCTTTACTGCTACAGGTGAGGGTAATCCGTTCAGATGAATGGATTACGCACCAAGGATTTGTTGGTTGGCAGACCACGCCCTCGTGGTCTCCAACCCTCTAGGTTAGCCCATTATCGTCCCTGCTACCTTGCTACCCTGTCTTGTATCCCTAGATGTCGTCCCGGTGGCCCTATCGCGTTGAGGAACGAGGTGGTAGTTGAGGAGATGGAGGGCGAGGAAGAGGAAGAGGTGTGGGAGAAAGTAAATGGACGGCGCTTCTGCGTTTGGATGCCGAGACGCCAAGTAAGCGCCGACCTAGCGTAGGCTCGGCCATGGATAAGAGAGGCTTGCAGAGATGCTTTAGGCTCGAATAAATGTTGGAAAAATGAGGAAAAATACCAGATAAATCCGGGAAAATCCAAGAATATTGAGGGATAATTTGTGGAAATTTGTGGGGTCTAAGGAGTACATGTTATGCTTTATAACACCAAGGTTCCCACTGCATATCTGATTGATCTCAGCGACCCGGTTTACAAATGAGATGGGGAAGAAGTGGAGTTGGACCAACTCCTGGCAGACGAGGTATGAAAACACTCAATTTCGTCGGTATGATACTTACTTCTGCATTTGGTCCAGTCACAAGAGCATTGGACGTATGACTCACGAGGTTTCAATGACTCTCTTTCTAAAATCCAGATTATCGAAGGTCATGGGTCTGTTGCTTGTCGTCGAGTCCGGCAAATCTGCGCAGGTATTTATGCTTGTGAGCGGGTTGACCCAAAGTACCTCAATGTGGAGAGATACGAGCTTGATATCACTGCTCATGAATCTCTAATTGAGGCTCAAATATGTTCCCGCGTGGAAGAAGCTTCCTCCTTTGATAAGCGGACTTTGACGTTGAGTGTTACCCTCATAATGGAAAATATCTTACTGACAAGAGCATGATAGGTTTTGGATGGTCATCAATGCCCGATCATGCAACGCTGTTGATAGCGAAGGTGAGCAATGCATGGGAAAGCCTATTGTCAAACGTCGTAAGGTACTGTACATCTTTTTCTTGCCATATACGTTCAATTCAAATGCAATATGTAGACTCCTAATGCAAAAGGCCACCTTCACTTCATTGCATGCTCAGGTTGGACCAAAGACTGGCGAAGTGGTCACCGTTCTTATTCAGTACCTGAGGGTGTTGATGAGAATGCGTTAATCAAACTCTCGAGTTCAGTCGAACTCGACAGTATTGCTCGTATCCCAACCTGTACACGGATTCTTCGTTCCCAAAATGGAGGTTTGAAAAGATTCTGCCGTATGATTTCTGCTCTCAGATTGATCCTAAAAGCATGCTCAATGTTAATTCAGATTATCCACACAACGCTGACGGATCCCTCAGCAAGCTTCTCAAACATAAATGTGATGCTTATTGAACTATCTTTGTTCCTACTGATAAAGCTATACGGCAAGCGGTCATCATTTACGGTACCAAACAATCTCGCTCTCTCATAGATCCGAAACCTCATAACCATCCAATACTTCCTCAAACGAAAGTCACTCACACTGTTCAGAGCCTGTACCTCAAGTGTATAAAGGCTCGAGGTATTGTGGGCAGTACAATACTTACGGTTCAAAATGGTATGCCTACTTTTTTTTGTAATATCAGTGTTCAAAGACAACCGTTTTTAGCGCCATCGACCGCTTTGATTTTGGAGGGAAAACCCCTGAGACCCTCCATCCTGCGCTCTCTGATAGCCAACAACTGCGAAGAATCATTAAGACAGAAAAAGCGAAGCATTTTCCACATGGAACGGGTTGGAATGGTAAGCATGCATGAATCCTCACTTGCTGTATCTGCATACTGAATGTAACATCAGGCATATGGTATGAATATGAGAAAGGGATGAAAAAGCCTATTTCAGAGAGATACATTCACCAAATCGTCACATCCATCACGGGCGGGCGCATCATTTTCACCCTTGTTCCAGGTCTGATCAAACTCATTCATGACATGAAGCAAATCCAAGGCGATGGAACGTTCAAGCGTGTGGAGGGAGAGTTTGATGAATATGAGATAACTGTCTGGCATGAGGCAACAGCTCGAAGTATGTATCAAAAGTGATCTAAGTTTGTCAGCGCTGATCCTCTTTTTAGCTCTCACCATTGCGTGGATCTATTTTGACAAGAAAGATATACCAACGTATAAATCTATCTTCAATGGTCTCCAAGAACTCGTTCGTCATCTCACTGGCAAAGATTTACGGTTCAAAGCCCTCCACCCTGAGGGTAACCTTCTCGCCTTCAGATCAGATATGGAGCTCGCCGAACTACAGGCTGTAGGAGAATCATTCTGAACCTCTGTCGATCATGCGCATTTCGGAATCCAAGAGCCAACAGCCGAAGATATTATGAGGCACATTTCCCGTATATGTCATGTTCACTGCAAACGGTATAGTTCTCTCTCATCCAGTACGATATCCTACTGACAGCATTCTACTTTAGAGGCGTTGATAACCTAAAGGGCAAGATATCACCTGAGGTACACGAATGGCTCATGCAATTCATGTACCTACCAACC
Source organism: Lentinula raphanica (assembly GCA_027919835.1). NCBI lineage: Eukaryota > Fungi > Basidiomycota > Agaricomycetes > Agaricales > Omphalotaceae > Lentinula > Lentinula raphanica. The sequence goes on from JANVFP010000020.1 coordinate 925,765, forward strand.
AAAGAAGCCGTTGAAGAGTTTACTGCATGGATTGGCAGTCTGAATCAGCCGCAGGTTACAGGTGTGTGTTAACTTAAAGAAGCCGTTGAAGAGTTTACTGCATGGATTGGCAGTCTGAATCAGCCGCAGGTTACAGGTGTGTGTTAACTTGTATGATTGCCCAAAATCCAACTTAGTCCACCACCAACAGCTTGGTGGAATCACAAATTACAGCCATTTATTCTGCCGGGAATCATCCAATGTTGCTCAAGCATGAGCGCTGAGACCTGGGCAATGACGGATTCAACCACGAACATGAATGAATCTCAACATGCTTGGACCAACAAATTCACTGGGACCAAACTTTCACTGGTCGAGGCCATTCTAACGTAAGTCTGGTTGTGTCTGTTCCAGCACTGACTCATTGTTATCTATATTCAGTGCTATGAAACTTGACTTCGACACTTTCAACTCGGTCCAAGCATCTCTACAAAGTGGCGTTCTCAAGAACGCTTACAACTCTGAGTTTGACCGAACAATGCGCAAAGTCAATTGGCAAGCGGCGAAGACCAGGAAACGGAAGACGCGCAACCTTCAGAATGAACAAGTCATCAGTCTTCGACAGGGAATAGCAGACTTGAAGGCTACGACGAAAGCTCTCGAAGATCAGTTGAAGGCAGCTACAGGATCACAGCCAAGGACCCGGAAAAGCCATGCGGAGTCAAGCTCAAGTGGTTGCGCACCTGCAGTTAAGGAGTTCCAAGCACGAGCTCATCAAGCTGTGGCACCTTATTCAGTAACAGCAGCCGGTATGCCCTTATCTGTTTCATTCATGTTTTTGTCTTCTAACTGAGTTACAGAAAACACCACTGCTACGACTTCAGCTCTTTCCGATATCACCAGCTGAAGCTGTAAGAGCTTCGCGAAGTAGTCCGATAAGTCTCCAAGATTACTTTGCGAAGTAACCCGAGTGGCTCTCGAAGCTCAAAAAAACCTTTCGGGCAGGCCAGTAGGGCTCCGGGGGGTGCTCGGCTATTTAGTATATTTATTAATATTCAATAATTCTTTTATTATTTAATAGGTATATTATAATAAATCTACTTCGCAAAGCTATGCTGCACTTCGCGAAGTGACTACGTTTACGACAATCATGAAATCAGGTAAATTAGGGTTACATCATTATGTCATTGATTTCCTTTTTGGGTTATAGTATTTTTGAATAGAAAAATGCATGTTATGACATCATTGATTTTGGGATGCTAAAAATCACAGATGAATCCAAAAATGGCTATAGGGAGGTACTGGCTACCTTAGGCACATCAAAATTGCCTAAAAAGGAAATTGGTCCAAAAATAGAACTTGATCTCATCTGGAAGCAAAAAATCTGAAAAAATCATGAAAAATACTCAAAAAATTCAGGGTCACCTCATTGGTCCTGAAAACGCAAAATAAAAAAAAATACGCGACAAGTGTAAAAATTTTTATCACTCCAAATCATACCAGATCCTCTATACATTGAGTATATATGATGTACATGCTATTTTTAGCACCCCTAGTACACTCAGACACTCAGAATGGCTTATATCATTCAATATATTCAGCACACTCAATACTTAACACACTTAACAATGAAAAAACTCGGAATAGTAGTAATGTATATCATACTCAACACACTCAACAATGAAAAACCTCGAAACAGTGTTCATGTGTATTATACTTAACACACATAATACACTTAACAATGAAAAAACTCGGAATAGTAGTAATGTATTTCATACCCAACGTGACACTCAACAATGAAAAACCTCAAAACAGTGTTCATGTGTATTATACTTAACATACTCAACACACTTAACAATGAAAAAACTCAGAACAGTGCTCATGTGTGTTACACTTAACACACTTCATCAATCAATATAACATACTTAACAATCAAAAACTCGGAGTAGTGTTATCACACATTATACTTAACACACTTCATCAGTAAGTATAACATACCTTCAATAGGACATTGTTATACTATGACACACTTATAACAACAAGTTTTGGGCGCTTATGGGCGCTTATTTGGGGTTTTTGAGTCAAAATTCATTAATAGCACACTCAATAATTTTTGTGTGGGCTCTATATTGTGTCAGAATGTTGTCTATATCATATTCCTCTAGATATAATTCGGAGAACTCGAAAATACAACCTGTGTGGCTAGCTATACTATGATTTTTGTGATATAACAGTGTTTTATGTAAATGCCAATGCATATGTCCATGTAATGCAAGTATACTGATGCTGGTCCATCAGGAAAGCACTCCTACAGTCTACTGGCAGTGTTTTACATGATTCAGATAGCTATCATAAAGGTTGGACTCTGTGATACACATGTACATGTTTCATGTACACTATAGATGTTTACACTTACATGTAACAATAGATGTCATATTCAATGACCCCCATTACAAGTCTCTTGGCTGTATCACATAGAGTTAGCATAAGATAGGTTGTAGAATGACTCTTTTCATGACCCAGCAGCAGTTTGACTTCATAACATGGGTGTATGCACTGTCATTTACATAAAACACTGTTATATTACAAAAGATTATAGTATAGCTAGCCACACAGGTTGTATTTTCAAGTTCTCCGAATTATATCTAGAGGAATATGATATAGACAACATCCTGACACAATATAGAGCCCACACAAAAATTATTGAGTGTGCTATCAATGAATTTCGACTCAAAAACCCCAAATAAGCGCCCATAAGCGCCCAAAACTCGTTGTTGTAAGTGTGTCATAGTATAACAATGTCCTATTGAAGGTATGTTATACTTACTGATGAAGTGTGTTAAGTATAATGTGTGATAACACTACTCCAAGTTTTTGATTGTTAAGTATGTTATATTGATTGATGAAGTGTGTTAAGTGTAACACACATGAGCACTGTTCTGAGTTTTTTCATTGTTAAGTGTGTTGAGTATGTTAAGTATAATACACATGAACACTGTTTCGAGGTTTTTCATTGTTGAGTATGTTGAGTATGATATACATTACTACTATTCCAAGTTTTTTCATTGTTAAGTGTGTTAAGTGTGTTAAGTATAATACACATGAACACTATTTTGAGGTTTTTCATTGTTGAGTGTGTTGAGTATGATATACATTACTACTATTCCGAGTTTTTTCATTGTTAAGTGTGTTAAGTATAATAAGCATTGAGTGTGCTGAATATATTGAATGATATAAGCCATTCTGAGTGTCTGAGTGTACTAGGGGTGCTAAAAATAGCATGTACATCATATATACTCAATGTATAGAGGATCTGGTATGATTTGGAGTGATAAAAATTTTTACACTTGTCGCGTATTTTTTTTTTATTTTGCGTTTTCAGGACCAATGAGGTGACCCTGAATTTTTTGAGTATTTTTCATGATTTTTTCAGATTTTTTGCTACCTGATGAGATCAAGTTCTATTTTTGGACCAATTTCCTTTTTAGGCAATTTTGATGTGCCTGAGGTAGCCAGTACCTCCCTATAGCCATTTTTGGATTCATCTGTGATTTGTAGCATCCCAAAATCAATGATGTCATAACATGCATTTTTCTATTCAAAAATACTATAACCCAAAAAGGAAATCAATGACATAATGATGTAACCCTAATTTACCTGATTTCATGATTGTCGTAAACGTAGTCACTTCGCGAAGTGCAGCATAGCTTTGCGAAGTAGATTTATTATAATATACCTATTAAATAATAAAAGAATTATTGAATATTAATAAATATACTAAATAGCCGAGCACCCCCGGAGCCCTACTGACCTGCCCGAAAGGGTTTTTTGAGCTTCGAGAGCCACTCGGGTTACTTCGCGAAGTAATCTTGGAGACTTATCGGACTACTTCGCGAAGCTCCTACAGCTACGGGTGATATCACACAACATGAGACTGTTCAAGCTTCCGCTTCGTCTCACTCTGGGACTGCTCCTGGTCAAGATTCTTTGTTATATCGTGGGTATTCCTTGTCACTTTTCTCGATTCAAACGGTTCATCTTCTGCGGTCATTAGCAATGGATCCACATCTTTTCACCTCAAATTCCATGCAGCTGCCATTCTTGTTACCTCTCCAATCTTCCGGTGCGTCATTCCGATAACATCTCCTTACTACAGCTCTAACGGAGAGAGCAATCCAGATGTGCTACCACCTCTGGAGCAATTTACAGACACGGCGCTGGGTTTTAACATGGGCTTCGGTTCCGACTTCACTAACTGTGATCTTGGATCTATCTCAGACTACGGCTACAACAGACTCAGTGGGTACGGCAGTACCATGTAGTCGTATATCGTATAGACAATCCGTCGTGTATAGTTACTATTGATCACCTTCAAGCCTGTCAGCGCTTAATGCTAGCTCATTCATGTCATGACTAAGCACTGGGTTTTGCCTAGCTTTGCTCGCTGTCATTGTAGCACTACAACAGATTACCTTTTTGGGCAGATGAATTACATTTTCAACCTTCTCATACCTTCGTCTACTTTCACCTATTCATACTCTTTCTCCTTCATGCTATTGGCAGGCAAACATATATTTATTGGCAAATCATGTCTTTTTCTATAGCTACAAGGGCAAACTGGGGGTGAGAGTTGAAAGAAATTGACGGTGAAGAGTTGAAATGTGAGCATGAGATGCTGGAGCATGACTGTGAGGCTTCGGGATGTGAGTGTGAGGCATAAAGATGTGAGTGTGAGGTGTTGGAATGTGAGTGTGAGGTGTTGGAATGTGAGTGTGAGGTGTTGGAATGTGAGTGTGAGGGCAAGGTACGAACATGAAGGTGTCCAAATGTGTTTACACCGTGTATGCCTCATGTATACCACATGCATGCCACATGTACACCTCATGTATACCACATGCATGCCACATGTACACCTCATGTATACTACATGCATGCCACATGTACACCACATGTACACCACATGTATACCACATGTACACCACATGTACACCACATGTACAGCCTCATGCCCTGGATTTGCCTCATGGACTGCATCATGGACTGCCTTATGGGTTGCCTCATGTTGTCCTGAGTCATATTGATTTGTCTTGTGTTCTGTGAGTTATAATGGTGATTGTTGAGTTGCTGAAATAAATATTCTGGAGTTTTGTAGTACTGTAGAGAAATAGGCTGGCAAAGGTGGAATGAGATCCTGGTTTTAGGCAGGCAATGCAAAATGCCTGATTCCTGACAAGAAGTCCATAACCTCAAGTCCATCTATGATTCCACATTTGGCCATTAGACAAATCATATTGATATCTGCATGGCCAAAACGCGTGTGCCACATTTCAAGAGAACACGGCTTCGAGCGGGACCGTCCCGAGGCAAGCACAAAGGTGAAGTCGGGCTCCTCCTGTGCACGATGAAGACCAGAGCTCCGGCGATCCAGATCATCAACCACGTTGACCTGGTAGAGCCCATGTCCACCACGATGACCAGCAATACTATGGCCATCTACAATAACTTGCCCAGAAGCAGGATCACAAACATCGATCCTCCCGCTCCCCCACTCTCCCTTCAAGCTCTTTCTATCCATGCTGGGCAAGGACAGTAGATTCATAGCAAAGGTGGGAGTGTGAGATGCCAGAAATTGTAAACAATGAACTGATCCTTCATCTGTTTTCACAGTTATTTCTGCAATGCCATGTCCCTCAATCTTGAACGTCCCCAATGAACCCTCTGCCGCCATCCGTCCGACACTCTGCATTGGTGTATAAGTTACGAAGCGAGATCGCTCACAGATGCACCAATGTGAAGCACCACTATCAATAAAGGTAGGAACGTCCTTAATGACATTGACATTCAACAGACTGACTTCAGATACAGAGGATGACTGTACTCTACTCGCACTGCCCACCTCATCGCTCAAAAGGGCAAGATTTTCTTCAATTCCCAGTCTAGGAGCATGAGGATCAGGAGAAGTGGGCATAGGCGAGAGTTCAGTCATATCTCTGAAATCATAGTCCGAGAAGTCATAGATCGTCGCGGCGGCGGTGAAATTTTCCTCTTCCTCTTTGATAGAAGCAGCGGTGATAGATTTGGCAGGGGGCTCTAAGCCCTTTGGAGCGTGATACCAATGGGGAGCTTTTCCTTCCCTCCCACCCCCTTTGGCCCAGCAATTCTTCTTAACGTGGCCAGAACGCTTGCAGTTTTGGCATACAATGCCAGGATTTGATCGAGAAGGGACAGCAAGTGTGTTGGGAGCAACCAAAGTTGAGTTCAATGGAAGAGCGGACTTGACCATCATGTTGTACTCCACCAATGTACGCTTGAGATTGGAATAGGAACGGGAACCGTGGTTCTGGATAATCCAAAGATTTTGTGGGGACAAGGAGGTAAGGAAACGCAATCTAAGATCATCATCACTGACGGTACAACCTATGTCGCTCGCAGCTTTACGCAAGCCTTTGAGCTTCTTGAAGTAATCCTCAAAGGGGGTGCCGTCATTGTAACAGAACTTTTGGATGCGCTCCTTGGCCAACGACTGAGCAGCGGCAGAGGAATTACTGTACTCCTTGGTAAGACATTCCCACATGTTGTGAGCCGTCATATCTTCAGTAATCCCTACAGATCTGGGATCACGGACGTTTTGGTAGATGATACCAGCAAGACGTCCATCCCAAAGTTCCCATTCCTCAAGGGAAGGGCTTTGAGAATTGATAGAAGTCGGCGCGGGAGTTTTAGTACCGGGAGAAGAAGCAGGAGGCGAAGGTGCAGTGATAGTTCCGTCAAGATAACCGGTGAGTCCTGTGGCACAAGTAACACTCTTCATGTGGTCACGAAAGATTGCCCAGTTACTCAAACCAGCAAGTTGACGGTCCTCGGGGAAAGTGATGAGACCAGGGCGGGAGCTTGCAACAGCAGACATTTTTCGTTCAGGTTTTTCACAAGGTGTCAGTCTAGGTGAAATAAAGCAATTCTGACTGCAAATCTGATAGATTCGCAGGATCTATGAGCCTATGTGAGTACACGCGAGAGCCTCAGAATGAACACAAGTTCTTGTTAGTTACCTATGAGCCTATGTGAGTACATGCGAGAGCTATAGATAACTATGGTTAAGATATATAGACAGGGAACCAGAATAAAAAAAAGACGTACCCTCAGAACGAACACAAGTTCTGAGGGGCGTCGCATGATTTCGTATACGTATAAATAGATAGTGAAAATTGTAAGTAAAATTTTACAGACCTTAAGCGAGTGACTCAAGTCCAGAACTAGGGTATCCTGAAACCTAGTAGGAATGAAACCGACACAGGGAGCAGTGCTCACGGAAGTATATGCTGAACGATGGTCCCAACGGCTGAGTGTATGCGTTTCCTCAGAACGCCAAACGCTCACGTGAGAAAACACGCTACGCGTTGGATCCAAACTCAACATGTGAGTTATAATATTTTTACTGATATCTACACTGTATTACTACACTATACTATCTTCTAGATGTTAAGGTGCACTAGTATCTTATTTCATATTCAATATCTCAAATTTCAAATTTCTGAAAACACTCAAAGTCTTCAGAGAAGCTCAAATATCTTTCAAAGATGTTCAAAGATATTCAAAGATATTCAAAGATTTTTCAAAGATGTTCAAAGATATTCAAAGATATTCAAAGATTTTTCAAAGATATTCAGAGAACATGAAAAATCTCAAGATATCTTCAGGATATTGGAAAAAACCTAGGCAGTTCAGAGTATCCAAGCTCTCTAGAGTATCTGAAGAGCTCAGGTTATTCTCAAAAACCTGGAGCATTTTGGGGATCTCTGAGTTACCTTTGAACAACTCAGAAACAATTTTGAAAAATTTCAAGGAAACTGAATTTTGGGCCCTTTTCCCAAAGAGTTCTGAGAGTCTAGATACTTTAAACTATTTGAAAGACTTTAGACTTTTGGGGGAATCTCTGGTGTCTTTGAAAGACCTCTGGTCAGGGGTATTTTTCCTGATGATTGTCTCAGAGAGGCCTATACAATATAGATGCTCCCTTACAATACTTATTTCTATATCTTGCTAGTACCGTTAAAAGTGCCGGGTGTACCAAATGGGTACCGGGTCCCAGACATGTGAGCCGACCTGACCCGCACAGTCCACCCAACCTGGAACCTGGCCCAACCCGGCTCACCCATGAGACACACTAATAATACATATCACTACTGTTCCAAGTTTTAGTATGTTAGGTGTGATAAGTACCAAGTGTACTGAACATATTGAGTAATAAAAATTGTTCTGAGTGTTCAAGGGTACTAGGTGTGCTAAAAATATTATGTACATCATATTTACTCAATGTTGTCAGTTTGGTGTGATTTTTAAGTGATATAAGCTATTCTGAGTGATTGAGGGTGCTAGAGGTGCTAAAAATAGCATATACATCATATATTCTGACTGTATAATGGATTTGGTATGATTTGGAATGATAAAATTTTGAACACTTGTCATGTATTTTTTTATTTTGCATTTTCAGGGCCAATGAGGCACCTCTGAATTTTTTGACTACTTTTATGATTTTTTTCAGATTTTTTGCTACAAGATGACATTATAATCAATTTTTTTCTTTTTTGGTAATTTTGGTGTGCAGGTCCAGGCTGGACCTGCAATGGGCTCTCTACCATCCCTGAATATTTTTCGCATTTTCAGTGATTTTTTGGGCAATTTTTAGTACCTAGATTCACCCTACATCGTTTTTGATTATATGAGGTCATTTGCTTACATACCCTGATCTGACCTAATCTGGCTTTTTTAGGATTTTTTTAGATTTTTTATGAATTTTCAGATTTTTTTGAAAATGTACTGCTTATTCAATATCTGGATAATTATCAATTACCCAAAATAGTAAATATAGGCCCCATGTGACAGGTGGTGACAGGCATGACCACCCCCGGAGCCATTTTCGGAGCCCCCTCCAAGTTATCGCAGGTTTTTTCAAACGTTCCTTGAAAACTCATCGGACCTTTTTACAAAAGCTTTACAGTATTCTGTGACATGCTCTCCCTCTTTATCAAACTTACCAGGGTAAATACCTCAACAGATACTGTAGATCATCTGGGATTTCAATGTGGACACTCTAAGAACTTCCCTATTTTATATACCTCATGTCCCCCAAAAAACCTCCACATTCCAGGAATGATAGTTCAACTCTTCACCTTTGCTTACGAGACTTCAGGCTGTCAAGCTGTGAACGACAAGAGGCAACACAACGTCTTGATCCAGATTTGACTTAATGACTTGATCTTGTTCTAAGGAAGACAGTTGTCAGCAAGAGCTAGAAATTGGCTTAGGCAGCTGACAGTTATGAAGACATCGACAACTGACATGGTAGCTAGTAGCGGGTATCCATGTGTTAATCAACTTATGGACTCTCTGCAGACTACTGCTGTATACATAGCAATAACAATATGTAATGATCCTAGATGAATTCAATAGCATTGTGAGAGACACTTCAGTGACAGGCAGAATGAATACAATGACAGTTGACATGGTTGAAGAACACTGGAATTCCCAGGCATAGAGTTTATAAACCAAATGAATGGCCTTGATTTCCCCCCCCCCTCAGCAGCTACCTTTCATTGCAACGCACATTCCATTTTGTAATCATTCCAAAATACTAGTGATAAAATGAGCACATTGAACGCAAAGCAGTCTCATGCAAGGAATCAGGGTGGATATATCAATGGCAAGTCATTGTTTAACCAGGAAAGCTGGTTATCTTAAATTTCACAGGAAGCCGATCTTACAATTATCGGGAGAAGTATGAGGATGATGCTAGAGAAGAATGGCTAGCAGAAAATGCTAGAGTTTGGAAAGTATATTTAGATGAAGCAGAGCTGAAAGATAATGAATTATTGGCAGGGTTTAAGGACACAATTGATGCACTTTTGATTTTTGTAAGGTTCATCTTTATTGGAAAGGTTTTCTTCACTCATATCCTTTCTAGGCAGCACTTTTTTCTGCAGTTGTGACATCCTTCATAATTTCCACAATAACTTCCCTTCAACCCAACTATACACAAATTACTGCAGTCCTTATGGTGGAGCAGGTAAATCTGCTAAGAGCTGCTGGTAACTTGACAGCAATCAATGCTATCCCTAATTCCAATGTCAATCTTGAGATGACAACTCCTGGCATGAAAGACCTTTGGATCAATGGTCTACTTCTTGCAAGTCTATTACTTTCTCTTGCCACTGCACTTTTATCAGTGTTAGTCAAACAATGGCTTCAAGCATATGTTGCTATATCCTCAGGAAATGCAAGGGAACAGGCTATGCTTCATCAATTTAAATATTCAGGATTAATTCAATGGAAGGTCCCTGAAATAATTGGAACTCTACCACTCATTTTGCATACTTCCCTGGGTTTATTTTTTATTGGCCTGTCATTGTATGTTCATGAGCTACACACTGGTCTCTCTTGGATTGTGATTGTTGTGACAATCATTGCTGGCATATTGTATGTAGGGAGTATTGGTTTGCCTTCGTTCTGGCTTGATTGCCCATACAAAATCCCACTGCTTTTCATCCCAAGCAAATATATTCTATATCTCATCAATGTCATTGTATGGGCTATAAAATGGACTAACAACAAGCTTTGGCATCTTCAGAAGGAGGATAAATATCCACAACTCTCCTTGAAGTCATTGCATAATGCTGAAATTGATTATATTTGGATTTTCAAAATCAATCAATCACTTTGGATGAGTATTCTTGATAGTCTTTGCTCAATTTCATCAAATCAATCAATTCAGTATATAGTAGCACAAGCATTCACTGGAGAATTTTTTTCATTTTCAAGGAATACATGGCCTCATCCTGATCATTGGGCAAGATTCCTTGAACATCACATGGAATCTATTCAGAGTGTCATATGGAAAGGCCTTACTAATAAAGATAAAAATGTAGAACATTGGATGGATGTAATCAAGAAGTGGACCAGACAATTAGTTTCCAATACTAGTCCATTGAAGGAATTTGATCCAATTCTAAAAAGAGAGCAGTTCTTTGAAGCTGTTGTGCAGGACAATCTTGAGATTGTAAAATTCCTAGTGCAAGATAAATATGTAGCTATTCATACTGAAGAAGTTACCATCACTGCATTACATAATGCTGCATTTAATGGAAACTTGGAAATGGTAAAATTTCTGGTTGAAAAAGGAGCAAAAATCAATGGTCAAAATCAGGCATTGCTTAAGGCTGCAGACAGAGGCCACTTAGCAATTGTGGAATTTCTGATTGAGAAAGGTGCAGATATTGAATTTCAAGACCTGTTTCAAATGACTCCATTGCATACTGCTATACACAGAGGCAACTTAGCAATTGTTGAATTGCTGATTGAGAAGGGTGCAGATATTGAATCTCAAGGCCAGTTTGAAAGGACTGCATTGGTTACTGCTATAGACAGAGGCCACTTAGAAATTGTGAACTTGCTAATTGAGAAAGGTGCAGATATTGAATCTCAAAACCTGTTTCAAGAAACTCCATTGCAAGCTGCAGCTACCTCAGGGGTCTTAGAGGTTGTAAAATTGTTAATCAATAAAGGTGCAGATGTTGAAGCTCAAGGTGGTCGTTATGGTACTGCATTGATAGCTGCTGCAGTTAGAGGTCAGTTGGAGATCGTGAGGTTTTTAGTTGAAAAAGGTGCAGACATCAGAGTTCAACATGGTAAATATGGGACTGCATTGCAAGCTGCTGAGTCCCATGGCCATTCAGAGATTGTCACATTCCTAACTCGTTTAGGTGACAACACCACTGACACAATATTAGGACTGTGAATATTAAGTACTGTGAAACATGTAGATTTATAACTGATATTTCATTCGAGCCTAAAGATATATGTGTATTGTTGAATGTTGAAATCAGCATTGAATTTGCAGAGTCAAATAAAGGTAACCATTCATAATCTTGAGTGATGTTGCAAAAGCAACCTCTTCAATAAAACTCCCTTCCTTCCCTCCAATATACCCATCTTGAAACTGTATGTAACAGTGTACTTATCATTTGAACCAATCAATGTCATCAAATGAATCAACAGAGTGTAGTCCTCCAGGTGTAGATGATACTGCTATATAATTGATAAATCACAAGTGTAACTTGTAATCACTGACTTTCCTCATCACATCTCTGAATATGCATTTAAAGTGTATGTATCCACATATCCAAGTAGTTTGGAGCTTCATAAGCAAATCTCCTTGGGAGTTTTGAAACTTGTTTTTCTTTTCGATTTTGTGAATACCAACACAATTTTGGCATGAAATGCCATACTATATTTTTCTTCGAAGGGGGTGTGTTTGTTTGTGGCACTCATCACAGCTGAATAGGGCACAAAAGGCGCAACATGGGAAAGAGCAAATGGAGGGGGTAATGCCTTAGCTTGGGGTTTGACACTGTGTGGACCACCGACTCGAAGCTCTATTCTTCCATCTTCCATATTGCATAAACTGTAGATCAACTAGTCACACACAATGATGCTTGTTATTGAGATGATGATGTGGTTTGTGTCAGTGTTAGTAGATATGGTGGTTGCTCTGGGTATGGCTGCTGGTATGAGAGAGGAGGAACAGGTGCTGAGTTACACGCTGGGAATGGAAGGGTTAAGATTTATTCAGACCGAATGTCTGCACCTCAACCACTTCATGCCGAACCTTTCTCTGGTCATCTGGTGTTCTGGAGAAACATGGTTATTGCAAAAGGATGATCAAAGGCTTATCTTCCCTGATTGAATGGGAGGAACAGGCAATTATCACAGACAGAAAAGAACATGACTCGCTGGGAATTGACAATCTCAGTGTGCATTGGGGCGCAAACTAAGTCAGTACTCACCAAAATTACTTCCCTTGACTTACAAGGCTGGAATCTCAAACTTCAAAGGCATGAACAAGGCCTGGGTATAAATGTGAGCTGCTGGATTTACCATCTTCGTTCACCTGAATACAAGGTTACATCGGATTAGACTGTTCCTCGCTCTCCTCAGAGTCTCTAATATCTTTGTCCGCTACCTCCACCCCTCACCTGCCTTCACCCCTGTTCACCCCCAGTCAAAACCTGCAAAGGGATTGGCTGGGAAATTCTGGAAAGAAATGAAAATCCGAGTTCATCCGAGTATCAGTCAAAATGTGCCAGAAAATTGTCTATTTGCATGGTATTGAGCGAGGTCATATGAAGGGAATAGGCAAACATGTGAATAGTATGATAAAACACGAATATAATCTGGTTATGAATGGGTCTATCTGCTATAGCATGGGCGTCTGAGCATTCTCCAGTACGTCGTTGTATCCGTCCACTGATGAGCGTATTTGAATTCGGCCATTGCGCGCGCGCGCAGTGTTCTCGACGTATCGATGTTAGACTACATCAATGATTCTACAAAGACCGTTGCGTTAGTATACCAAATATACAGTATGGTTTCCACTCACCGTGGTATCGTTGGGTTCGTTGTCATTGTGACCTGCTTTGCGCTTCTTGCTGAGCATGTTCCATGCCTATAAAGAGTTTAGGCAGTGAAATAGAACAAAACTTAGGTGGCATACCTTCTTCTCTGCCACCCCAAGTTTGTTCCAAATGGTTGTGAATTCCGATTTTGTACATTGGTTGGTCTTCAGATAGTCGATAGCGAAAAGGTTCCTGAATAACAGGGTTAATGAGGATTCCATGGGGAAGCAATGATAACTCACCGAGCAGTTGTAGAGGAAGGGTCTGCGACCATCGGATCATCTTTTTTACCTCGGCCTGGCTTTGATTTCACGATGGCCATTGTAGTTGATGTAGATGGTGCTGAGGGTGGTTCGACGATCGACGGAACACGAAAATCGGACCTAAATATGTTCAAGTTAGCTTACAGTTAGGGTGTATTCCAATGAGCAGTCAATGTACAATGGATTGAGCTGAATCCGAGCAATAAATCAGTGAAGGAAGTTTATAAAACAACGACACTTACTTTAGCAAAACGAGCAGGTACATGAGCTTCCGACGAGGGACTTGCGATTGGTCTGTTTGCGACATTTGCGGAGAGCAACGTTGAAGAATTGGGAGCTGGTAAATTTGCAATGTTGGAGGTGGGCACACTTGAAACGTTAGCGAGAGATTTGTTCGGATTGAGAATGATAGAGTCGCAGTTGGTAACGCTCTCGTTATTGGACAGAGTAGGTGAGGCAGGATGTCCAGGTAAATTTGAGGCGGTTGAGCTCAAAATCCCCGGTGTAGCTGCACTTTTGAAGCCGGTGGTTGAAGGTGAGGATAAGAAAACAGGGTCGTCGTCAGATTGGGATGAAACCAAAACGTTAGGAAGGTCCGGAGAAGCATTGAATGCATTCGGCGTCGTCGGAACGTTGGTGACTCGATCTGAAGAAGCAAGGATCTTGCGGCGTTTGTTTGAGTGAGTGGTCTTAGGTGGAGACGCGTTTGGAAACTGGGGTTTCTTTGTGTCGTTTTCCGAATATAACGCTAGTTGACGTCGAGTTAGAAATGACAATTATGAGGGTAACCTCAACAACGCACCTTGCCAAGCAGGATCCCGGCTGAGTGTTCCCTTATCACGGTAGTCTCGCTTCCAGTCAGGATACTTTCCTATAGCATATAGACGAGCCTTCCATTTGCCATCGTTACAAAATCTGAACTCGGGAAATTCGGAGGCCATAGCGCGATAGAAATAATCGGCAATGTCAACTCTAACCTTGCCCCATGATTCGGCGTCAAGGAAGAGTGAATGGAAAAGGTTGAAAATTGATTTTGCGTGTTGATAGAAGTTGGATAGGCGCGCCGAATCTTCAACCACGTACACACCGTCTTCATCCTGGAGACATCGTAGAGTAGTCAAATTCTTGTTGCTGACATTCTTGCTTTGATTCCGATAATCCACCCAGTCTTTTTCGAAGAAGAAACGGATATTCGGGCAATCTGAGCGAGTAAGAAGTTGGAAAGAGTATTCGAGTTTGGGAAGTCGTTCAGAAGCAGAAAGAGAATTAGAGCCTTGATATAGACTGGAGGCAGCACTTGTAGCAAGAGGAGGAGCAGGTGAAGGAGCAAGCGAGTTTCGATTTTGAAGCATATAGTCAAAAGAAGTTTTGAACATTCTAATATGTATTTGAACGACAAGCATCAGTGTGATTGAGACATACAGCTCACTCTAGGGCTTTGACCTGAGCAGCTAGCTCGACATTGTGTTTCTTGAGTTCGTGGTATGCGATGTTGCCAGAGAAGTTCAACTCTCTTTCTGTCGCCTCATAGATAACTTGTAGCCGTTGATAGTTGATATGTCTTTGAGCTTGCGAGTTCTAGATGCAGACAGTGAGCATGCAATGAGGATGAAATTAAGTAAATCTAGGACTTGCATATTGTGTGCCAGAATACTGCATGTTACGGGAGAAAGATGGCGTCGTTGGGAAGGTGCGTTGATTAGATAGCGGCTCTATCATATTCTCATCCTCCTCCATGAAAGATCGAGGAGGTGAGCTGCCTTGCTGCGACCAAAAGTCCATGGTCATTGTAAGAGGAGAAGAAGGGTTGGTGTGTGTTTGTTTGTTTGTACGTCGCTGTATGCGTGCAGTACACTTTCATATGATTTGTGACTTAGACAGCCCACGGAGCCTTGCCTAGATGAGGGGCTGGGCGTCCGTTGGCTGCTAAATCACAACTACAGAAAGAGACAGTTGGGCAGAAAGAGATGACGGTGATCGGTGATGCAGAATTAGACGACGGCGGTGGTTTATGGGAAGGATCAACCATGTCACATGTGCCAATTCAAAAAAAAACACAGATTTTTGGAAGAGTTATGTTTTTTATATCAAGAATACATACAGCATTTACATATCTTCTTCATACCCTGTTTTGAGGCCATCATCGATACCTGCTTTTTGAACTACAAACCACCAACCTACAAGATGTACTTCATGTGGAAACACTGGGAGTGGCTGCATGGACACGACTGACTGCAATTGACTTACTGGTATTACATGTAAGTTTTGGGATCCAAGATATTCGCAAGCCCACAATGCATTGGATGACTGCTGCAGTAGGTCATGATCAGGCCGTCCGTAGATAGAGACAATTGCATAAGCCTGCTCATTTTCATCTAGGAAGTAGTACCACACTTCACCAAAGTCAGTGATACCATTTCGGCGAAGCTTGAAGGTAGAGCCATTAGTCGCGTTCAAAATCATGATAGTAAACTGAACTTACTTTTACATTTCGTGTGACACGAGGTTTGCGTTTCTTGTACAAATCTATCTCAGCATAATGCGAACGAGCTATTTGTCCATTCGAGAGTCTGAATCGTGCCCATCGTAAGACACCATTGTCGTCTAGGTATTCTGACAGTAGTTCTGCCTCCTCTCCCTCAGTCCGATAGGGTGTTCGATCCCGAGGTCGCAAGAGAACCTGACCTTCTCCCAAGTCAAACGATCCTTGGGGTAGTTTCGATGAGCCACTGTCAGCATCAAGTTCAGGGTATATAGATTTGAGTGCATTGACTTGAGCACGACGAAGGGCTCTCTGAGCTAGATTTGCAAAAGGGTTTGAAGGCTGTCTAACTTCTTGACCTAAATCGCCAATGGTCCGTTCCATGGGAAACTGCGTTGAATATGCACCTGGCCCAAGGCGAATGATTTCAGATACAGCATGTGCACCGACAGTGTGAATACATGGGCGACAAAAATGAAGGCGATCTTCACGGCGCTGATAATATAGATTTTCGTATCCTTGGGCAAAGTTGACCAAGTGGGCTTGAGCTTCTCGGATCTGGCTGCCTGTGATGCTCCAACGGAGAAGAGTATGCACACCACTTGCCAGCTTACAGAAGTTTTCCCAATGTTCTGCATTTAGTATGGTGCGAAATAGTCCGGGTCCAAGACCAAAGACATAGAGATAGAATTCGGTGGCTTTATAGCCACTGGATAGCTTCAGCGCAGGGTTACGGGGTGGCCGTTCGAAAGAACTGGGAAAGTACTGTGTTGAATTAGCGACAGTTTCACCATGATCTTCCCAAGTTTTTCCTACAAGTTTGACCCAAGTCCATTCTTCAGTATCACTTTGTTCACGTTTGATAGTCCCCCGCCAAAGAGACAGTAGCAAATCCTCGAGGTTGAGGAGGAGTAGATGCATTAGATCAAGTCCAAAGCATCTAGGGACAGAAAGAGAGTATTCGGAATGAAGGCCACTCAGTATACTTGGCTTTGACAGGCCTGTTAACTTCCGATTGCGCTTGTATTCAGTCATATCCTTCGAAATGCGGAGCTTTGAAATATTCTCTTCATATTGTGCTATAGTCTGGGGCTCGAGCTGTTGTATATCTGTGTCTGGATGCTGGTTGTCAAATATAGAAGCGTCGTTGGGGCGTGCATGTACAGCGTAGTAGTGCCCGCTGTTAGGTTTATGTCGACCCTTCATTGAGCATCCAAGTCTACAGCCCTGGGCTCCATGATGCCCAACGCGACCATCCCATTCGACCATACCAAGTGCGTCTGCAAGACCAAGGAGGAAAATAACGCGTTGATATATGACTTCTTCTTTCAACGCGTCCCAGACTTTCATTCCACGTCCATCGTTCTCCTTCTGTAAGGCAGACAAGTGGTGTAGACCAGGAAAAAGAAAAGAGTCGGTGTGTTTTGGTTTGTTCGGACCAGGGATTATGACATTCGGAAGAACTTTTTTCTTCTTGTAACGGATTTCAGGTGCGTAATCTTGTTGGATCCAGATTCCAATCCAACAATCCGATTTCTTGTTCTGGTATAGCTGTGCACCATCAATAGAGGCAGAGATAGCAATGTCGTCCTCGGTCATGGTGATATTGTCCACAAGCTCACGTATATCTTCACCGCACCATATGTCGTCGTAGACCACATCACTTTGACGATTGGTATATTCTTCAAACATTCGGTTGATGTCAGCAAGCTTGCGCGAACGATACATCCTGCTTTCTGACCCTTCGACTGACCGTCGGCTAGCCGCTAACTGCGGGCCAAGAAGTATCGTACTGAACCGAAGTCTTGGCACTCGGTCGCCTGTTTGTTGTAGATGGTGGGGATCGTATCTCATTTCCTTGCAGTAAAAACAGTACTCGAGGTCTTCCCAGGGACCAGTGAAGGCATGGCAGGAGTTGATGCACATGTCAGTGTAGATGTTGACAACGCCGGTGATATCAGTAACAAGGGTTTTCACATTGTGGTAGGAAAGGATGTCACATTCAGGTAAACGATTTAAGACTGCTAATCGAATGTCGTTATACGTTGCCTCAGAGGCGTGGTTTATGGAAAGGTACATGTCAATAGAAAGTCGGGTGTCGGGATCGAGCTCGTGTGGAAGGTGTTCATGAGGATTTCGAAGGCGTTCAATGGTATGTTCATCGAGTCCACCATTGTTGAGCGTCGCTTCGCATATGAGCTGGATGAATTCGTCCGTGATGCGAATGTCCTCGATTGCTGACTTTGGTCCTATGTTGCCTTCACGGTCCTCATCTTCGTCGTCTTCGCCATCGCCGCCCTCGATACCTTGCCCATTTCCAACTCCATGACCAGCACCTCCTTCATTGACACCGTCGCCGGCACCAAGTCCTTCATTCTCTTCAACATCTCTTTCTGTATCAAGACGCCGCATTTCAGGCTCTTCCTCGTCGTCCATTGGAGCTCCAAGGTCTTCATCGTCATTGTCCATTGGAGGACCAGGCCCTGCAGTGTCTTCAGTTTGAGCACCTGCATGGGATACATGACCTAATGCAGGGACATTCTCGGTCTCGAGATTTGCAGTTGGCGGTCGAAGGGTTGGGAATGGCATTAGAAAAGCTTCTTCAGGCTGTTCCCGTCGTCGCTTAGATTGAGGTTTGGGACGTGGAGGAGGAGGAGACAGGAGTTGGTGAGGCATAGGAGGAGGAGAAGGGGGTATCTCGTCTCCATCTCTAGGCATGGTCTGAAGAAACATGAAAACATGAGCCTACCTCAAGCTCGATTTGACAAACACTTACAGGAGGAGAAGCCAGACGTGGTCGTTTACCAGCACGACGTTCTTCTTCTTTCTCGCATTGCTTCCGGTCCCATTGAGCGTGTCTTCGGATGGTTTTGAGAACAACAGCAGGGCGCTGGCCACCACACCGAGAGCAGGTGCAAACCTGACGTACAGAGCCCGAGCTGGTAGATTCATCCACGGTCAGGGAGAACCCTATTCAGATGATTGCGAGTCGAATCGAAATGAGTTTGTTGAACGAGTTGATTTGAGATTATACAGAACTGACAGTGACAGTGGTACGGAAGAAAAGTACAAAATGCGATCACATGGATCCGTCATCGGCTATTCCCAACTCTGCCCGGATTCTCACGTATTCGGACCGCCTTCCTCGGATAATCTCTTTGCAGGTTTTGACTGGGGTTCACCTCTCACAACCCCATCATCAAGCATCAAGCTTCAAGGCCGAACGTACACAACGAGTTTAGAATCCGGCTCCTCCCCTTCTCAACCCCTCCTGTTTCTGCCCCTTCCTATATCTGTTCAACATCATCGAGCTCTTGATATTCTCTGAAGATGCACCCACAATCAAAGCCTCGATCTTCGTTGATGAACTCTTTTCATTCAACTGCTTCATCGTGACAAGCAGGGATAGACGCGGTGCGGAATGCAGGAGGGGAGACAAGTCAGAAGCATTGGGCCAAGTCGAACCTTTCTTGAATTGCGGTAGTCACCTCTCTTCAACTTCAACACACATACACACTTTGTCCACTCTCCTCACCCTCTTACCCACCCCCTCTTCCGCTCTTTCTCTTGCAAACCCTTCATGGAAAGTCACCATACAATGCCAAATTAGAACCCTGTGTTCTTCCTATCCTCCGCCTCCTCCCCCTTCTTCCTCCTGCAATGACTCTGAGCAGGGATAGACTCAGCTCGGAACATGGAAAGGGCAAACACATTGCATATAGTAGGTCCCGGGCCAAGTCGGCCTTCAAAGGGGTCAACAAGATTGCGACTGTCCTCGTCCCTAACGGAACCCATTCATCCTAAAACTCCACCAAAGCGGCCTGGCCTTTTTTAACAAGAAAGTTCCACGCTACGATGGGTAGCACAATCACCAGTCGTTTGGGTTTGGATGGGGAAGGGGATGGAAGGATGGCAGCGTTTCCGAAGCGTGCGGTGTTACAACATCACATGAACGGTCTTGATGAAGCATTGTTTGACTTGGTGGGACGAGGGGAGAGGTGGGGATCAAGGGAGCGAAATCGGGGTGAGGTGGGAGTGGATGGGGTATCGGACAGGGAGATGGAGAGGAGGGGAGGAGTGAGGATGGAAGCCGATGAAGATGACTTCCACGAATCCATCAAGTGACCCAACCCTCGAATCACCCCTCTGAGTTCATGAATGGTGGATGATGAGGGCACCACGAGTGCCGTCGACATGAAATCTATTGGACTGGTCTTTGGGAGCAGTGTTTCGTTACGAGTCTCCATCATGGGTAAAAGCAGAAGAGGTGGAGGTGGGGAGGCGTGGGGTTCGTGATAGGGTTGGTTTTGGGGAGGTATTTAGAAAATGTGGAACCGGGAAAAGGTGGGAAGGAGGGTGAAGTTAGCGGAGATATGATGATATGATGAACCGACTTCTTTTGAACGAAAACAGCGAGCGCAGAATCCATCAGTCCATGACCCACGCTGGTCACCTCTTTGAGATCCTATGACGTGTTCCTTCTGCTGCCCCTCCTGCCTTACAAGTGTAACAGTCTGCGTTTATACGAAGGAGATTCCATCGTTGTGGGTGCATTCGTGTCCTCAAGGTAAGAGCTGAGATCGCCACTGTAGAAATGGAGTGAGCTTTATGAAAGAATGACGGGAATATCTTCACTCACCGTGTATCTCTCCATGCCAGAATCCAGGAGATGGAAGCGTTTCCAAGCGGGTGCTATATCCCAACATTGCATGACCAGCCTTGAACAAGCGTTGTTCGACTCGGTGTGACGAAGGGAGAGGTGGAGATCGAGGGAGCGAAATCATTGAGGTGGAGGTGATGGGATAGACGGGGCGACAGAGACGAGGAGAGAAACGATGAAACGGTTGCCGATGGAGATGACTGCCAAGAACCCATCAATCTACCAAAACCTGGTGTCGCCCCTTCTATGCTGGACTCCCGACATGGTCTTGTCTTTCTGATGCGTAGGCTTGCCTGTTGTGAGTATTCATTGAACAAAACGAGTCTATTGATGGATGATGAGGGCACCATGAGTGCCGTCAACGCGGAATCTACCGGACTGGTATGTTCTTATTTATTGTCGCTAGCCTGCTAGAATGAGAACATAGAGCAGTGTTTCGTTACAAGTCTCCGTTGAATCAGTCGATGTCTTGGGTTCAAACAGAAGAGATGGAGGGGGGAAAGCAGGGGGGTTCCATATTGGGATCATAGGGTCAGTTCTGAGTCTAAGGAGAGATTTGGAGGACGAGGAACAGGGGAGGAGGTGGGGAGGAGGGTGGTGATAGTGACAAAGGAATAAGAGAAAGGAATGTAAGATGTGATGAATGCCCGAGTTCTTCCCAACAAATGCGACTCGGGATGAGTACCGGGGATTCACCACTCAATGGCTCAAGACTTGTTCGCCCTTTTGACGGTTGGTTCATGCTCCTCGACAAATTTCTTCTGCTGCCCTACCATAACGGAATGTTTGAAGAAAACTGTGCATCGGCGGTGTATAGGGAAATTGAGGTTCTGTCATTGTGGATATTGTGGGCACATTCATTTCCTCAAGGTAAGAGTTGAGATCGTCACTGTAGAAACAGAGTGAGCTTCATGAAAGAACGATGAATATCTTCACTCACCTCCGCATCTTCTGTCCCTCTGAAAGACATTCGTTTCGATAGTAAACACAGCCCACAGTCCGTGTAAGGAGTTCACGTTCACGTTCAACTTGTGTGGATTTTGGTAGAGGTTGGTAGAGGCCGGGTAGAGGTGAGAGTTTGCGATGAGACAATCATAACGCCGAGGCTCGAGTGGATATTCGGTCCGATTAGAAACCCTAACCCCATTTCAGTTTAACTCTGAGGAGCGCCCACGCCCTTGCATCTCTCATCTTCTCCTCATTCGTTATATCATGCTCGTTCCAGGACCCATATCCAGTCTCGCCATTGTCATCTTATCAACGCCGACACTGAATCTTCGAAGCTTCATAGTAAACTCAAGATCAAGCTCAATCTTCTGGAGGTTTTACGTTGTATCATTGAAATCCGGTCTGCTCTCCAAAGCTCGAGCTCGATGAATGACGCGGTGATGATGAAGAGAAAGAATGAGGGATTGTTGCTTCCATTGGATCTACTCTGAGCCTTCCATACATCACTGGGAGCACTCTGTGTACACCTTTGATGCCATCTTCGCATTTATCACAACATTCCAACCTCTCGAATCATCGGTTATCGAATCAGGCAATCTTTCTTCGCCTTTTCGAGCCTTTTATACTCTCTAAAACTCCAATCTGCAGACTCGAGGACGCCGAGAAAACGTCTCGCTCTACACGTCTCAGGAGATACGGGGTTCGCGTCCAATTCTACGCCTCTCACGAATCAAGTCCCTTCAGCACCCTTGACTCTCCGACACGACTCCTTATAGAATGAGTAGAGATCTCGTCTGGGCGATGTAATGAAGGGCGTCGCAAGCTCAAACCTAACTCATCCGTCTTTTGCTGGTACGCGACTTCAAATGCTGTCTTTTGTGTACTGTTTTTAATCTTTGATCTCGACACTCAAGAATCCCCGAGCCGGCGCTGGAAGAGTTGCTACGTTGGTTATTCTCCACCTCAAAAGCAAATGCTGGCCGAAAACGCGTCTAGGCACAGTCGTGCTCACAAGATCGAGAGACAATCGAAGGTCAGAACTCCCAAGAATGAGTTAGCGAGGAATCGAAGAGTTGATGGCAGTTAGGATCGTTTGGTGAACGGCCGTTATCATCAGATGGTATGTTTTGTGCATCCTCTCTCCGTGTATCAAGCTCACCAAGGCTTATACCTCCGCAGAGACGGTTGACATTGTTGGACTCGGGATCTTGACTCTCTGTGAATCTCTCTATTGTACATACTTTACGCTCGAGGATCAATTCACTTCACACAAATCTACGAACTGAACTCCTCCAAAACTTCAGCAACGATGGTCAAAGTCTTCGTTCTGCTCAAGAAACTGCAAGTAGTCTAGCCGTGAACGATGAGAGGAGACCCCTCCTTTCACTTCATATGAGGACATGTTCTTGTTGGATCCCGAGGAAGACGGTGGTTTCAACGAAGAGAGCGTTTAGACGTGGATCCTGAGATCCGAATGTAAGAGGGAAGGTGCGTGTGTATATGAGTGCTGCGCTGTGTTCAGAATCGTGATATACACCTAGATTTATACATAGTCAATAAAACTCGAAAACTATCCTTGACCTGGCGTCCAAGAATCTCACACCTTTCCCAATTTCGCGCCAACTTCAATTCTCTTGAATCCCACTCCGCTGCTGCACAAGACCTACGCTTGAGGCTGAATTGTTTCAAGGAGCCGATACTGATTCAAATCGTCGCTCTTCACCCAGGTTGGGATGATTCAAATGAGGAGGCTTCAAGTGCAGAGCAATGACCCGCGTCTCCTTTTCTACATACTGCAAACCACCTTCCTCTGCTCGTTCTCCTACAGTGCGTGCTTCTTTTTCCCGCATTCCGGTGTTCATCCAATCTTGGTACATATCACGAGCGGCACCAGTCGAAGACCCACCTCAACAAGTCAATGCCAAATCGATTGTCTTCATCTTACCACCAATCCCTCATCTCAATACCAAGCAGCAAGCTCGATCATCACTGGAACGTCCTGGCAGGTTCCGTTCTTCTTGATGATTTTTGACCTAACCATGGCACCCTCGTTCTACTGCATAGGAGTTGATGCGAAGAACGGAAAAAGTCAGGGACCAGGTCGGAAGGCGGTGGTGTTCACTGTTCTATACGGGATTCCCGGTGACAGGTCTCTCGATCAGGCCAGAGTTCGACATGGGTCGCTCGGTTAAGCGCCCAAAATTCAAACTCCGCTAGGTGGGCTCCGGTTTCGCCCTCGCGCGCGGTCAACCGAATCGACCAGCCGACGGATCGCTCGTCGTCGAGCTGGTCAACGCGTCTTTCGCTCACGCTGGTCAACAGAAATATGGGCGGCTAACAGACTTTCATCGCAGGAAATATACAGGTACAATCGAAAGTTACAAAGTTACTGGAATAAGTTATAACCCATACCTACTGCTACTGTCCCTCGTCATCACTGCTCATAATTTCAATAAAATCCTGCCTGCGCTGTACATCTGAGAACACGATAGATTCATCACTGCTACTCATGATCTCAATGCTATCAGAATCAGAGTCGACCTTGCGTTGTTTCTATGTAGCGATGAGGTCAATCAAAGATGAAGCTTGATAAGAGTAGTCATACCATTGACGTGCTACCTTCATCTTGTCTGTTACTGGCTGGAGGAAGCGGCGGAAGAGTCGTCCCAAATGCGGTGATTCTGCGCTGCTGCATGATAGTTGCCATGATTGGGATTGGAACATCAACCCTGATCTCCAACTGAGATGTCGCATTCATGCCCGTTTCGAGGACGAGTCCAGCAATATTGAATGTGACCTGTATCTTTTGATGAGATTTTCGTGCTTGTAGATGCGTTGGATTGAAGCTCTGTATGATGGCCCTGGGTGTGCCACCACTATCTTCAGGGGATGTAGCAGTTAGCTGTACTTCCCGTGTAGAGGAGTCATATGAGGCTGCCTTCTATTGAAATTTGATGTCAGCCTTGAGCGTGTTTGATAGGCTAGTGAATTCATACTGATTTAAGCATGAATAGTATTAATGCTGGCCAAAGGCTCTTGGAAAATCTCTTCAGAAGCTTCTGCTCATTGGACCACCCAATCTGATTGCGACAGAACTCCGTTATACCTCTTATGCTGGGGTGATGTTGATTCCAGCCTTCGATTCCATTAGAATCATTTGACCACGTAGTCGGCGGGTCTAAATATGCCATCATACTGATAGGTGATGGAAACTGGGATCGGTTGAGTGCTTCGGCAGCTGCGGGAAGGCATGAATGGAGTTTTTGCCTGCGATTCTCCCGGAGCTCAGTGACGAGGACTCGTTTGAGTTCCTGGAAGTAGGTAGTGAGTAGATTCGCAGACGGTGACCAGCGAGCATAGCTTGTGACTAGGGACGGGCCAAGGCCAGCTTGTAGAAGTGCTGATACAGTCTGTATCCCGATGCCTGGCACTCCATTGTCGTAGTCATTTCCAACAAGAAATGCAAAGAAGATGAAGCTATCGCGAGTGAGCCCAAGCTCAGTTTGGATTTTGGACATCTCATAGATATTGACCATCAATCGAGTCTCTGTACAGGCCTCTCTGCAGGCTACACATGAGTTCGATCCTGAGGGAATGATTCTTGTATACTTACGTTGCGATAGTCATAATCCGTGGGGTCCCGAAGGCAAACGAATCACTATCAGTGGTTAGAACGGCATCAACAATTCCCCGCCGATTCATTTCAGCAAGTTCAGCCTCAGCGTCACCAGCTGCCTATCATAGCGTGGCTCAATACTATTGTAATGAAGTAGTGACTAGTCTTGGAATACACACCTGGTGAACATTGAATCCAAATAGTCGTGACAGGCTTCGTGCCTGCCTATAGAGTAAAGGCTCGTGTGCAGGGTCAGTAATGACTGCCCGTCCTCGCTTGTGCAATGCTCGTTGAGGTCCATCGAAAACTAACGTGCACTGTACACCAGCCCTATGGAACTGACAAAACCGTTTGAAGAGCTGTGCGAGCCCCTTATTGACAGGGGAGTGTAGTTGTGGATGGGCGTTCGTATTGGCTTGAATTGAATCGAGAAGGATGCTTAATTTTGCTTGGTAAGTGAATGGTTATTGATCTAAGGAAAGACTTACCTAGAATCGATTCCAATATGGTAGATTCGTGTACGGTTATAATTGAGGACATATCCTTCCAAAAGTGCAACGTCTGCGAGATTCTTTTGCACTCCAGTTTTCCGAACAAGCTATGTAAATGAGATCAATGTGAAAACTTGATATAATTTTCAGTAACACACCTGCCATATACCTGGGATGCCCATGAGTCAAGCTTTTGGTAGGCGGTGATGCTGGTTCGAGAGTAAACAAGAAATGGCTCCTATAGGCACCTCCGGATGCAAATTTGTAAAGCAATGAACGAAGAGGTTTGTCAATGACCTGCTTTCCTTGAGCTCAGACAAACAACGGGTGAGAGAACACAATTATCATTCAAAACAGATTGGGACATGGATTTCACTATGCTACATCCAGTTTGTGTTTCTTCAATGGGCGTCTTGGTGCAACTGCAGCTGCACGCTTCTTACCTTCCCTTGTCTCTCCTTCTATTGCCTCTGTTGGGTACACTATAGTTTCCTTCATAGCCATCTTCTTTCGCTCCGCAGCCAGCTCTGTCTTCAGTTGGTTGAGTCCCATCGTAGTTTTGAGTGACCGCTCTACTCCATCTATGGTGATCAATTTCTTCTGCTTACGACGGGCCTCTAATTCTTCAAGGACAATTGCTGGTGACACGTTTCGAGAGGCTACTTGTGCGTCAATATATTCTGGGATCTCACGAAACCGTTCCCAAATTTTTCCCTGAGGTCGGCTTGAGAAAACTTGTGTTCGACGACAATGAATCAACGTACCGCGGGTTTACCTGGCCGCCATTTGTACTGAAAGTACTGTTTGACTAATCGCAAAGGTGGCCGAACTCCAGTTTGGACACCAGTACTGTCTGTCTCAGGTTCACCAACAGACCAGCAGTGCCAGAGTTCACTGAGACTTTCCCACTGGTCCAGTGTCTTTGTTGGCTTGTAGAGATCCCAGAGTTGTTCTGGCTGCTGGACTTGTTTAAAAACATCGTCCCAGGTGATAGACTTCTGGCCGACATATGGGGGAAGGAGGAAAATTGGTCCGCCTGTGAGAATGAAACATGAGCTTCATAAGGAGAGAAACGAGTCTCGATCTCACTCACCTGGCTTAGTATATACATCGACTGGCGGGAGCTTGAGGTCCACCTGCGTTCGAGGTCGGGGTATTCCACGCAATTTTGGAGACGGTGATACAAAAGCTCGATACGACTCATCTTCCAGCTGGTACATGCCCATGTCATCAGCATTGCATTCGGCAGGTGGCACTATGTTAGTGGTGGAAATGAGCGCAGTCGCAGGAATGATATCGGCGGCAGGAAGAAGTGCAGAGGAGGAGTCCAGTGGCAAACGATAGGAGATGGTCGTTCGAGAATTTTTGACCGGCTTGTAAGCATGAGGAGAAAGAAGTTGTGTTCGGCGGTCGAGTTGAGCCGAGAGCTTCTGCATTTCGATTCGCATTCCAGTCATGATTACGCGCACCTCTTCGAGTGCGAGGCGAAGTGACTCATTTTGAATTCGCTGAAGGTCAACGGGACTTCCAGCTTTCGCCTGTATCAGACTCAGTTGGGTTGGGAACTCAGTCTTCATCCAATTTGTAACGTCGCTATCCATAAATGCCGGTAATTTGAAGATGTTGGAATCGGGTACATGCTGGTAAATGGCGGCACCACACTAGAGCGAAGACTCATTGAGAGATGAAGATGAAACTTGAAGAGGGAAACCATACCTGGAAGACATACGGCCGAAGGTCCATAACCAGCTTCCAGAAATTTGCAGCCCCACTTAAGTTTTGCTTACCTTGTGTCCAAGATGAGAGTTTGTACACAAGATTTTGCTTTGACCACTTACCGACCACTGAATCATGAATAGCCTCAGCCATAGGACACACCAGAAGCAAGAACTGCTCTGGAATGTGAACATGTCGCCAAGGGGGGTCATAGGTTTCGTGTGCCTTATAGCCAGCACCACCTAGTACAGCCTGCATTAAATGAGCAAGAATCATTGAGTTGGGACAATGACACGAATCGTACAGTGACAGGAATCGCGGGAGCGTAAACATCGTGATACGTTGAGCCGCGCGCCCACCCGAGCTTCGAGGTTTGATTAGAGTCAACACTATATATCCAGTCAGCGTAGTATTCCCATAGTGCAATAAAGACAAACCCCATGGTTTCTTGACGGTAGCCGAGACAGTGTCGAGGAAGATGTACTTTGACCGGCGAATTGAATTCAGCCTTCTTGAATGCCCGCACATACAAATTGTACATGCTCTGTTCCGAGAACGGCGTAGTGGGAGATTTTGGGCCATGGAGGACTCGAACGCCTCTCCAGCTCTTGTTCACGGACCAGTCGATGTCCATCTTCTCGGTGAGACCTTCGTTGTAGTCGAACAGATAATGGAAGTACAGCGCAAAACTGCCGAGCGGACATTGCTCAGGATGGAGGTGGGCGATGAACGTCGTGTACGTTGGATTGATAACTGTGCGTAAACCTCGTTTACCCGCCTTCTCTTCGCCTTGAAGTCCGAGCATTGTGAAGATTGCCGTTTCCTTGTTTGGATGAAGGAGGGTGTGGGGCTGAAGTTCCGCAAGTTTGAGAGCACGAATATCGTCACCGCGGTTGCCACTCGCATGCTGCGAGGTCCACGAGAGATGGCCCAGCACTGTGGACCGCACTGTGACGTGATTAGCATGCTGCATGGGCTGTACAGAGGATCAAAAGACTTACCTTCGCGATGCATAAGAAAGCCGTTGAGCCCGATATGACGAATTTGTTCCTCTGTTATGGAGGAGAGAAACGTGTTCGCAATGATGTCTGGGGCATCTTCACCAGGAACTAAACCGCTCCGAGCACGATGTAAAGCCATATCCATGCGCGATTTGAGCAGGTCCCAGACGGTAACAGAGGTGGCGGGTCGTTTGGTACGTAGCGTTGGGTCGACAGCTTCCTGCTCCTTGCAAATTCGTAGGGCTGCAAAGAAAAGCTTTTTCTGCTGAGACTGTGAGAGCATGAGTATAACCAATGTATTACACAAGGTATACAACTCACTGCGCCAAGGTAAGTGCCTGTGATTTCGGCTCCACGACGTGAGCGTTTTGGACGTATCGCGTTATGTTCAATGAACTGGAGCAGGAAGGTTTCGTCGATGATTCTATCCCGAATGGTTTTTGCAAAGAGAGCCTTATCGATATATTCCTATCGAACACATGAGATACGAAGATAGAAAAAGATATTGGGCAAACCTCAATGAGTTTCACCAACGCAGCCTGAGTTTTCCTACCACCAGCGCGTCGGTTACCCTCAGCAACACGGGTAGCGTCAACACGCAGCTTCTGCTGATAGGCCTCATATTGTCCGTCATCTTCAAAATCCCAGTCCTCTGCACCTCCATCGTTCATATCGTCCTCATCGTATGCAAGGATGTCATCGCCCAAGCCATCTTGATCAAATTGTTGGATTAAGCCCACTTCGTCGTCGTCATCGCCATTGTTATCGCGTTCGCCTTCGGTGTCTGCCAAGGGTGATGCAGGAGTGGAACAAGGTGGTGGAAGTGATGTAGAAGGCTGGTGTTGTGCACAGGGGTACCTGCGAGCTTCTGTGAGTATTCATGTGGATAGAGGAAAGCATGATCACGCACCAGAACTCCAGCAATGCGTCCCGAAGTTTCTCCAAATTTGCCTTCTTCGTCACCTTCACGCCAAGAGAGTTACAGAGCTCGAACAAAGGTTGCTTCTTCTTGCAAATTTTTCTACCAGCCAATGAGGAACATGTTGAATATCCAGAGCAGTGAGAAGACATACAGGCGGTTATACATTTCCAACCGAGACTCTAAGAGATGTCCATCTGGACCAACACTAGGTGCGAGGTTTTGGAAGGTGAGAGAAGATGGTTGAGTCGAAGGAACGCGTGGCGTGGGTGTGTTGAATTGTTGGTTCGCCGTTGATTCGATGTTGTCGGAAAGGATGGCAGGATCAATTGAAGTGTTGGCCATCAGATATATATACAGTTGCCAAACGTATCGCCGTAAGAAAATGAGTTGAAAATGCAGAGAATGTGATTGATAAATGGTACTTAGAGAGAGAGGCAAGTACAGTACAAAGGGAGAGTGAGGTATGCTATAGGAGACCTCGCCAACTATGATCCCTGCGTGCCCTTATCGAAGTCGCCCGAACTGGTGACCTGCGGCATTCGGCACGCGCTTGGTCGCCCTCGTTTGGAGACCCACTGCGTGGGAATGCTTAGGGGGTCCCTGTGTTCCATGCGAGTGGTCACCACAGGGGGGTCCCGACCGAGAAATCCGATGAATCAACTGTACAAATGTCCGAAAATAACCGAAATCAAATGTGACCCCCTTAGTCATCAATGCCGCGTAGCCGATGTGTGCTGCCGGTGCTGAGCTTCACGCTTTCAAACCCTCTCAGAAAATGCACCAAACCTGCAATATCTGCGACTCACTTAAGAGGATGCAGAGGTACTTGCCGTGGATAGTGCATGCACCATCATGCAGCACAAGGAAGGAGAAGGATTGGACCTTGAAGTGATGTCACTGTGCTTTGAGTGGATCAAGAAGGGGAAGTCATTAGCTGGTCATTAGTAAAAAAAATGAACGTTTATAGTAGACACATTGAGAACTGGGTTGAGAATATAAAGACAGATGAAAATGCACTCCAGAGACTACATGCTGAAGAATATGGATTTCCAATTGCATCTACGGTAAGTGAATGCCGAACAGCGGCAGTGTTACTGGGGGTACTACCGGTTAACTCGGGCTCATCTCTAGCCGGTAAAAAAAGTGCACCCCCCCAGGTATAGTTGATATTCGGCGCTTACAGAATGGAACCCCCCCGGGTCACCATATCCGTCAAGAAAACTCTTATCGATTGACCCTCAGCGTTCTTTTTCCGATGGTCGCTTCCTCGTTATAGCGTGATTCTGCTCGACAAGAGTCAGAAAGACAGAAGAAATATCATGTACTGAGTACTCTTGCGAGTCACATTTGTCAATGGGTTGCTGCCAGATTGCCAATGGTGCCACGGTCCACCAGATGGGATGTTCGTTATGCATTGCCTTCTGCTAGCATCTTTATGACACATGCACATGGATCCTCGGTCATTCTCCACCGTGTTTAGAGTTATTATTGCTAGCGGATAACAGTCCCTTCATATAACCTTCGACTTGACGAAAAAAAGAGCGCTATTTAGACCCCGGCCCACTTTCGAGTGGCAACCCATCAGTGTTCAACACCGACCCCCATTCAAAAGACTCTTTTCTTGTTCTCTCGTGCTGGTCATAGAGAGGAAGTACTAAAAGGTCGACTTAGAGGACCATGTGAGTCATACTAAAGCTTTTCTTCCCCCAGTAGTACTCGTACTGATCAATTGGGTCTCGATCGCAGCTGATCATTTTCACCAAAACCAATCGTCTACCCTTGAAAGCCTCTTCGATCATGTTTCGAGCAGGAGTAGCCGTTCAAGTTCTTGTCCTGATCTTGGTACCACTACTTTCGTTCTGCGACGCAATTCCTGTGAGTGCTCGGAGAAGAAACAGAGAGCTTTCCTTTCATATAGTTTTCATACAGATTCCTCCTGGTCACACGCAAGGAGTGCCCAGAGCTCCTTCTGCCCACCGTTCACCCTCTGGCTCACCGCCACCATATCATCATAACGACGAGATTTTCGAAACACCCGATCCAGCCGCTGATTCACCGCTGCCACGATACGAAGACGGTCCCGGCTCAATGCTTGTCTCAGCATTCCCGTACGCGTTCGAGGAAACACCACCGACATACAGACTGGTTCCAAAAAACAACTCTCACACAGACTCTCCCTTGCCTTCGCTGTTGATCTATCACTACATCGATTACCCAGACTATCCAGCCGGAAGCGACTTCCAGTCATATCATCTGATCCATCCCGACCATGAAAACTACCCCGAGGAAACCGAGAAGGTTTTGCAACTGCAACAAGTACGAGAAGAGGTCAACGACATGCTCTTCATTTACACCCGGCAGGATGATATCAAGGAGATTGCTACTGAGCAGTTTCGGGCACAGTGTCATGGGCATGTGACAGGGAACAGAATCATTTATGCACACCGCTGGTACCCGTCTTATAGCTTGGAGCCTGGGGTTGAGGTTCATGCGAAGATCAAGACAAAGGTGTTTGATGAGATGAATGGTCAGGCGCTTCGTACGGAAGAGTGGTTAGTGACCGTTAAGCAGAACCCAGAAGGAGGCGTGCAAGGGGCGAAGGTCAAGGATGTGGAGGGTGCAGTTTATCCAACATTATGAAGGGTCTAAAGTGTACTGTCATCATATTGTAGATCAATGAAGCTACCTCTCCTTCTCCTTCTCCTCCATCTTACAATGGCGGCCACTCCTCCCTCTCTATCCACTGAGAGACTCCATTTCTAGGTCGTGTACTTCGCCGAACGTGACACCCGGGCCACGCTCACACGCCCTCGCGATTCGGATTCGTCTGGTCCTGTTCGTTCTGACGATACTCCGTGACAGAAAGATGAGGAGATAGACTTTGGTTGATGGAAGTGTCGAAGGGGATAGAGATGAAAAGCACTGATGCAGGCTGTCGTACGGCGATGTTATGTATGCGGCTCATCGAACGATACCCGACATTCAAGTATCCTTGAATTATACCTAACGAAGATGACTACCGCAGACTCCATCGTCCAACTATGGCTCAGGTCCAGGCATTGCTCACTTCTCGGATCGAAAGCTGGCAGTGAAAACCGTGAGTCCATTCCAATCTTGCTAGCTTTAAATTTCATTGACATCGCCCTCTTGTCTAATCCTTCATGTATCATATATCATAGCTCAAGCCGAAGCCTAGAGCTCGGAGAGTCATACCAACGTCCAGAAAAAGCATTGGTTTGAGAAGATGTGAAAAGAGAATCGATGAGAGTTTTACGAAGACGAACATAGCGAATATTCGGTCCGAGGTGAAACCCTAACCCTGTAACGCCAAAAACTCTGATGCTTCAAAGCTTAAGCTTCAACTCTCGCGTCTCTTGCACTGCTTCTTCTCATTCGTTTACCATGCTCGTCCCATACCATCGTCATCCTCTCTATCAACGCCAGCACCAACCTCTCAGATGATTTGACTATGAACTTCAGCTAGCTTCGAGGTTCTCATATCAACGATGCCGGTTTTCTCTCGAGGCTTCGACTTGAACTGACGCGGTGATGAGAAAGAGGACTAGGAAAGGCTAGATAGCGTACAAAGGATCTCTCCAGGCCATATTTCACTGTGTGAGTATGTCTTCTCTCACTCTATCCCTTGGATCTATCATCCTGACTACTTCAAGCATTCTCAGCTCACCTGGGCCTTCGATCTTCTCTGAAACTTGCACCGCCGAGAAAGGTCTTCGCTCAGCAAGTAATAACAAACTCGGGTACCATATTCCTCTCTGTCGAGACCATTCTACTCGACCGCTGTGTAATCAGTGACCAGACGACGTTCCATAGAATCGACAACAGCAGCAGAGACCTCTCCGCGTTAGTGTCGTCAAGCTCCTCGCAGCATTAAAGCTGACCTCATCCGTTTCCGCTCTTCCCAGTGTGTCCTTCGTGTCTTGTTCTCGATACCGACAGTCTGCGAACGATACTCGACAACGGGTACCCATCCCCACAGAAACTCACGGTACACACACCGACAGATTCATGCGCACGCGTTCGGAAACGGTCCTGAGCAAGCATTCTTGAGGAGACGGATTAGAAGATTGACCAAAATTTGTTCAGCGATGCGAGAAATCTTCTCAAGTCGAAGTCAAGGAGGCATGGGAAGGGAAATGTTCTCTCAGTCTGGGATGTAGAGTGGCCAGGTACGTTTTACACGCGTGTTCTGGTCTATGTTCATGTCATTTTACTGACTTACCTCCGCAGAGACTGTGTACTTCAGCGTACTTGGGCTTTTCACAACACTCTCCTGTAGTAGACACTGCACGTGTCCACGGCTTGAGAAATGCTACGTCTACTGATTACTACCGAACCGATTCGTGTCCGATCCCAAGGCTCAGAACGACGATGGTCAGACAAGTAAATCTTTCTCAAGAAACTTCGAGAAAAGTTGTGACCTACACTGCCACCCCTTCCTTATTTTTCGATGTCCTACGACGTCGAGAACGTTGAACAACGATGAACAGTAACACAGCTCATTTGTGATGAGATCGACTTTTCGTTTTAGGTGCGATACCAAAAAGTGATGTCGAGGGCAGTGACTAGGGAGTGCTGTTTCTGGATCCGGTACGGTCAGTTTCGTTTTCCAGACTCGGAGAAAGCCATCGCCAACCTCACGAAAAGTGCACTACACCTCCGTATACGGTATGCGCCTTTCTCTCTGACCCTCAACCGAACTTTGGCGTCTGATGCTCGTCTGCTTCCAAGGCTTCACCTCGTTGTACACGCCATGATCTGTGCTTGAACGTCAAGAACGGGGCAATCTGATTTGCGCTTGAGGCTTCATTACTCATTGTTTGGATCTGAAGACTGATTTAGCCCGCTGCTCTTCACGAAGGACGGTTCTGGTCCGGATGAGCAGCCTGGTTGTGCAGATAGAGATCAATAGCGTTTCCTCATCCAGCCAAGAGAAGTTCCTCGTCCAGTGGAAGCCTGCTTTATCAGATTGGAGTAGATCTCAAGCAATGAGGGTTGAGCTCGAAGTTTGAAGCTTTAGCTCGAGTTGAAGGTTGTCGTGTTGGTGTTGGTGGTCTAGCTGTGGTGAACGAGGGTATGGAGAGAGAAGGGAGGAAACGAATTGATCAACTGAATCAGATTTTGACGGAAATCTTATGATGAGGGAGCGAATTACGATTATGATCTTGCGTGGTCATCAATAGGGAGTTATTTGGTGTAGTACAGGGTGAGTGGGTTTTCTGATTTGCGAGACACGCGAGGCTCATCGTCTCCATAGAGAAGACCGACGTGCGCAAAGTATCAAGCTCCAAGGGACGACGAGCCCTATGATCTATCTCCCCCTAATCGACTCCCTTTCTTCCTTACCAAACGTCGCATCCCATTATCAGTTACCCTTTCTCAGCAGCTATCGACGTTCTCTCGTTACCAAATGGTTCCGTATAAACAACACACCGCTAATGACTCATTCTCCCCTCTCGAACCATCTATCAAACTTGGTCTCTTAGACGTACCGTCTTCTTCGAATGGAGTAGGAGAGAAACGGTCACAGGAACACGATATCGAGCTGTAGTGAGAACCACTGATACATTCGAACGATGGAACACAAGAGTATCGATTGAGCTCTTGGTGGGTGGTATTCCCATCATCCACTCATCCCTGCTTACTCAGGATTTGTGCAGTGATAGTTCAACGTTCAACGTTCAACGACCAGTGCTCAACAACATCATTGAGCTCGAGCGCGTTTTCTCTTGACACACGCTCGGCCCCGCTTATACACCTTATGGACGTGCTTTCTGTATCATCATCGCTGTTTCCGTACTCTCACCCGGTACCTGTCGAATGATGACTGAGAAGTCCTTATTCCACTTTCACGCCCACCCTCGGCGTCTCGTCAAACCTATGATCATGTATTCCCATGGGTTTTTCGTCAAATGGAACTGTTTCGGTTGACGGTTGAATCGTAGAGCTGGTGAGGGAGCTTTCGATAGGACAAGTTATGAAATTGGAGCTTCCTGGTGAGTATTCTCTACCGTTACTCATTCATTGATAGATATTGACTTCGTATTCGTAGTGATAGAACGGCCATCTGAGAGCTATAAAAAGTTATCATGGCTGATCGATCGCATTCGTAGGCCGGACGTAGGGTATTGGAATGATACTGGATGGCCATAGCTTCTCGGAAGTTGCTAGAGAGGAGAAGGCTTGACTCCACGTTCAAACTCAACACCCCATCTCCCTCAACACCTGGGAACGACGTCAGTTCAGGACCCTCTCCCTCTGTCCTCTTCGAGCCCCTCTACTTTCTATTCCTTTTACTCAGATCATCGTTGACACGAATCACATTCACGAATTTGAGCGCAAGTTGAACTTCTGTCGCATTTTTGTATCCCTTTGCTCTTTCCTCGAGGACACGAATGCACTCGCAACACTCGGACGGATTCAGTTTCGCTCGCACGAGATTTTCAAGCAGGGATAGAGATTCGCGTGGTCAGAAGGACCGTGACGTAGGCGCGGCTCAGGCTGGGGTAAGACTTGGGTCCATGGAGTATTCGTTGGAAAGAAAAGCCCATTTCCTCATCTATCACCGCCGACCCCGCCTTCACCCCGTGTCTCTCCCACCACACATCTCGGAAACATGCCTGCAAGACCAGCAGTGCAATGCTGAACCCCCCGCCTCTTCCTCTCCCTTCCTTCCCCTGCTGCGTCCCATCCATCAAATCTGACGTCTATCGCAGAGAGGATGAAGTGACGGAGGATAGGGATACACACCTTTCGCACTCCTCAATGAAAACAGAGGGGTGACTACCGTTTACACACACAATACCATATTTACATACCGAATCCCATCGTCTCATTGTTCTGACGATCTTCGAGTAAGCGAACGGAAGCGACTTCTGGTCAAAGTCTTCCTGCTAGTCATTCGATGCGGGTACAATGAATCAACATCGATGAATGAGACCTAGGAAGGTCTACTTGTTTCAGTTTATCCTATCGATGGATAATCCCTCGTCCATTCCCGTCGTTGATTCTTCTGATTGTTCCCGGATTTCCTCGAGTCTTTCTGACTGACATCAATCCCGTAATGTGGGATTCCGATTAGGAAGGCCTCTCGCAAGGAATCCGTCGATACACATTTGTGGGATATGGACAGTACGAGTGAGTATCCGAATGACGCTCTACATCAACGTCGGCAGTCTGACCCAATTTTGAAGAGACGCCACTCGCATAGCTACATCTCAGCATCTTCTGGACATATATACGCTCCTCGAGGTCCCTTGTGAATGGTACAACTCGAGTTCAATGTGATCTAACTGTCATCTAACAAACGTTCTCGCTCATTGTTTTAGATAAGAAAGATCAAAGACTTTCGGAAATAAATAGTATGTACAATCGACGAAGAGAAACTTTTCATACTGAGTACGGACAGATTCGGTGATCAACGAGCAACACCTCCTGCTGTGGGTACTAGATCGTAGGGTCACCGGCTAAATTGTCATTCTTTTGTTCACCTCGGGAGGCTTTTACCGACACTCCTGTAAGTATAAATGGCCTTAGTGAGGTTGTGAGGGGAGGACATCATGTTCAGAAGCTGGCTCACCTACTTTGACCCTTGCGTGAACCACCAGCTCGGGCGCAAGTTCTTGAAGAAGTCCTTCACCTTCTCCCACTTGTTCTTACTCTTCAGTGTCGGAAAAGCTGCGTCCTCGGCATCCCTAACTCTCGCCCCTAACACCTGTCCTTTGCAGTTTTCACACCCATTACTCCTTCTCACAGTCGTCAACCACTTTTCCGTACGAAGCACCTGGTTATCGGTCTGGTTGCGCACCACGCTCGTCACCTTCGCATAAACCTCATTCCCAAACTTCAAGTGATAGAGCGGGTACCACCTTGCCGGGTCAATGTGCAGGCCCTGCTGTACTAGAACCCCAAACTGCTGCTTGAAAGGCCCGGTAACCACCTCCTCGCATTCGATATAGTAGAGGTAATCGAGGAACATCTCCATGACCTCGCTCAGTACATTCCGGAGTTGCTCGGTTCTCGTTTCTTCCTGGGTGGAGGGCTTAGCAGGAGGAGGTCCAAATGGCGGGAAGTGACTGCCGGGTGGATAGTTTGGGAATTCGAGGTAGTGATGAATGTTCACTGATTGCCCAGAAGAGGTCGGAGGCTCGGACATGCGATAGAAAACGCGCAATTCGCCTCCAGCCGGGCGGTGCTTCATTAAATGATGAACAGGAGCAGCTTCCGGCGTGTCCTGCGTATGACCAGGAGGAGTCTGGTGCAGCAAGTATATGTAAGGCAAACTGTCTATCTTTCCTTCGAATAGCAGTGACTCACAGGAATCGCATAGCAGAACGGAAGCAACAGCGGTACCAGGATCAGGACAAGTACCTGAACCGCTACTACTCCTGCTCGAAACTTGGCTGAAGCGGCGTTCATCGGTAGACAATTGGAAATTGGAGTTTCGAGAACGAGAGACTCGTGTTGAAAAGCGAGCGATGATTCTGACTATGGCCAGCCGTGATCGATAATCAGTACGCGTACACAGATGAGAAACTCTTAGTACGACTCACATAGTCCTCTAGGTCGATCTTTTACTTCTTCTCTATGACCAGCACGAAAGAAGCAGAGAAAAGTTTTTTTTGGTTCGTCGGTGGGTTGAGACTCGAGAGTGGGTGAGTGGGTCTGAATGGCGCTCTTTTTTTGAGGTTTATGACATGACCTGTTATCTGACACAGCCCGTCCCGCCATCTTTGATGAACAATCTTGAACAATGTGCATTCGAAGGCACCCGACGATAAGTGGCAAATAATCCTCGAGTTTCCAATTCATTTCACTGCTCCTTTTTTTCGAGGTGCAACAGAGGTTCAACTATGACATGGCCTGTGCTCCACTATCTGACACAGCCCATCCCACCATCTTTGATGAACGATCTTGAACAATGTGCATTCAAAGGCATCCGCTGGCATCCTACGATAAGTAGCAAATATTCCTCAAGTTTTCAATTCATTTCTCTACTCAGAATGACGAACACAACCTTATTCCAGGCCTCAACCGTCTCGCGTCTCGACACCAGACTTGCATGGGTGAAGAGGGTTATCCACTGCTATTGATTGGGATGTGATAACATGACCCCCGTTAGCTCGTGCATTTGGCAATAATCCCTCGTTCCTTTACATAAACACTACTTATGCAGAGTCGACGAGGAGAAACATTTTATACTTGGTATGGACAGTGAAAAATTGAAGAGAGTGGTAACGACTGTACTTCCATAAATATCATGAATATTGGAAAAACCAGCATCAGCATCCTAAACAACAAGCAACACCTCCTGCCACGGGTACTGGACCGCAGGGCAAACAGCTCAACAGCCACTCCCTTGTGAAGTGAACCCCAGACACTCCTGTAGGTGAGAATGGCCTCAGCAAGGTTTCGAGGGGGCGTTCATCACATGAAGTTGGCTCACCTACTATTCGCCTTGCATCAACATCAGTTCGAGTGCGACCCAGGCTTCTTGAAGATCTTGTTGAGAATCTTCTTCAGCTTCGACTGTGGCAGTGGCACTTCTGGATAAGTTGCCCCCTCCACATCCTTAACCTGTGCCCCCAGCACTTGTCCTTCCTGTTTTTTACTCCCACTCATCCTTTGCAAGGTTACTAACCACTTTTCCTCACGAAGTCTCCGACCATGAGTCTCGTCGAACACCAATGACACCATCTTAACATGAGCCTCATCCCCAGGCTTCAAGTCATAAGACGGGTACCACTCTTGGTCCCTGTTGAAATGGACTCTGTATTTTGATACATACCCAAACTGCGCCCGAAACTCCTCAGTGGTAGATTCCTTGTCATCAGCACCCTGAATGTAAGTTGCGAGCCTCTTCCTGACCTCCTTCCGTACTTGATCCAGTTGTTCGAGTTTCCTTTGTTCCTTGGGGGAGTTTTTCAGGCCGCGATCTCTTTCGAATGACACAAAGTCACTACCGGCTGGATAGTCGGGAAACTTAATGTAGTGATAGATTATCACTGACGGGACAGAAGAGTTCCCTTGGCGGCTGTATCCTGGCAGCGAATCGTGACTTGGCTCGTCGTATGGTGGTGGAAGGTCATATGGTGGTGGAGGGTCGGTCGGTGTTGGTGGTTTAGAGGCTGATTCGGGGATAGAAGGACCTTGCGACGCTCCGAGTCCCTGCGTGCGAGTGAAAGGAGTCTGTCACAGACAGTGATATGTAAGCCAATGTTCCTATTTCTTCTTCTGGCACTCACGGGAAGCGCATAGCAGAACGGAAGTAGGGGTACTAGGATCAAAACAAGGACCTGGATTACCACTCGCGCTCGATACATCGTTGAAACGGCTTTCATTAGTAGACGATTGGAATTGCAGGAAACGAAAATGAGATGCTCGTATGGAAAGAGCGATGGTTCTAACTACGATCAGCAGTGATTGACAATCGAATCAGTATGAATATTCAAAGAAAGCTCTAAGCACGACTCACATGGTCTTCTAGATTGACTTGTTACTTCTTCTCTGTGACCAGCACGAGAGAGCAAGAGAAAAGTTTCTTGTGGTATGAATGGGCGTCGGGCGTAAATCGTCGATGGGTTGAGACTGGAGAGCGACTCGTGGGGCTCTGAATGACAAAGTTTATGAAGAAATGTCCTGTGCCTAGCCTGGTAACCAAACGTTCAGCTTGCTGAACGCTTGGTAAAAGTCAGCGATATTTTGAATTGGACATTTTTTACCGACGCTTAAGATTGGTGCCTGCAAATAGAGGCCATATAAGGCAGTTACGATAAGAAATGAGATAAGATATACTAGATTTGGAAGCATCGCGCCGTCATTGCTGGAATCTCTCTGTTCGACTACAAGCTCTATGCTCCCTTTTACTAGCTTTTACTTATTTTTGGGGGATGTATATCTTAATTCCAAAGCTGAAAAAATCTGTGCGCTACTTTGGCTTTGAGACCATTTCTACAAATGCCTCAAATTGCATACCATCTTTCTTTTGCAGCCACTACATAGCACACAGAGGCCCTTTGGGTGAGTTGGATGATGAATCAATACATTCTGATGATGATGACACCAGGTTATGGGATAGGCACTGGATGGTGACTGGCAGAACCCCAGCTATTGGCAGCAAGAGGATGGAGTCAGTGGATGATAGCGGCGCGATGCTTCCAAAAGTAGTATATCTTATCTCATTTCTTATCGTAACTGCCTTATATGGCCTCTATTTGCAGGCACCAATCTTAAGCGTCGGTAAAAAATGTCCAATTCAAAATATCGCTGACTTTTACCAAGCGTTCAGCAAGCTGAACGTTTGGTTACCAGGCTATCCTGTGCCTAGGGCATCCTGGTTTCCCCGCTATGTAAAAGAAATGATAAATTACTTCGTCCGTCGGTGGTAAAGCATTTATCCACCATGTACAATCTTGTATGTACAATGTACATAGCATTGCACCTCATACGCCCATATAACGGAGTAAAAAGCCTTAGCCAAGGGGGGTACTTGGCTAAGGGTGTATCTATGGTTTTCTGTCAGTTCCCTATAGCGCAATAATTATCCAATAATTCATCTACTTATATACCGTAAAAAATCTCTCTGTGAGAGAAATACCAGTATGTCATCACCCAGTATGGGTGCCCGATGGGCGCTATGAGCGCTCGCAAGCGGGAGACGGGAAGTGCGGCCATCATTCAGCCGATTCCCGCCTTCTTCCCGCCTTCTTCCCGCCGTCCTTTTCTCCCCTGTATTTTGAGCTTCTCCCTTAGTATCAAGTTCATGCAAGTACAGATACCATTGACTCAGTATGTTCTATAATGATTAAGATGGTTAAGAAACAGTACGATACTTGTGAATACTAGTTATTTTCAACAGCATTACCCTCAACATTGAGGTTACTGCAGCCTCCAGAACCCTCTCCCCCCATAGCGTTGTCACCGTTGTTGTCGCTTTCGCCGCCTTGATCGCTGTCGTCACTGTCGTCGTTGATGAACTCGCGACTTTTGTACTGAGGAGGGAGTTGTTTAGCAATGCGCTCCCGCTGCTGTCGAGTAGAATTGTCCTTAGAAGTGGGGGCCGATTTCTTTCGACGTTTACGAGGACGATCCCTGTCCTCGTCTTCATCGTTCGTGGCCGCGACCTGACCTCCCCGTTTTCCTCTCTTCTTCCCCTTGTCGCTTCGCTCGGCTCGTTGCCTTCCAACAGTCCTACCCTCAGCTGACTCTGATTCCATCCATTTCCTATGCTGTTCGATCTCATCATAGTTCATTGTTGCCCAGCAACACGTTCCAGACTGGAGCGCTGCATGGAGGTCTTGCAGTGTTTCTGTCTTGGAAATGTTATGAGGCTTGATGATTTCGGGGAGAGAGTCAGGAAGGCCAATGAGGCGGACGTGGTGTTGGGCAACGATACTGCGGTGATAGTTTTCGTAGTTCATTTTTGCATTCTTGTTGCGAAGCATGTAACCTATGGGAATCAAAGTAATCAGCCATAGCAGTATCGAACGAAGCATAAAGACGTACGCAGGCCTGAGGCGATCATATTCGCACATTCGTTCTTGCATTCCAAGAAAGTCGGTGGCTTTGCTAAAGTCTGGTAAGGCAGTGAACTTAAGGCGACGGGAGGGCACATACAACTATGTTTTGAGTGGGCCCACAACTCCAGCAAATGAAGGAGGTCCCACATCTCAAGATTTAACTGTTGCCGAATGAAGTTTGGTGAATCCTTGCCGGTGACGAAAAAAACTGGACTGCCTTTGCAGTCACCGCTACCAGGTACCAGGAATCCAAAGCCCAACGCGCCGGTACGGAGGTGAAGCTTGACAAACTAGAAAACCAGACGAGGTTAGCACCTGTAAGAAAAAGGGAGGAAAAGTACATGCCTCGTCATGAAATCGTGCGGTCGTTGCCTGAAAATCCTTACCCGCTGCTACATTACTTGGCCGAGTACCTGACGTCGAAATGATCCTGTTCTCTTCAATCTCCTTGATGACTTCTTGAAGTTTTTCATCGGAGATCGACTGAAGTTCTTCATCGTCGGCCGCAAGGCGACTGAGAGCAGGAGCTTTGAGTCGACTACCAACAGCGAGGCCTACCATATAATTTGTTAGTTGTAAGATGCAGAAATCAAGAAGCATGCTCATACCTTCGTTAACCTCCTTGCCTTTCAGATAAATAAGAGCTTGCCCACGGCCAACAGCTTTCTTTTCCTTCATTTTCGAAACTGGGATAATCAGCTTCTTGATATAATCTGCCTCGACGCTGTACTTGGAGGCGAGTTCTTCAATAGCTTGCTCGTGCTTTTCCAGCAGGTCCACTATATCAGCCTTCAGTAGAAGGTTCTGGCGTTGTTTTGCAGCTTTGCCCTCCTGCATTGATCGAATCTGAGCTGTAGTAAGCGTTCTCTTTGGAGGACGCTGTTGAACCTCCTGAGTTGGAAGTAGAGGGTTTCGTTCTGCATGAGTTGTTGGCCGGTACGTTGGGAAAGGAGCGCTGCGGTCGAGCATTTTATCCAGCGACGATGAAGAGGTCAAACGTGACAACTCCGGACTCTCCGATGTTGGAACCACTTCGGCTGATGACGACAACGAGGTGGGTGGAGGTGACAGGTGCGGAGTACCCGTTGTTGGAAGCACTTTGGCTGATGACGACGACGACGAGGTGAGTGGAGGTGACAGGTGCGGAGTACCCATTGTTGGAAGCACTTCGGCTGACGACGACGAGGAGGGGAACAAAGGTGACAGGTCCGTAGTCCCCGACGTTGGAAGTGGATGCTGAATACCGTCAGGAGGCAACGGCGCATTGTCGTTTTCAAGACCGGGAAAGGGCAGAAATGAACCACCGAAATCGAGGCCATTGAACGCAGGATCGTTGAAGTCGAATTGGATACCCCAGAAAGGATCATTGGGGTCAGCAAAAACTTCACCACTAGCAAAGTTGTTGGCAGGAAAAAATGAGTCGTTCATGCTCAGGAAATTTAGGGAAGCAACGTCCAGATTGAGAGCACTTGGACGTGCAAGTTTTGTGAGCAGAGCCAGAGAGAATTCATTGGAAATATATACTGAAAATCCATTAAACGAGTCTTGAAATTGTAGCAAACAACGCGATCGCGACCACAAACGCGCCCTGCACAAATCACGTTGCGGAGAACTAGATCGAATCATATGGTCGCGCGTGACGGTGAGGAGCTATGATCTATAGAGATATCAGAGTCCAACGGGTCCAGCGATAGGTCCTACGGGCATTGATATTGAGGTCGGTAGGGTCTGAGTGTTGATATTGAGGCTGAGTGAGGTTTGGGTAGGGTTGAAATGATGCGATGTCACAGCTGTGACAGGTGACGCTGTTT
Organism: Lentinula raphanica; assembly: GCA_027919835.1. Taxonomy (NCBI): domain Eukaryota; kingdom Fungi; phylum Basidiomycota; class Agaricomycetes; order Agaricales; family Omphalotaceae; genus Lentinula; species Lentinula raphanica. The sequence goes on from JANVFP010000020.1 coordinate 969,638, forward strand.
CTATCGGACCGCAAAAACCAGGCGAAAACCAAGAAATAAATCACTATCAAGTGAGTCGTATATTTCCATCTTTCTTTCTTCCCTCCATCACCAAGCTTCTCTTAGTGTTTCTCAAGGAATGGCTTGTAAGTTTGATGCTTTCAACGTTCCTTGTTTCTTGCTCATTGCGACTTTCTAACGATTATAGCTTTAAACTCAAGCTCAGATCGAGTTATCATGATCTCAGATAGCGAGGATGAAGATGGTAGGTCGATCTTGCTTGTCAGTGCATTCTTACTGACTCCTGCTATTCCAGATGAACTGGCTCGAGCGATTTCCTCAATTTCTTGTGAGTGACAGTAAATTTCTGCTCTATCATTCTAACTAATTCTTGGTCCTGACAAACGAAGTAAATCGAGCATCCCCGACGAAAGGAACAACCCAAGCGTTGCATGCAGTGAAAGGAGCACCTCCAGCCAAACGGACAACTGAAGCATTGAAGATGCAAGACCATGTCATGGCTAAAATGTACGTAGAACAATCTCTAAGACACCCACCTTCTGATCGATTTCTCAACTATGTGAGGTTAGATTTCATGACCCGTCGGCGGTGTATGTCTTTCACCAGAGACAAGATGACCTTCATGCAGGGCCACCTCCACAGTACTCAGAGCCGGCGGAGCCAGGTTCGCCATCTGAGCTAGTTACGCCGTTGGAATCAATAGCGCCGTCGGATTCTCAGAGTCAATCTGATGCGAGTCCAGCTCCACCCTCTGTTGTGGCCCTAACTGCACCGCCCCCAGTTTACCCACCGCCACTTCGCCACCTTTGACTCCCCGTCACCGTCGTGGGCAGTTCAACGCATATGTCGTATATTCAGGCAACGAGGCTCAAGTTTATAGAAGATGGTAAGCCCTCCGGGATTGATTGGACCTGTACTCAACGACCATTATAGGACTAAGGTCAATCAACTGAAGCAACAGGATCCCAGCCTTGTGTTCAAGGGTTTTCCCACTTGGGAACTTGCACAGGCTTCGTGGGACGCAGCAAGGTCGACGGGCGTGGTAAGTGCACTACAAAGAGGAATGGGACGAGGATATTGGGTGGTCATTCAAGGCGTCCACCCATCCATCTATCACAGCCCGTAGGTTTTTTGGTAAAACTTGTTACAACACCGTTGCTAATATCCTTTCACTCTAGCTGGGATGCACTTCGAGACGGTCTTGAATGGGGTGGGGGGTTTTTGACTGCGTTCTCCAGTAAGGCTGAAGCTCAAGATTATTGGAACACGCAGTCAAATGCTAGTCCATGCCGCATTATTTCTACTGCACGACCTGGATTTTTTGATTAGTGTACATGAGTATGAGCTTTGTAAAAACCCTTGAATTCGATTTATGTTCTGCCCTTGCTTTCATGAAAAAAAACTGTGTGTGTGCAACTCTAAGAAACCATATTCTTCGTCGCATTTGTGTTAGGCGCCCATCTCATGTATCCCAGAAGGGTAAATTAACGCCCAGCGAGCTTTGTTTCCCGGTGGTTCTTACCTCGGCTATTGCATCTGGCACCGTATTTCTCAAATTTTCATGCAACGACTTCATCAATAACCTGAAAGAGTACAGGAACTCTCAGCTACGTTATGAAGATAATTAACTGTATTTTTTTGAATGCCTCATTCAACAATCACCCCTTGGAACTCATAAAAGGTGTAAAAAGTTGACACAAAATCTGTAGTCAGTATATACAGCAAGCGCAGTGTTCTCGAATATGAAAGATGCTGTATATAGTCCAGAGAGCCAAAGAAAAAAATTGCAGCTCATGTATACAACACCCTCTTGCATGATAGGCTATGACATTTTCAACAATTTCACCTTATACTCTCTTCAGAAGACGGACCATTGAGATTTAGCAAATTTCCTTTGGCGAGCAGTATTGGATCGAATGAACTCAGATTTATAAACGAACTTGATTTTTTGTGATTTTCTAAGGTTGTACAACTCACTCGAAATTGCTACACCTCGAATGTATGCTTGGCATGTGTCCTAGGAAGTTATCTGAGTTCAATCGATGATACCAGCCTTCAGTTCGTCTATCGTACTGAAGACATCTAATGCTTTTTGCCAACGCCCTGGTCTCTCCTTCAGCATTCTATCGTAAGCATCAGGGTCTTCGAATGCAAATGATTCCTCAGTGCGTCCTCCGTATTCCAACCAGCCATGAATTCCACCAGCAGTGTACTGAGTGAAAGATACTCGTTTATCCCCTTTCTGTACGGGAATGTTAGAATGCCGGAAGAGGGCAGAAGGTAGGAGAATCGTCGATGCAGGTGGAAAGTCGAAGATGAGTCGAAGGTCCCAGATGATGAGTTGACCGCCTTTAGTTGGATCGAAGGGTCCGCCAGCAGTAATCGCGCACGAACCAGGTGCGTTCCTCGTATCGCGATGGATGTAAGTCCATGTATCTGGACCGAAGTTGGCAGTGCAGCAACTGAATACACTCCCTTCGATGTTTCCATCGAACTCGGGGATCTTCTCCTTCAGCTGTTTGTTACGGCGTTGATACTCTCCGTATGCCTTGGGAAACCAAAGACCAAAGGTTGCTAATAAGAGGCGTCGGTTGAGAGTAGAGGTTCTGTTGGAGGAATCAACTCACCGCTCTGGTAGGCAGCAATTCGTCGGACGCATTTATTCTTGATGAATTCTTCCATCAACTCTTGACGTTCGCCACCAAGCCGCATAGGTCTAGGCTGACCTTTGCCATAGGACCAACCGCAGCTTGCAGAGGCAAACTTACCCCGCCTCGAGTTGAGCTCGGCTTTGGTCCAGTCAGTGGTTGAGCCGACTTCAAGCATCAGATCGGCCATAGTTTCGGCATCTTGGCGATATGTAGGGTCATTTGGTTGACCAACGGCAGAGAGTACGACGCGCTTTTCCGCATCAAGCACAGAAATAGGGACCCTGAAAATAAGCTGTTGAGTATCCCAATAGAAAGGGGCTCTCGTTTAACGTTACGCACTTTCCCTTCCACGGCACATGGGTAAAGCCCTGGCTTTTCAAAGTCTCCAGCTTTCTTTTCACTTTGGCGCCGTAGTAAGAACAATCGGTTGCCACCCAGCCTCCCTCTGCAATAGGGAGCTCCTCGCTCACTAAAGCCGTTTGAATAGGCTCTGCCACGAGAACTTGCTGTTCGAATGCGCGTCCGAATCCACGAGGGTGTCCGAGAGTCACCTTCTTTTCGGCACGTCGTTTGGCGCGTCGATGGTTATTTGCAGATTGTCCTTTTCTCTTTGAGGTCTCGCTCTCAGCAAACAGAGTAGGGTCCGGAGGAGGGGTCTCGTCTTCAGGCTCGAACTTTCGTTTGAGGCTCTTGGAATTGGATACGAAGCTTTGCGGCTCTTCGAGGATGGGGTTATCTAAATCCTCAATGGACTGTTTGGCCAGGGCGTTCATGTCGACTGCGAAGCCCAGCTGAAGTATGGCCAAATCATTTGGATCATCCTCAGCGAGGATCTCAATGTAAGGACGGCCAGACCGCGTCTAACGCATCATTAGCATATCGTCTGAGATCGACTTTTCAAACTTACCGTCCTTGAGAATCCTGAAGCCATTCAAACCTGAGTTCGAAGAACGAGAGTTGTTAGTGCTACATGTATTGCTCTGGGACCACCTCCAACTCCTTCGGTTATCGCGTTTGCCATCGAACGCGCCGTCTCCCCACATCCAGGGGTGAACGTGACAAGCGCGACGCGTTTGAAAGCTCGGCGTCCGAAGGAGATGAAGCAATAGAGTACTCACCGACGGCTGTGAAACGTTGGATATTGAACACTATTGAACGTTGGATATTGAACGTTGATGGCCGGCTCGAGGGTTGAAGAGAAAGAAAGAGTTGTTGTTCAACCAACAATTGAGGGTTTTGTGTGGTTGTCACGTGATACAGCATGACCGTGTTAGTGACCGTGTCATCTTTTTTTCAGCCATTGTCCTCACCATGCCTTCAGCCTCCAAACGCAAAGGTTATAGAAGCTCGGGATCAAGCAAACGCCAGCGATTTGCTCTAGGTGCAGAGAGCATGGCCGACCTTCTTAGAAACCCACTTAAATCCTACTCCCAAACTCAAATCACCAAACTCAAGTCCAGACAACAGATGCCGATCCCTTCCAACGTTCAATTTGGCAACGACGACGGTGACGACGACGATTCGTGCGGATATGGTACCTCTCACGCTTGCGACGATAGGATGGAGGACGTTTTAGAAGGACGAGAGGCGTTAGAGCACAGTCACATTGGTGACTTCGAGGACATTGCGGCAGGTTATTTTGACACAGATGCTGGGAAAAGGTATGTCCGTTATCCTCTCAGAGTGTTAGGCATCGAGTAAGATCAAACTTCAGGCAGAAGAAAGACTTCAGGACACGACGAGATCGCACTCATCGCCGCAACATACGCTTCGCTCCCCAAATGGAATCTATGACTGACGCATACATGGGTTGGTATGCGGAGTCTGGGCACGACGGTCACCTTGCTGGAATTCCTCCTGAGCTTATCGGCGCTCATACAAGCCAAACAGTCACCGTAGTTGATATCTTCAGTGAGTCTCTACAATTCATTTCAATTCCACCTAATTGTGTGCCCTAGGGTCTTATTACGCCAACGTTCAAGGTTCAGAGAATGACCCTTTCTGGTCGTACAGCCTCGTTCGATGCGGTCTTTGGCCATGCTCCCCCGGTCTTGCTACCGTCGCCGTCACCACAAGAACCTTGGAGCTCTTCCGGACACAATCCCTTCGCTGCCCCCGCCTCTCTATTCAAGCTTTCGTTAAATCGCTATGTGATCTGCAAGGGGTCCCTTTCAAACCATACCTATGCGAACAGTTCTCCATATCCTTCGATCTATACCTTGATGTCAGTCTTCGGACCCGCACCCGCGTGATGAAGGCGCTTGGACGCGACTCGGATAACTGGAGGCTCATGAATACGTGCCCTTGCTGCATGTATCGTGTAGAAGGAGAACCCAAGCTCCGTTTTTCGATTATTCTCGGGACCATGGACGGCAATAACTCACTCAAACGGCTTTATCGAAAAGACGCGAGTGATGAGGAAGGGATACCTGAGCAGTCGAAGGAGCGGACAGATTTGCGGTTCGGAGGCGGGGACTACTATCTATCCAGAGAGGAGGTTGACAAATGGTCAAGAGATGCTCTGCAAGAGGTTGTCGAACCAACTGGTGAGGCAGAGGAGTCGAGTCCCTGCGAGGAGAGGTGGAAGAACCTGAGTGAAGCTACAACAGCCAAGATGTGGGGAGTGTTTGAAGAGACAGGAATCTTTCTGTCCTTATGCCGCCACGGTTTCATTCTTCTCATTGCAGACATGGTGAGGAGTGGGGAGCTAGCAAAGTATCCACTTGCCATCGTCGATCGGTTGCTTGACGTGTTCGGAAGAGATCTTGGCATGGGGTACGATATCGGATGTGGATTCAAAGCCACGATCAAGAAGACCCCCTTGCAACCAAAAGCTGAAGAGCTCGGCTACACATCCCTAGTTGGGGCGTTTCATGGACATGCGCATTCCCGACTCTGTCAGACCTCACACCTTACGACGTACATTCCTGGGCTCGGACTCAAGCATCTTGAACAGTGCGAATCCTTCTTTTCTGAATCAAACGAACTTGCCTCCTCCACTCGCCATATGTCCACCTTCCATCGCCAACAAGCCATCGCCAGATTCAGCTACCACCACAACAACTTCGAAACTTATGCCCGCCTCAGCAAAATACTTATCGACAAGTATAAGCAAGCGTTGGAGATACAACAATCTGCTCCCGCGCTTGCTCATACAATGAACGACCTGGGTATATCATCGACGGACGTCTTCTCTCAATGGCTCAAGCAGGAGCAGGAATACCTTCAAGGCCTCAAGAAAGAGCCGCCGGAGGAGACGCTACAGATGGAATACTTTAGGAAGCTCGAAAAGTATACAACGGCTCAGAACAAGGTCAACGACCCCAATCGGGAGTGGATCACATACACACCCGATTCTATTCTCTCTGCCCTCGGTCGAAATGACCAGACCCAACATATAGAAGCCCGACGACGGCATGCAATCGAGAATCGAGATGACCTGAAGGCTGAAGTGCAGGCATTGGAGATGAGGCTGGCTATCAAGACCCGGTGGACACCTGATTCAGACGAGTGGAGGGTTGCGAAGGATCTAGTTCACAAGGCGAAGTACCAGCGTGCTTTGGATAAGCTGGAAGGGCTGGTCGTTGCCCGACTGTTCGAGCTCTCGAAGATGAACATGTCTCATACAGGCTACAAGCTCCGGAAACACATCGCCGACTCTCTCAAGGCTCGTTCGCAAGCTATTCGTACGGCGATCACAGCCTTCAACGACGCCGCTTCTGAACTGGGCAGACCTACTCTTTCATGGGAGGAGGTTGTCGAATACTCATTCCTATCGGACTTCGACCTCCTTCGCGATGCTCGCTGTGACGTTTGGGGTGAGCTCTGGGCACAGCCTGCAGGCCGCCTTGCTATGGATCAGTACCACAAACTTGTCCATGCAGAGGAAGAAATCCTTCGACTGAACAAAGAAATCCTCTCACTAGTCACCTACATTCAAGAAGAATCAGCCTTTCTCTTACTCAAGGAGGATGAGGTACGGTCGTCAGATCCTCTTCTTGCTGCCCAGATCCGACGTTATGCTTGGGAACGTGGACGATGCAACGATATTCATATGTTCAGGCTCAGGAAGCTCGAAAAGATGAAGGGTTTTACGGGTTCATTGTCAGCAGGAAGAGGTCATCTCTACTCACAGATACAGGGAGCTCCAATGAACATACAACCAAATGCAATCAACGACCACACTACCGACGAAGATGCACCGCCAATCGAAGGCGACGACGACGACGACGAAGACGAAGATGTTGTGTTGAACGAGATGGCCGCAGTGATTGGGATTGCTATAGATAAGTAACGTTGAGTACGACGTGTTGTCGCACCTGTATAATACATGATATACATATATTCAGGTAAACAGGCGGGGGCGGGATTATGGATACGGGATAGGCAGGAATCGGGCAAATGATGGCCGCACTTCCCGTCTCCCGCTCTCAAGCGCTCCGAGTACCCATATTGGGTGATAACGTATCAGCCATTCTCATTTTCACGGCGTATAAGTACATGATTTATTGGATAATTATTGCGCTATAGGGAATTGACAGAAAACCATAGATACACCCTAAGCCAAGTACCCCCCCTTGGCTAAGGCTTTTTACTCTGTTATATAGGCGTATGAGGTGTAGCATTGAGCAACACGACCCTACTTGGTCCTACTTGGTCGCAAACACAGGCAGGATTCCCGTCGGCGGGTCTATGTGTTAGAAACATGCTACGCAAGCGGCAAGAAATACGTTACGAACCCTCTCTCACCACCTAGCACCAACCGACCGACGATACAAGTAGCAGAACTGCATAATATTTTCGTGTCTTGCGTTGTTGGTGACGAGTTCATGAGCAGAATGATACGGTGAGGTATCGATTCTCGAATGGTTTGGTTACCACCGGATTACTTTTACAATGAAGATTGTTTATCAAAGATGGCATTCTGCAGTGGGAGCCTGGAGGCAGTGAGCCCGTCGGAGAACGACGGAGGTCGTTCAAGAACGCAGAAGAAAAGTTAAAACACCCTAAAACACAGCCCATTGACGTTCCAACGCTTCAATGCTTCATTCAAACGAGTTCTCTCCCAAAAGGGAGAAGATTTGAACTTACAGTGCGTGCGAATTGTACCAGCAGCTTTCACCTGAGTCTCAGCAGAACAGTCAGCAATATACGATTGAGATTTGATTTCGGAAAGAAAGAACGAGGATGGAGACTATACACGGTGAGAATGAGAATGATGTTCGATACTCTAACTCTACTTTTTGTCGAAAGTCGGTAAAAGACGTGATAAATGCGCCTGAAACAACGAGAAGAAGATTAGTCCTCGCTGTACCTAATATCGTTGAGAGAAAACAGTATGGCTTACTTACGAAAGTTGGGAATCGCTATAATTCACTTTGGACACACTTTTTGCAACAGCAACGGCAGGATCTGATATCGCCGCAAGGAAACCCCACCATGAGCTTCAACATCGATCTCATCGTTATTTGCCGCCGTTGCTGTATCAGCCATCCCCTGGATCTGACCTGCGTAGTTTTTCTTGATATATTTACATTCCTCTTTCAGTCTTCCACCTTCCAGTCTCAATGTGGCGAAAATGCGTGACTCTATCGATGGGAACCAATTTGCGTTTTGCCTGAGTTTCTGGCGATGTTCTTCTTGCTATAGAAGTTCGAATGTCGAAAGAGGGTACAATAGAACAGGTATGAGGATTAGTGATGATTTTATCAACGTTTCAAGAATCGTGAGCTCACTCTCTCTGCGGGGGTTTTCACAACTACTAACGCTCCTTCTTCTCCTCCACTAGTATTAGCTGCTCCAACCGACCCACTTGAATCTTCATCAGGACGAGAAAAGCACATCAGGAAACCGGTCCTCAGAAAATATTCACAAAATTTCCGAAAGTTTGGCAAAATATTGTAAAATTCATGAATATTAATGAATATTATGAGATTTCAAAAGTTATCTGAAGTTACCTGATATTGGCCGGTCCCCCTTTCATATTCAGGGATATTAATCAATGTTAATTGTTATTACCTGATATTTCATAATAGATTGGTGAACATTAATCAATATTAATCACCAATTATTTCAAGTTTTCAAAAGTTTTCAGAAAATTTCGACCATTATGATATAGTAAATCATATCCATTGAGCTCAGGTATCAGTAAATACATATACAGAAGTATCAACATAGTGATTTAGAGTATGGCTATCCACTAACTAACGTGAATTCTTAAGGGCTACGCTCATACAACCAACAACCGAGTGTGCACAATGCAGGAACTTGACTATAAGAAAAGTGTGGTTATTTAAGTGAACAAGACAAGAGTAAAATCCATGACGCACCATCTTCCACCTAAGTAGTTTCTATGTGCAAGGAGATAAAGGGAGTCGGGACTCGGGATGAAGCCAGGGAACTAAGAAAACGGTCAGAAAAAAACCCAGGTGTTGAATATTTTCATGAAACACACCTATTCAGCGCTGAGCGCTGAGCGCTCGAACACCCACATGCCCAGAGACCATTGTGGAGAAAATTATTATTCTGCCTGTCTTGAGTCCTTTGATTACTGGTATGAGCAGGGTATGAGAATCAGAAAGGAAGTATTGAATGGATATTAAAAGCGACGTACCATGAAATCAACAAACTTGAAAAAAATCCTGGTGGGAGGCTGGAGCAGTGAGTAGATGGACAAGAGAACAAGTTGAGTAAGAGCAGGTCATATTCTGGAGCTGCGCCAACACAGAGCTCAAGAGAGATAAGAAAAGAGAGGATCTGGTGCAGTTGTGTATGTGGATGATGAAGAAATGAAGACACAAGTCAATGCTGAGTCGACGGGCATAATTATTTGAACTGTACAGCTGTCGTGAGAAAGTTGATATTTATTACCACGCTGTCACTGACCTTCTGTTCCGATGCAAGTTTCCGGCGTCATTCATCCGCTCTCCGTTGCTGCCTAATACCTATAGCCCTACATTTGTTGTGGTCCATGGAAGACTCTGTGGTTACTATTTGTGTCTGCTACTCATCTACCTTGCCACTATATATTTCTTCTAGTGCTATTCCAGGATGTATGAGGATGTATGTACTGCTTAGAGGTAAGACACAGTGCACACAATCATTGTTCATGAAAATACCCATTAATACCAGATAACTTTACATCGAAGACATTTTATGCCTCAAAATTATTGAAAATTATAGAAAACTTTACATTCAAGAGATTCTATGCCTCAGAATTTTCAAAAATTGTCAGGAACTTTCTGTTACTATCCGAAGTCCTATCAACATAGCATAAATCTCATGATATTTCCTTCGAATTGCGGCGTTATTTGGAATTCTATAAAATTCCGTAATATTTTCCCAGGACCGTTTTCCCGATGCAACAGCCACGCTTGGAGAGGGTAGCACGCTGTTGCTTCAAGTCGGTAGAGACTTTGAGATCGAGCTAGGGAAGGAATCACAAGACGTGAGATCAATAGATCGAGAAACTTGGGTAGGTTCGTTTTACTCACGGCGCTACCAAGACTAGTCTTCTCATCGTACTCTGGATCAAACATTTGAAGGTCATCAGCGTCCTGAGAGACGCGTTCGAAGTTCACATGGAGGTAGATTAGAATTCTGTAAGCTATCGTGCAAAAAAAGCTCGAGAGGACTCGCATACCTGTCGAAGAACCACATCGCTATGGTCAACTTCTCCACGACGTCGGAGCGTAGTAGTATACTCCCAGTTATCGCCTGCTCTGTTTATTGATTCCGATCCATCAGAAGAGCGACTCGGAGTTGAAGTCGGATCAGACTCGATGCTCATGAGAGCGCGAGGACGAGCTGTAGGGGCTGCAAGAACGCTGGAGGAAACTACGGCACTGAGAATGAGAATGGCTAGTGCCCTGCGAGATGTTGTGGAACGAGGTGCAGTTTTGGAACAGCTCGGAGTCATAGTTGGAGTAGATAGTTCTTGTACAGGTTTGTTGAGGAAAAGGACAACGGGGGTCGTTCGAATGATTTCAAAGTACGCCAGGCGTTGATTCGTATGTTTTCGTGAGCAGAGACCGGCTCTAAGCTCTGATGTATATGGGATGTAGTATGTGAGAGGGAAGAAGAACAACGTCGGATCGCATGGGTTGAGGGTTGTTGTAGCGAAACAATCTCAATATTAGTAGAGGAAATCGCTCAAGTTTCCTCAAGAAGATGGGAACTGATAGTCATCAGAGGTGATGGGGATGGGTTATGTCTAGAAGCGGTGTACAGGTCAGGCTTAGGGATATGCGTGTAGATTCGAGTACATAATGCAAGTAAGAGTGATGAGGAGAGTGGCAAAGGGATCTGGTTAGGGTTTCGGTTAATGAAAACATTTTGATCGTTGTCCGACACCGCTCATTGAATATCTCCCATTCCACGCTCATTGCTCAAGCTCAAGCTCAAGGCTTGGTTGGACGCGCATTTTACTTGTGCAAAAGAAATACCTGCAAACGCTGAAATTTCAACATCACCCCTTCGCCCTCTCGTCCACTGGCATTCATCTATTCTTACCAGCTGCCTGTCGAACTTGGAACCCTAGTCCTCCACCTCCTTCCTGTCACATAAACCAATGTCGCTCAGCCTCGCACGAGCTTTTGACACAGTGATGAATAAATGCTGCTTTCTTCGTTCCCGTCGAGTGCACGAGCTTTTGACACAGTATTGCATGGCAATCGCTGCTTTCCCCAATTTCTGCGCGCATCTTTCTTTCGCTCAATCCATCACCCAACCCCATTCCATCATTCCTCTGTCGCAGACAAATTTCAGCCCAAATGCAATATACTCGACTCGAACAAAAGACAGGAATACAACCTCTTCATTCGAGGGAACCATCATGCCGAGTATGTTGAAATTAGATTAGCGCTTAAGTCTATCTAATCATGATATCATGTGCGCTTATTTACTAAGCATAGCACTGACTATTAATGAGTGATCGACATGCAGCTATCATGTATTTCTTAGCCCTTTAACAATATTCTATTGTTATTTCTCATGCAACATACAGCCTTACTGCTGTATTTCATTTCAGCTTTATGCTCTCTTAATGCTATTCGCTCTACAGCTTTTGCAGTGTGCTAGACGAACTACATACACATGTTATATGTATTATTCTTTACACCTATGATCGTACTTTACTCATCTTACATGCTGTATACATGATTCATTATTATTCATCATTGTCATAGGGTGTTAACTCTTCTAGTATAAATACTGTAGATGTTCCTCTGTAACAATAAGCCTCTTATTCAAGAGTTTCTATCATCTCAACTTCGCTATCTGAAGTCTCCTCAGCAAGTTTATACTCGGTGAGTAAAAGCATCAACCTGTCGTAAGATTGATTGCTGTTTAAACAGGTTATGGGCCCCGGTTAGCTCAACACTGGTCGTTACTCCACTGTGTTATCTTACGAGTGGTTGATCGTGTTCACCAACGCTTTCCTAATGCTCATGACCGAGTATTAAAAGTGTTTGATGTTGTGCTTGTGGTTTTGGTATAAGGTAATCCCTTAGATCGTCTTTATTCCATCCATCCGAGGGCTCTGTCTGTAATATAAATGACATCCCATTGAATAAAACTAACAGTAGTATACACAGGCAGTCCACATGAACGAGCTTTGCATTCTCACCTTTAATGGTGGTTTGTTAGAGGTCCGAACCCTCTTCCCAGGTAGACTTCTGCCAGAGTGTGAATAATCAAAAGCACTTCTGCGTAGGCTGGGCATTTGCGAACATGTGTGGCTTTCTTGGCCTCCGTATTACAGTACTGTTACACCATGTGTCTTAAGTCCCTTTTTACGCTACTAGTCTATTTGTGCTTAATATGTGCGTCTTCTGGACTGCACTATTAATGAACGATAGATGAATAGCTTTCAAATGACACATAGGATTTGTATATAGTTTTACATATATACCGAGTCTGATAGGAATGATCAGATCGGAGATGGATACAAGATGCGATCAACACCGTGATTTAAGTCAATGAGTAAAAACCAATGTTGATATGATCGAGGTTCATAACTTGAAGGAACGTTCTAATCAAACTGTTCTTCTTCTTATAGAACTCTATTCATACAACATGTCCAACACTGTTGCCTTTGCCATTCCTGAACTCAACGGCTCCAACTACAGCGAATGGGAGTCTACCATGATTGCCTATCTCCGCTTCTCTAGAGCTTGGGGTGTAGTTTCTGGTCGAGATGAAAGACCTAAAGAAACTTATTCAGGAACTGGAGCGGACCGTGTAGAGACTACATCTGCTGAACTCAAGAAAGAGATTCGTGAGTGGGATGAAAAAGATGACTCAGCCATTGGTATTATTACTCTCAAACTCCCGAAGGGTCTCCGAGAGAGTATGGTCAGAGACTCTGCTCAGGAAACATGGGACGAGATTAAAACACAATATGGTACACCTCGCGCTGCTGGCATCTTTGGAATTTTCAAAGAGGCAATCAACTTTGAGTTGAGAGAAGATGCTGACCCTGCAATGCCTATCGCCAGTTTGCGGTCAATCTTTACTCGACTTGATGATTTTGGTCTCAAACTCACGGATCAGATTCAAGCCATGATTCTTCTTGCCGCCTTGCCTCGTTCATGGGATAATCTTGCCATGACTATGCTGTCTCAATATGATGCGAGATCATTAAATCTCAATAACATCGCATCTGGCATTCAAGACGAGTATTCCCGTCGAACTTCCATTAAAAACTCGGAATCTTCTCTTACTGCCCGGCTCTCTGGTATTAAACGCTATGGTGATCATAATTCACAATGGCGAGACCAGAAGAAACAAAAAGGAGGAGCGCCCAAGTCTGGGCAGCAGACTCCTTCAGCACCTGCGCCGCAGAATAAGAACAAGAAACCCCGACGTGGAAAAGGCAAAGGCAAAGGAAAAGCGAATCAATCAGCACATGAATCTGTTCAGCAACCTGATTCATCGGTGGCTCAATTCAGTTCCGCATATGTCGTCAATATACCTCATGCATCTTCTTCTACCCTCAAACTCGATGATCTCCCCAATTATGAGGATGAAGAAGAGGACCCTATTCTTGCTAACATGAAGCAGGAAGAGGAGGAGGTTAGATTGACATGGGCAGATGAAATGTACGATATGGAGATTACAGGTGAAGGTGACGAGCGCCTTATGTACTGGCAAGTTCCTCTTTCTAAATTCAGGAGAAATACTATTAACAAATTGCACCGGACTAAACAGATGTTCTATGACACCATGCGATCATTCTCAAGGTCGAAAGACCAGCATGTATATAATATGAACTCTGTAGTTTCTGATCTCCTCGATGGAGATAATAAAATATATTCTGATGTGCATTATGTCAATACTCCTAAGTTTGAGAACTCGCAAGAACAGTCTTTAAAAGACTTTTGGCTGCTTGACTCCGGTGCTTCTGCACACTTCACTCCTCACATTGAGGACTTTGCTCAATATAGAGAACTTGAAACTCCAATTCCAGTACAAACTGCCGACATAGGCTCTAAAACCCTAATCAAAGGGGTTGGAACTGTATTTATTAAGCACCATAATGGTCTCAATTATACTCATACGACTAAATTATATCCGGTGTTTTACCAACCGCAATGCACACATCGCCTTTTATCTGTTGGTTTATTAAACCGACAAGGCTGCTTTGCAGTCTCTGATGAGGATAAAACTCAAATTCGTCGGAAATCTGATCGGAAAGTTTTAATGACATGTGCTCCTAAATCTTCTGGGGAAAATCTTCATTGGCTATCCTCTTCAATTGTAACTCCAGAAAGAGGTCTAGTCAATAAAATACCCCTAGATTACGACACATGGCATAATCGCTTAGGTCATCCCAGTAAAGTAGTCTTACGCAATACACAACCCCATGTCAAAGGACTTCCCAAGATTTCTATACCTTCTGAAGATGCACCTTGCAAAGGTTGTGCTCTTGGAAAAGAAAAATCTCAATCCTACCCTAAGTCTGAGAAACGAGCATCGGAACCGTTAGATCTCATCCATACTGATATCAAAGAGATACCTACTGTCTCTTATCATAAATTCAAGTATGTGATCACGTTTCTAGATGATTGTTCATCTCATGCTGTTTCAATAAAACTACGACGAAAATCAGAAGCCTTGCAATCTTTTAAGGATTTTAAATCCTGGGCTGAAAAGCAAACAGGCCGAAAGATTAAATGTCTACGTTTTGATCGAGGGGGAGAATTTCTTTCACAAGAATTCGAAACATTCTTGAAACAAGAAGGAATAGAAACTCATAAGTCGTCCGCCCATGTTCATCAACAGAATGGTCGTGCGGAACGAATAAATCGCACCATGATGGAAAAATCTGAAGCAATGCGTCATCATGCATGCTGTCCAGAATCCTGGTGGGAATTTTCGTATAACACTGCAATGCATGTGTATAATCGCACACCAATTCAAAGATTGAACTGGAAGACCCCAATTGAAGTTTTCTTCGGAAAAATACCTGATGTTTCTTATTTCAGAGTATTTGGATGTGCTGCTTATGTCTTTATTCATCCTGAAAAAAGGAAAAATAAACAAGCACCGCATTCCGAATTGATGATCTTCATTGGTTATGACAAGGGTACAAAAGGATATATGTTCATGCGTAATGACAACTCTATCTATTTTGCACCACAAGCAACTTTCTACGAACAATGGTTTCCACGATGCAAAGATAGTACAAAACCCTCTGAACCTGTCCTATCTAATCCCAGAGAAAACCATGATAAACGACCAACGAATGGTATTGATGCAGATCTACCATTTGATCCGGATGAAAATCCACATAACGTTCCTTTTACATTGCCCGATGAGGATTCACGAGATCCACCAAATCTACCTGGTGATAATGATCAAAATGATGATCATTCTGATCAAGAATCAGATAATGGTTCCCCACCTTATCACTCATCTCGAGCACCATCTCCTCGGACTCCCACACCACCTCCCGAAAATGATAGACCTCCTTCACCAGTTCGTCCAAATCCATTTAGTTATGATCCAGACGAAGTGGCTGAATGGAAACGATTACATCCTCGTAGAATTCCTAAACCAATTAACCGTCCTGATATGGTACCGTCATCTGGAACACATAGTGGTTGGCGTCAAATACGTCCATTACCTCGTAGAAATGAAGTCTACGAACCACGTGTTCCTCCTGTACCAGAAGTTCGGATGCGTTCACCATCTCAGGAATACGATATGGATGTAAACATATCTAGACTCATTCAGGAAGGGGGAGTAGAATTTATAAATCATTTGCTTGCACAATCGGATGTTATTCCTGAAAGTTTCTTAGACATGAATCCAAGGGATATTCTTACCAAAGATAATCCTAACTCATGGAATTCACAAAGAGACTATCGTCATTTGCCCCCTGACATACGGGCTAAATGGAATAATGCTTGCAAAGAGGAGATTGATGGTTTGAAAGAACGTCATGTATATGAGGAAGTTACACTACCTCAGGGTCGTAAACCTATCAAATCCAGATGGGTATTTAACCGAAAAAATGATGGTCGATATAAAGCCCGACTTGTCGCAAAAGGTTTTTCTCAAGTACAAGGGATAGATTATAACGAGTTGTTTTCGCCTGTAGCGCGATTTGAAACCGTTAGAATTCTTCTTGCTTTAGCCGCCCTAGAAGACTGGGAAATCCAGGCTCTTGACGTCAAACAGGCTTTTTTATATGGCAAGCTTGATGAAGAAATCTATATGGAACAACCCGAAGGCTTCGTTAAGGACAAAACCAAAGTTTGGAGGTTACACCGAGCGCTTTACGGTCTAAAACAAGCAAGCTTATCCTGGTGGAAGGAATGTAATGCTTCCATGGGAAAACTAGGATTCAAGCGCTGTGTTTCTGACGCTGGTGTATATGTCTTCAAAGAGAATGGGCAAACCGTAATTGCTGTAATCTATGTTGATGATGCTTTATTTATGGGATCAGACAAAGATCTCATTATGAAGAAGAAGCATGAGTTCATGAATGTATGGGAATGTCGTGATTTGGGAGAACCAAAAGAATTTCTTGGTATACGCATATTCCGCGACCGTAAAAAGAAAATCTTAAAATTGGATCAAGGAGCTTATCTTGATAAAGTCATATCTCGTTTTGGCATGACAAATGCTAAAAAAGCTCAAACTCCTCTTCCTACATCATGGGTTCCTCATGCAAATACTAAACCAGTAAATGCTGAACTTCGTCGACGCTTTCAAAGTGTCATTGGATCTTTGTTATATCTAATGCTTGGCACACGTCCTGATATTGCTTATGCAGTAATCAAGTTAAGTCAGTATTCTGCTAATCCTAGCAAAGATCATCTTGCAAAAGCGCTATACATAATCCGATATCTTTTATACACTCAGGATTATGCGCTTGTCTATGATGGATCTTCGCAAGAAGGATTTATTGCATATTCTGATTCTGACTGGGCATCTGATTCAAATGATCGTAAATCCCATACTGGGATGATTGTGACATTTGCAACAGGTTCAGTAAGCTGGACAAGTCACAAACAAAAAACTGTTGCGTTATCATCCACTGAAGCTGAATATATGGCTGCTTCTGACACTAGTCGACAGTTGATGTGGATCAAAACCTTATTTAGTGAAATAGGTTTTAAACTCGGATCAATGCCTTTGATGGTTGATAATCAAGGTTCTTCATTCCTTGCGTCAAATCCTGTGCAGGAACGTCGAACTAAACATATTGATATTCGCTATCATTTTATTCGAGAAAAAGTAGAAGCTGGAATAATCGATCTCTACTATATTCAAACTGAGGACAATGTTGCAGATCTTCTTACAAAGAATCTAGCACTTGTCAAGTTTGTAAAGCTAAGAAATCGTTTAGGCTTATTTTTTAAACACATCCATTAATCTATCATGATTCAATGATTCGCTAGGTCTTTAGCGAAGGGGAGTGTTGAAATTAGATTAGCGCTTAAGTCTATCTAATCATGATATCATGTGCGCTTATTTACTAAGCATAGCACTGACTATTAATGAGTGATCGACATGCAGCTATCATGTATTTCTTAGCCCTTTAACAATATTCTATTGTTATTTCTCATGCAACATACAGCCTTACTGCTGTATTTCATTTCAGCTTTATGCTCTCTTAATGCTATTCGCTCTACAGCTTTTGCAGTGTGCTAGACGAACTACATACACATGTTATATGTATTATTCTTTACACCTATGATCGTACTTTACTCATCTTACATGCTGTATACATGATTCATTATTATTCATCATTGTCATAGGGTGTTAACTCTTCTAGTATAAATACTGTAGATGTTCCTCTGTAACAATAAGCCTCTTATTCAAGAGTTTCTATCATCTCAACTTCGCTATCTGAAGTCTCCTCAGCAAGTTTATACTCGGTGAGTAAAAGCATCAACCTGTCGTAAGATTGATTGCTGTTTAAACAGGTTATGGGCCCCGGTTAGCTCAACACTGGTCGTTACTCCACTGTGTTATCTTACGAGTGGTTGATCGTGTTCACCAACGCTTTCCTAATGCTCATGACCGAGTATTAAAAGTGTTTGATGTTGTGCTTGTGGTTTTGGTATAAGGTAATCCCTTAGATCGTCTTTATTCCATCCATCCGAGGGCTCTGTCTGTAATATAAATGACATCCCATTGAATAAAACTAACAGTAGTATACACAGGCAGTCCACATGAACGAGCTTTGCATTCTCACCTTTAATGGTGGTTTGTTAGAGGTCCGAACCCTCTTCCCAGGTAGACTTCTGCCAGAGTGTGAATAATCAAAAGCACTTCTGCGTAGGCTGGGCATTTGCGAACATGTGTGGCTTTCTTGGCCTCCGTATTACAGTACTGTTACACCATGTGTCTTAAGTCCCTTTTTACGCTACTAGTCTATTTGTGCTTAATATGTGCGTCTTCTGGACTGCACTATTAATGAACGATAGATGAATAGCTTTCAAATGACACATAGGATTTGTATATAGTTTTACATATATACCGAGTCTGATAGGAATGATCAGATCGGAGATGGATACAAGATGCGATCAACACCGTGATTTAAGTCAATGAGTAAAAACCAATGTTGATATGATCGAGGTTCATAACTTGAAGGAACGTTCTAATCAAACTGTTCTTCTTCTTATAGAACTCTATTCATACAACATGTCCAACACTGTTGCCTTTGCCATTCCTGAACTCAACGGCTCCAACTACAGCGAATGGGAGTCTACCATGATTGCCTATCTCCGCTTCTCTAGAGCTTGGGGTGTAGTTTCTGGTCGAGATGAAAGACCTAAAGAAACTTATTCAGGAACTGGAGCGGACCGTGTAGAGACTACATCTGCTGAACTCAAGAAAGAGATTCGTGAGTGGGATGAAAAAGATGACTCAGCCATTGGTATTATTACTCTCAAACTCCCGAAGGGTCTCCGAGAGAGTATGGTCAGAGACTCTGCTCAGGAAACATGGGACGAGATTAAAACACAATATGGTACACCTCGCGCTGCTGGCATCTTTGGAATTTTCAAAGAGGCAATCAACTTTGAGTTGAGAGAAGATGCTGACCCTGCAATGCCTATCGCCAGTTTGCGGTCAATCTTTACTCGACTTGATGATTTTGGTCTCAAACTCACGGATCAGATTCAAGCCATGATTCTTCTTGCCGCCTTGCCTCGTTCATGGGATAATCTTGCCATGACTATGCTGTCTCAATATGATGCGAGATCATTAAATCTCAATAACATCGCATCTGGCATTCAAGACGAGTATTCCCGTCGAACTTCCATTAAAAACTCGGAATCTTCTCTTACTGCCCGGCTCTCTGGTATTAAACGCTATGGTGATCATAATTCACAATGGCGAGACCAGAAGAAACAAAAAGGAGGAGCGCCCAAGTCTGGGCAGCAGACTCCTTCAGCACCTGCGCCGCAGAATAAGAACAAGAAACCCCGACGTGGAAAAGGCAAAGGCAAAGGAAAAGCGAATCAATCAGCACATGAATCTGTTCAGCAACCTGATTCATCGGTGGCTCAATTCAGTTCCGCATATGTCGTCAATATACCTCATGCATCTTCTTCTACCCTCAAACTCGATGATCTCCCCAATTATGAGGATGAAGAAGAGGACCCTATTCTTGCTAACATGAAGCAGGAAGAGGAGGAGGTTAGATTGACATGGGCAGATGAAATGTACGATATGGAGATTACAGGTGAAGGTGACGAGCGCCTTATGTACTGGCAAGTTCCTCTTTCTAAATTCAGGAGAAATACTATTAACAAATTGCACCGGACTAAACAGATGTTCTATGACACCATGCGATCATTCTCAAGGTCGAAAGACCAGCATGTATATAATATGAACTCTGTAGTTTCTGATCTCCTCGATGGAGATAATAAAATATATTCTGATGTGCATTATGTCAATACTCCTAAGTTTGAGAACTCGCAAGAACAGTCTTTAAAAGACTTTTGGCTGCTTGACTCCGGTGCTTCTGCACACTTCACTCCTCACATTGAGGACTTTGCTCAATATAGAGAACTTGAAACTCCAATTCCAGTACAAACTGCCGACATAGGCTCTAAAACCCTAATCAAAGGGGTTGGAACTGTATTTATTAAGCACCATAATGGTCTCAATTATACTCATACGACTAAATTATATCCGGTGTTTTACCAACCGCAATGCACACATCGCCTTTTATCTGTTGGTTTATTAAACCGACAAGGCTGCTTTGCAGTCTCTGATGAGGATAAAACTCAAATTCGTCGGAAATCTGATCGGAAAGTTTTAATGACATGTGCTCCTAAATCTTCTGGGGAAAATCTTCATTGGCTATCCTCTTCAATTGTAACTCCAGAAAGAGGTCTAGTCAATAAAATACCCCTAGATTACGACACATGGCATAATCGCTTAGGTCATCCCAGTAAAGTAGTCTTACGCAATACACAACCCCATGTCAAAGGACTTCCCAAGATTTCTATACCTTCTGAAGATGCACCTTGCAAAGGTTGTGCTCTTGGAAAAGAAAAATCTCAATCCTACCCTAAGTCTGAGAAACGAGCATCGGAACCGTTAGATCTCATCCATACTGATATCAAAGAGATACCTACTGTCTCTTATCATAAATTCAAGTATGTGATCACGTTTCTAGATGATTGTTCATCTCATGCTGTTTCAATAAAACTACGACGAAAATCAGAAGCCTTGCAATCTTTTAAGGATTTTAAATCCTGGGCTGAAAAGCAAACAGGCCGAAAGATTAAATGTCTACGTTTTGATCGAGGGGGAGAATTTCTTTCACAAGAATTCGAAACATTCTTGAAACAAGAAGGAATAGAAACTCATAAGTCGTCCGCCCATGTTCATCAACAGAATGGTCGTGCGGAACGAATAAATCGCACCATGATGGAAAAATCTGAAGCAATGCGTCATCATGCATGCTGTCCAGAATCCTGGTGGGAATTTTCGTATAACACTGCAATGCATGTGTATAATCGCACACCAATTCAAAGATTGAACTGGAAGACCCCAATTGAAGTTTTCTTCGGAAAAATACCTGATGTTTCTTATTTCAGAGTATTTGGATGTGCTGCTTATGTCTTTATTCATCCTGAAAAAAGGAAAAATAAACAAGCACCGCATTCCGAATTGATGATCTTCATTGGTTATGACAAGGGTACAAAAGGATATATGTTCATGCGTAATGACAACTCTATCTATTTTGCACCACAAGCAACTTTCTACGAACAATGGTTTCCACGATGCAAAGATAGTACAAAACCCTCTGAACCTGTCCTATCTAATCCCAGAGAAAACCATGATAAACGACCAACGAATGGTATTGATGCAGATCTACCATTTGATCCGGATGAAAATCCACATAACGTTCCTTTTACATTGCCCGATGAGGATTCACGAGATCCACCAAATCTACCTGGTGATAATGATCAAAATGATGATCATTCTGATCAAGAATCAGATAATGGTTCCCCACCTTATCACTCATCTCGAGCACCATCTCCTCGGACTCCCACACCACCTCCCGAAAATGATAGACCTCCTTCACCAGTTCGTCCAAATCCATTTAGTTATGATCCAGACGAAGTGGCTGAATGGAAACGATTACATCCTCGTAGAATTCCTAAACCAATTAACCGTCCTGATATGGTACCGTCATCTGGAACACATAGTGGTTGGCGTCAAATACGTCCATTACCTCGTAGAAATGAAGTCTACGAACCACGTGTTCCTCCTGTACCAGAAGTTCGGATGCGTTCACCATCTCAGGAATACGATATGGATGTAAACATATCTAGACTCATTCAGGAAGGGGGAGTAGAATTTATAAATCATTTGCTTGCACAATCGGATGTTATTCCTGAAAGTTTCTTAGACATGAATCCAAGGGATATTCTTACCAAAGATAATCCTAACTCATGGAATTCACAAAGAGACTATCGTCATTTGCCCCCTGACATACGGGCTAAATGGAATAATGCTTGCAAAGAGGAGATTGATGGTTTGAAAGAACGTCATGTATATGAGGAAGTTACACTACCTCAGGGTCGTAAACCTATCAAATCCAGATGGGTATTTAACCGAAAAAATGATGGTCGATATAAAGCCCGACTTGTCGCAAAAGGTTTTTCTCAAGTACAAGGGATAGATTATAACGAGTTGTTTTCGCCTGTAGCGCGATTTGAAACCGTTAGAATTCTTCTTGCTTTAGCCGCCCTAGAAGACTGGGAAATCCAGGCTCTTGACGTCAAACAGGCTTTTTTATATGGCAAGCTTGATGAAGAAATCTATATGGAACAACCCGAAGGCTTCGTTAAGGACAAAACCAAAGTTTGGAGGTTACACCGAGCGCTTTACGGTCTAAAACAAGCAAGCTTATCCTGGTGGAAGGAATGTAATGCTTCCATGGGAAAACTAGGATTCAAGCGCTGTGTTTCTGACGCTGGTGTATATGTCTTCAAAGAGAATGGGCAAACCGTAATTGCTGTAATCTATGTTGATGATGCTTTATTTATGGGATCAGACAAAGATCTCATTATGAAGAAGAAGCATGAGTTCATGAATGTATGGGAATGTCGTGATTTGGGAGAACCAAAAGAATTTCTTGGTATACGCATATTCCGCGACCGTAAAAAGAAAATCTTAAAATTGGATCAAGGAGCTTATCTTGATAAAGTCATATCTCGTTTTGGCATGACAAATGCTAAAAAAGCTCAAACTCCTCTTCCTACATCATGGGTTCCTCATGCAAATACTAAACCAGTAAATGCTGAACTTCGTCGACGCTTTCAAAGTGTCATTGGATCTTTGTTATATCTAATGCTTGGCACACGTCCTGATATTGCTTATGCAGTAATCAAGTTAAGTCAGTATTCTGCTAATCCTAGCAAAGATCATCTTGCAAAAGCGCTATACATAATCCGATATCTTTTATACACTCAGGATTATGCGCTTGTCTATGATGGATCTTCGCAAGAAGGATTTATTGCATATTCTGATTCTGACTGGGCATCTGATTCAAATGATCGTAAATCCCATACTGGGATGATTGTGACATTTGCAACAGGTTCAGTAAGCTGGACAAGTCACAAACAAAAAACTGTTGCGTTATCATCCACTGAAGCTGAATATATGGCTGCTTCTGACACTAGTCGACAGTTGATGTGGATCAAAACCTTATTTAGTGAAATAGGTTTTAAACTCGGATCAATGCCTTTGATGGTTGATAATCAAGGTTCTTCATTCCTTGCGTCAAATCCTGTGCAGGAACGTCGAACTAAACATATTGATATTCGCTATCATTTTATTCGAGAAAAAGTAGAAGCTGGAATAATCGATCTCTACTATATTCAAACTGAGGACAATGTTGCAGATCTTCTTACAAAGAATCTAGCACTTGTCAAGTTTGTAAAGCTAAGAAATCGTTTAGGCTTATTTTTTAAACACATCCATTAATCTATCATGATTCAATGATTCGCTAGGTCTTTAGCGAAGGGGAGTGTTGAAATTAGATTAGCGCTTAAGTCTATCTAATCATGATATCATGTGCGCTTATTTACTAAGCATAGCACTGACTATTAATGAGTGATCGACATGCAGCTATCATGTATTTCTTAGCCCTTTAACAATATTCTATTGTTATTTCTCATGCAACATACAGCCTTACTGCTGTATTTCATTTCAGCTTTATGCTCTCTTAATGCTATTCGCTCTACAGCTTTTGCAGTGTGCTAGACGAACTACATACACATGTTATATGTATTATTCTTTACACCTATGATCGTACTTTACTCATCTTACATGCTGTATACATGATTCATTATTATTCATCATTGTCATAGGGTGTTAACTCTTCTAGTATAAATACTGTAGATGTTCCTCTGTAACAATAAGCCTCTTATTCAAGAGTTTCTATCATCTCAACTTCGCTATCTGAAGTCTCCTCAGCAAGTTTATACTCGGTGAGTAAAAGCATCAACCTGTCGTAAGATTGATTGCTGTTTAAACAGAGTACAGACAGGAGGATGTATGGGATAGCAGGAAAACTCAGAACGTCGGCCAGAAGGAAATGGGGGAGAAGATCAGGGCGAGGTTCAACTTGTTTCCGAGTCGACCTTTCACAACCAAGCACAACCAGACTTTACGTTGACTCAAAGATCGCAATTTGGCAGGATACATGATTACTGTGTCTCGCATGCGATAGAAGATGTGGTGATGGCTATAGAGACGCAATAGGCCTGGGATAGATCTCTTGAGGAATTCGACTATGGTCATTTTCGAAGTAGTTTCCACCGAATCAAGTAAGTTTCCTCCTTTTCTTCTCTCTCTCCCTCTCTCGCGTCCACCGCCACCTCTCCGTCTCCCCGTTTGCTGAAACTCTTTTCCAAAGCCGACTCTCCAACGTTAAACTGGAAGCCCATTTGGGACCCATCTTCCATTACTCGCCCAGAACGATTCCAACGGGTCACAACATTCGAACTCTGGAGCTCAACTCTCATGACCAATGACCGCGCCGTCTCTCCAACATCGTCCGTGCGACAACCGTCAATGAAGTGAAGACCATATGTATCCGCTGTTTCTCCTTCGGCAACGAAACGAGTCGAATCCTTTGAGAGGACGATCACCGGATGAATATCGACAGTCATCTATCTTCGAGGACCTAGGAACCTAGTCTCCCTAGTCAGACTCGTAGATTGACTATCCTTACAGGACCACGCATGACAATCGATGCTGTACTAGGAACCCTACTCCACAATATGGTTGCTCGTTTCACTCGTTTCTAACTCGCGGGATCGCTGGGCCGCGCAGTATGAAATTGAGATGCAGGTGTGGGCTATAGAACTGAGTTAAAGGTTGAAGGTGTCGTGGCTGGGTTGAACGTCGAATGGAGGGATAGGACTGTTCAGGCTACCCCGCTGTAGCTCCCGGAGTTGTTCGTCGTTGGGTCGTTGGAGAGAAACGCCGAACCTTTCTATTCACCTTTTAATTTTCTAACCCCGACGCATCTCCTCTCTCTCCTCTCTCTCTCCTCCTTCTCGTTCGCCCTTGGTCACCAATTACCGGCTCCGTTCAAAATCATATGAAGACGGAATGAAATCTCCCAGAAGTTCAGATCCCGCTCTTCCTCGCTCGCTCCTCTGCCTTTTCACCTCCCTTCTCCTTCGTCCGTTCCCCAACGAACATCGCTTCACCGAAGTAGGCTTGGTGCGGCGCCAGACCTACCTCGGTGAAGCGTTCTTTCTAGCGCAGCAGGGAACGATTACGAACGGGACTTATCGTTGCATAGGCATGACCGGTACACGATAGTCGTGTGGAAGTGGGCACTCGGTTTCTTGGAAGTGCGGGTCTAAGGAGTTTGGAGGGGTGTATAGGGTATGCGTGAAGGTGAGTGCGGTGTCTTCAAACCATCAATCCCATGCTTAATTGTTCTCGCAGAAACTATAGATATCATCGACCTTCGGACCACTCAACAAACTCGTTAACGCGCTCAACACCCCAAAGCAACTTCCGTCATCAAGTTCATGCTCAACTCGAGGCTGGCGCTGAGTGCTGAGCGAACAGCTTCTTCGCGTTTTAACGAAGTTCGATGGGGATATGTACTTGGAGGAGATCTCTTCGAATTCAAATCGGACGATGCCGAGATCTGGGAGGAGACGCTCATGTCTATTTACTCTCTCTCTCTTTTTGCTCTGCTCCGCGCTTTGGTCAGAACAGAGTCTAATATTGGGTTGATGGTGGATCTGGCGACGATGAAGAGAATGACGAAATTGTCGAATAAGGTGAGGGAGTTTCTTTGCTTGACTCGGATACTATTGACTCGGTTAGTATATACATAATATCTATCGCTTCATTCCTCAATCCCTCTGTCCCTCCATCCAGCTCACCCGTTTATTCTTTTTTCTGATCATCTTTCACATACAGCTTGAAATACCTTACATAGCCTTTAGGAATCCGAATATATGATATCGATCAAAGTGCACTGCTATGGAAAATACCTCAAGTACAAGACAATCAGTGTCCGTCTGCTCGTCCAAAATTCCATTCGTTTTCGAACCCCTGCGTGGAGATCTCTGTGATCTCTTGCATCAAGGCTTTCAACCATTCTGGGACGTTCATATGCTATCGTCTTGCGTCCTTCAAGTGATTCTTGGGATATATCCCTCATTCGGCTTAATCCTCATTGGATGACCACGACGATGCGATCAGATCATCGGTAACCTTGCACAGGTTGTGTCGTCTCAGCTTCTCAGGCTCGCCAAGGTCGATTTTCATATCATACATAAAGCCTCAGAACATACGATCACGTTCTCTTCCCTCAGAGCTGGTCTCCCCCTCACAGTCAACATTTCAACGCACTCTTCTTCTTCAACAACGTCCATCGCCCGTTGTCATCTTCTTGAAAACAAAACTTACTGCAGCTATGACTCGTTCTACCGCATTTCGAGCTCGAGTGCTAGCGCTCTTGTGTCTCGGAGCAGCCATCTCTTCGAGCGTTCTTGCTGTGCCTGTTCAATCGGCACCTCTTCACATCAGCTCTGACCCGACCCTCAACGGAGCTGAGCCTCTCATAGGATCTTCTCGGCCCATGGGCAAGACATCGGAACTCGCTACACCCCTTGAACGGCGGGCTGATTTTGATCCTCATCGAGTAGTATGTCTCTTTTCTTCGCTCGGTGCTCTTACTGTAATTCCAGTATTTCTTTAGGATAGTGGTGTCCTTACTGTCGACAAGTCGGAGCACGATCGAGTTGGGAACGATAGGGCTGTAAGTGACTGGCCTTTTTTCTGTCGTTTTTGCTGATTTTGTGCTACTCCTTTAGCCCAGCACTTCAATCTCTCCCAACTTGGACTTTCTCTCGAAATATTGTGGCGGTGATGATTCGAAAGCTACACCACGTGACCCAATCAACCCGTTCGAAGTTCAAAAGGTCTGCAAACTTCAATCGAACAATTCCTGCTTTTGATCAATTTCTTTCTTTCTCTTCACGCTTTGGATGCCTAGATTTATGATAGACTTCAAAAAGGTCTGGATTATCTTAAAAGATATGTTGACTTAACCGGGAAGAAGAAGAACCTCCCAAAGGCCAACCCCGATAGAGTGAAGGAGATTCTACACTATGCGAACGAAATTTCGAAGTCAATAGAGGCCACTCCAAGTCCGCCTCAGTCTTCTCAAAAGAACGACTTGACCGTCCTCGATAACCACACGCTGTTGACTCGCTTCTACTGCTACCAAATACACAAATTGGATGATAGAGCAATGCCGGTGTGTACTAACCTCTGATCTTCTTTTTGCACTTTTTCTGATCGCCACTGCTTAGGAATGCCAGATAACCTCTTCAGTGATTCAAGAAGAGGATAAACTCGAGACGCTGCCCTCACGGAACCCGGATCAACATCGCACTAAAGGCAGAAATTCCTGGGCCAAACCATTTCGAGAGCTTGTACAACGAATGAAAGCCATCCCCAAAGATCATGCTGATCACCCCAATGACAATCTTCAACGTCCGAAGGACTCGAATGTCATCAAATCTGCTGAGCAACTTCGCTTATCTGAGAAAGACCAGCAGCAAGCTGAGAGCTCGACGGAGAGTGCGTATCAGATTCTGATGTGATTGATAATCGAGTTTCTTTATCATATTTGTACTAGAAAGCACTCAAGGCGGGATTCCAGGACGCCCCTCTCGAGGTGGCATGTATGCAGGAGGCCCATCGAGTGAAGGCAAGTATACAGGAGGCGCCTCGCGAGATGGCACGTATACAGGAGACACCTTTCGAGACGAGGATTTGGGGGGTCCATCGAGTCCGAGAAGCAGGTATACAGGAGGCTCTTTTCGAGATGGCGGTGATACAGGAGGCCCTTCGAGTCAAGGCATTTATACAGAAGACCCCTCTCGACGCGGGGATACAGGAGGCTGGCACTCTCCGCGACAAACAGAATGGTACAGCTGGCTTGAAGCGGTGTGTATTGAATCTTGCTGTGACTGTGTTATTCCTCCGCCTCCATTAATATCAGTCATCGCACCAGGAACACAACACTATACGTGTTGACCACCGCATCGACCTGCTTCTCACTGGACTGGAGGATCAAATCGCACGAGAAGTTGATCGCAGGGTTGGTGTTGCAATGACGACAGTCTGTGCACAGCTAAAAGAAGACCTCCTGCGCAACATCACACATTCCACTACAGATGTCCACGCACACCAGCCTAGTCCTCCTCCTCCATCCTTGTCATTGTCATCATCTACTACACGCGCACTACTACCTCCGTTGACCCACTCCCTTCCCAAACGACCTTCATATCCGGTCCCTCTCCATGCCACAAAACATATGGTATCCAGAACTACCCGTACCAGATCCCAACCGTTGTTGGGTGAACCTCACTCTGTCATGGTCACGCTATCACCAGAATGCCCCGCATTCTCAACGACCATTGATTTCCTTTTGATATGACCCGTGACTGGTCATCCGAGGTTGAACGACACACCAATTCTTATGCACGTCTTCCCATACCCTCGCGTATCATGCGTGTTGACTCTCATCACCTACAACTCACATTCAATGCTTTTGGGATTGAGGCTTTCCTCTCCACCTGGAATACCTTCCATGATGCCATTGCTCGCCTCTCGCACTTATCAGTATCCCGTTCCATTTGAATCCCTTGCTTACTCTATTCCTTTTTCGCTCTAACTCTTGCTCCCTTCTCTTCCTCTATCACTAACTCCTATCCTTCTACTCTGCCTAACTCTTGATCTTATACTCTTCATCTCTTCCTACTTCTCATTCTTGCAATCTCCCTTACTCTTACTCTCCCTATCTCCAACTCTTACATTATCCACTCTTCTCACCCTCCCACTCTCCCTAACTCTGACTCTCCTGACTCTCTCACTCTCTCACTCTCTCACTCTCCCTAACTCTGACTCTTCTCACTCACACTCTCTCCCTAAATCTGACTCTCTAACTCTAACTCTTCTCACTCACCCACCCTCCATAATTCTGACTCCCTAACTCTAACTCTTATGCTCTCCCTAACTCTGACTCTCTCCCTCTCCCTAACTCTAACTCTCTCCCACTCCTTCTCTCTAACTCTTATGCTCTCCCTAACTCTGACTCTCTCCCTCTCCCTAACTCTAACTCTCTCCCACTCCTTCTAACTCTGCTTCTCCAGTTACACATATTTGATGACAAGGATGAGGATAGCTGATGGCATATATGACCTACATGTAGACCTACTACTACTGATACTCATTGTATCCCCCTCCGCTTTCATCCCCCCTGCAGTCTACCTTCCTCTTTGCGGGTTGAGATCGCTGCAGACGGGGCTGTTAGTGCCGGCTGTTCCTATTTGGGATCCCACCAGTGTGGTGGAGCCGTGTATAATTCATTCATTCATTCATTCCAGGAGCCTGAAGAAATGGATGAAAACGATCCAAAAGGAAAGAGTATGTATCGAACTTGCACTCTTGAGGATTTGACCCGTCCTCATTCTTCGTACTAGAACCCGCACGCCGGTTCTGAAGAAGAAGAAAATTCGTCGAGAGAGGAAAGATGGAGATACAGTGTTATTGGTGCCGTCGAGGAGAGGCTGGTTCATTGCCTTGAATCAAGAATTCGCTGCTTTCCGAGTCTTACGAATTCTAGAGACCGTTGTCGTTCTCTAGTCATAGTACTACTATTTTCATCGGCTGTTTTTGAAGGAATGAAGACTTGTCTTGACTCTCGTTCGTACATCTGGGTCGTCGACGATCAGAGTGATCATTCTAATTGGCATTGTTTTGAGAATCGTTGATGAGCGAAGTCATTGTGTAAGTTGCTTTTAGCATCATCGAATTTCTTCAATGCATTGTGTAAAGTCCGTACTGAGGAAGAGTTACTGAGAGCATGGGCTCAGCGGAAAAGAACGTGTAAGTGATTACCGATCGAGCTCGATGAAGTTGAAATCGAGGGACTCGGTGGAGTGCTTAATTGAGGAAGGAGCTCTAGGGATCGAGTGTATCATCGCATAGAAGCAAATCAAACTCGAGAAGCTTGGAAGTTGTGGCTCGAAGTTGTGGATAAGGAGTCGAACTCGAAAACGTGGTTAGGGCTTCCTCTCGGACCGGGACATCCGTTCGTAGCGACTCTCAGTCTCTCACCACTCTCACCATCCTCAAACTCTCACCATCCTCAAACTCTCACCATCCTCAAACTCTCACCATCCTCAAACTCTCACCATCCTCAAACTCTCACCGCACCACAAGATCATGTAGAATGCTCCAGAAGCTTCAGAGTAGTGCTCATGCTTGCAGCTCTTCAAGGCATCAGATTGGGCTCAGAAGCGGTGCTTGGCAGACAGCAATCTCACTGAACCTCGTATCTGGAGTGGTGGATCTAATGGCAGTAATTGCCTTTGAGGACTTCTGGAGTGGTTTAAGTTTGCTATAAAACTCCGACAAGTAACGTCTCTTGGTAAGCACTCCTCTCTCATTGATCGATAAATGCTAACCTAGACGATAATAGCCCGGGTTAAGTGATGTCGACGAACGTACCCTCGCTGTTCCCGTTGAAGGAAAACGACAGTCATCAGCTATACTCGTATCTCTCCCCTCTCATCACGCCCGCCCCTCGGTATCCTCCTTGCTCACCTAATGCAAACTTCACTCAAAATCGAGCGCGTAACGCTAGATTGAACCTCCCCCAAACCTCACCCCATCTCCTCCCCTCACGCGATAGCTTATACATGAAGACAAAGAAGATCTATCACAATCATCCCTAGCGTCGTGAGGAACGTTGGAATATAATAGAGTATTGATGAGGTTCTCGACCGATTCGTGTGGTTGTGGGTCTGAAGAGTATGTGAATTAGTCCAATTGATCAACGAGCGAGGGTGGTATGTAACTCTCATATACTCTGTAGCGAGGCTTATATCTTGTGCAGGCATGATCAATATTCACGACCGTCGAACGAAGTTACAAACACCTTTTATCGATGCACCTGTTCATCTCTTCCTGCCATTTCACGCTCATTCCATTGAGAGAACCTCCGCGTAGGTCTCATGCCTAACATCCCATATCCCTTCTCTAATCAAATACCAACATCCTTCTACAGTAGCCATCGTCAAAACACCCTTCCATTATCAAATGGGTCTCTAGGCGGAACCCCACCGGTGCCTGCACTTCTCCACTTCTGTGTCCGAAAGTCCTTCTATACCTAGCCTAGTTGCTACTGTATGTCTCCAGTGGCGCAGGGATTCATATGTGGTGTCTGCGAAGATGTTCAAAGATCCTGACCTCGATACTGCCTCGTATTTGAAACGTCCCCCACTTTTATCGCAGTGATTTGAACAACATTGGCGGCGAGCAGCCTTGTGCGTCTCTTTCGCGCTGCGTCCTCATCTACCCTCATCAAGATGAGGCTTGATGGCCCTTCAGTGATGCGGACAGAGTCATCTCTCAGTGGAATCTTTTCCTGTCTGTTCCCTCATGTGCGTAGACTCTGATAAATAGGTGTCCTGGCCCTTGACGTGTCATGCTACAAGCTTCTAAAAACCAGACATCTCTCACTGAGGCTGAGTTCCCAAGACTTTACGGGCATAGGCCTCGCCGGGAATGAATCAACGAGACAGCATATCGACATATATGATACTGATACAACTGGTATGACGAATACCTCAAGTATAAGGCAATAAGCGTCCATCTTTCTGACTCTTCTCATTCTAGGTTCCACTTATTTTCCAGTTCTCTGTAATGAATAACCCCTGCATGGCGATCTCTGTAAACCCCCACTTCCGTGGCTCTACCGCATGTATAGGGAATATGCTATTGTCTTTCATCCTGGTGATTGTAAGGACAAATCCCTCATGCGACAACTTGACAATGTGATCAGATTATCGATAACCTTGCACGGGTTTGCACATGGTACCACTGGGTCATATCGTTTCAGGCTCGCTAAAGTCTAGTTTCTTATCATACATAAAGCCTCAAGAAATTCGATCCATTTCTCTTCCCTTAGAGCTGGTCTCCCCCTCACAATTACATTTTGACGCACTTTTCTTCTTCAACAACATCTACCGCCTGTTGTGCTGCAGCTATGACTCGTTTAACCGCATCTCGAGCTCGAGCGCTAGCTCTCTTGTGTCTCGGAGCAGCCATCTCTTCGAGTGTTCTTGCTGTGCCTGTTCAACCAGCACCTCTTCTCATTAGCTCCGACCCATCCCTCAACGGAGCTACGCCTCTCGTACGATCTTCTCAACTTATGGGCCAGACCTCGGAAGTCGCTACACCCCAACGTCAGGCTGATCTTGGTCCTCATCGAGTATGTCTCTTATTCTTCGCTCGGTGCTCCGATTGTAATGCCAGGAACTTTTTAGGACAGTGGTGACCTTGCTACTGTCGATGATCTGGAGCACGATCTAGGTGGGATGAGTGATAGGCCTGTAAGTGGCTGGCCTCCTCTTCCTGTCATTCAAGTTGCTGATTGTTGACATGACTTGTGCGCATTTTTGCTACTCATTTTAGCCCCACACCTCAATCGATATCTCTGTCAACTTAGACCATCGAGCTGATCTCTCGAAACGTGGCGATGATGATTTGAAAGCTAAGAAACCAATAACATTCAGTGATGTCTGCATTGTACTTCAATTGAACAATTCCATCCTTTAACCGATTTCTTTCTTTCACGCTCTTCATCCTTTAGGTCCTTGATAGGCTCCAGGCAGATTACAAACTACTTGTTCAATATGGTGTCCACTCATCAGAGATTTTGAAACTGTCGAACGGGGAATCTGAGCCTCAAATGGAGAAGCTCTTTCAGGAGTGGATACCTACGCTCCGCAATATCCTGGACTACGCAAACAAAGTTCCAAAGTTGCAGGTTATTTCGGATTCGACTCCCATCCCTGAACGGGAACTCCAACACCAAGCTCTGGAGAATTTGGCCGCGTGGAATGGCTTTATCAGCGAAAAGGCGCTTGCTGAATTGCAGAACAGTCAGAATGTGATAGTGGAGGTGTGTACTTTGATACTGCGATTTGTATGTCTTCCTCTACTCAGTGCACGGAAATCACAGGCCACTTTGAAAAAATATCAGAAAACCTTGTCTGAAATGTATCAAAAGGAGCAACGACTACTACGTGTCCAGAGCTCAGATAAGTATCCGACTAAACTCAAAAAGTTCGTTGAGGAATATCGCCCTCGGCTTGGGGCCATGTTAAGTTTTGCACGACAAATCAAGGCTCATCCCGATGGTGAAGTGTTCCCTAGTGCTGATCTTCGAAGTCAAGCCTCAGATATGATCAAATCTGCTGAGGAGAATCTTCGCTTGCTCCAGGAAGATCAACAGCGAGCTGAGAGTTTGAATCAGGGTGAGCATCAGATTTCGATGTGATTGTTTTCGTCCTCCATTGATTCTGTACTAGGAACCAATCTCGAAAAGACAGAAGGAAGCAGAGGAAAGACATGAGGCTTGCACTCGGAGAAAGGGTGTGTAGCAAGTCTATGATGTGACTTTTTCGTTCATCCTTCAGAACTTAATTATTTACAGGGCAGTAAGGATCGTAAAGCAAAGAGTATGTATCGAATTTGCACTTCATGAGTATCCAAGTTTAATCCTTCCTCATTCTTCGCATTAGGACCTTCGTCGCATCAGGAGCCTGCCAAAGACTTGAATACGGATAAAATGGATATAGACGACCCTAAAGGAAAGAGTATGTATCGAATTTGCACTCTCTTGAGTATTTGATCCATCCTCATCCATCGTACTAGAACCCGAAAGCTGGTCCTGAAGAAGAAGAAATATCTGTCGAGTGAGGAAAGATGGTGAGACAGTGGCATTGGTGTTGTCGGGGAGATGCTGGTTCATTGCCTCTTACCAAGAACTTGCTGCTTTCCCATTCTTCCGAGTCCGAGAAACGGTTGGCGTTCTCTGATGATGATAGTATTTGTTCACCCACTGTTATCCAAAGGAACGAAGATCTGTCTTTGACTCTCGTTCGTACATCTCCGTTTGAACGGTGAAAATTCTAGCCCCCTTTTTCTTCGAGGGTCGGAAATCAGTGAAGTCGTTGCGTGAGTTGTGTTTATTATCAAAGTCTTTAATCAATGATATAGCTCGATAGCCTGTCAGCCCGCTGTGAGGTCTGAGTATCATAATACGATATAGCTTCAGGCGAAATATCATACCAAACAGTGACCTAGTCAACCGCCGTGTTGACCCTTTCCGCCATTCATGTCTTTTTGATCCCACTTGACTGTGAGTACTGGTTCATCTAGGCTGACCTCCAGTTCGAGACAATGAAAGGCTAAGCGTACTCAGTACGGTCAATTTTCGCAGCTGATTGTTCTCCTCTCACCTGGCCTCTTGTTGAAGATACTACAACATACCCCTTCACTCGCTGAGCTTCGACAAACGGCGGATTTCGTGACAATGTTGCCCAGCCTCAGGCGTGGTCCTACCATCCCTTCATCCGTTTGATTTTTTGGATCTTCACAGTGCGCAGGGTCTTGTTCGTGCATTGGATGAGTGTAGCAGTTTTGCGAGGTGGAAGGTTGATCGTGAGTAACGAGGACTCGGTCTGAGACAGGCAAAGTAAGTAAACATAAATTCAGCGGAAGAGACGTACAAGGTTGACTATCAGCTGAAGTTTCCAAGCTCGAGAGCAGGAGTAGTACTGAAGCGTTATAGAGAGAACAAATTAGAACTTACAACGCTGTTCAGACCATCATCGGGGTAGGCGATGTTGACATCGAAGAATTCGTCACGCCGGCGTCGGTGTATTCGATGAAGGTGGGAGCTTCAGGTATCTCGTACTAGAAGCAGATCGAACTCGAAAGAGAATTGGAACTTCAGCACAAAACAGTTGAACTCGGAACCGTGGTTAGGGTTTCCTCTCGGACCGGGAAATCCGTTCATTGCGACTGAGCGCGACTCACACCAAACTCACCACTTCAAGACTACGGATCCATGTATCGCCCATTCCTCTAGCTCCTCAAGGCCTCAAACTTGTCTCACCTGAGAGATAGAAATCTTGCTGAACCTCGTATTTGGAGTAGATCTTGTGGCAGTAGTTGCTCTTGGGCAGTCGAGGAAGAATTCTGGTCTCTAGAGTGGTTAGAGCTTACAATGAGGTCCGATAAAATCTAAAAGGGTGATGAATTCACCAAGTTCACCTTTTAGGTGAGTAAACCAATGCTTCCTCTCGTGTTCATCTCGATAGTAAATCCTCGAAGAAAGATCACTGCCGTATCGTAACAACGCCAAAGAAATCATCTGTATACACCACTGACGGACATGTCTTGCTTATGAAAATTTCTTGAGAAGGCAGAGACGCGTAGAAAAGTCTCAGTCACAGGATCCTAGGACAACTGTGGAGACAGAAACCTGCACATCTGCACAGCAGAAAGGTGTCGGATGGACATCCGACGTCCCAGTGGGATGATCGATGATCTCCTAGCTGTTCTCGTTGAGAAGAAGCAACGATTGTCACCTCTACTCTCATCTCCCCCTCTCGTCACCCCATCCCTCGGTTTCCTCCCTTATCCACCTATTGAAGGACCTTATTCAAACTCGGCTTCGTAACGCTGGAATAGAACTCCCCCAAGCTCACCCCTTACCCTCCCCATCACCGATGTGAACCCCAGGAACATAATCCTGCTACGTTCGCCCATACACAAGCACACTGCGCGTCATCCTTAGTACCGCTGGGAACGTTGGATTGAGATCAGGGTGTTGACGAACTTCAACCGATTCGTGGATTCGCGGGTTGGGCGAGTATGTGACTTAGTGCATCTGATAAACACGCGAGAGTGGTATTGACTTATAGACCATAGCCTTGATTCAAGCTCATCTATCTCGCAGGAAAGATCGATTCATGTCCGTCTGGCATCGACATATTGGGTGCTGCAAGGAAAGGTTGTTCCACCTACTGTTTCATGCGCATCCCGGGTTGAGGCCTGAGGAGACATCCACATACTAGGCTTCATGTCATTCTCCACTGGCGATGTCTCTTCCGCCATCCACGACCTATAGCCAGGACGAATCCCACCATCGATTCAGCCTTCTGCAGTTTCCGTCGTCAACGCACCATTCCATACCCGAACGGTCATATCGACAAAACATGACCGTTACTCCTTCGTCGTTCTGTCTTCCGTACACCAAGACAACATCAACAGAACAGCGAAAGCATAGCGATATCGACGATGCTCGTGCAGTAAACGGGAAGACTTCAATGGGGGAAAGGTGTAGGATGCTTTGTTGTGCTTTCATCTGCACAAACGACGTATACCAAGACTGCGTGTGGTCGCACGGGTATGGGTATAGGAGGGGAAGGGAGGGGAGCTCACGCCGCTCGGTCTCTCGTTTTTGAAAGAGTTCGCGACCGACTGCGTGTAGTTGCGATGAAGGAGAAGAGCTGTATGAAGAA
This sequence comes from Lentinula raphanica, assembly GCA_027919835.1. Taxonomy (NCBI): domain Eukaryota; kingdom Fungi; phylum Basidiomycota; class Agaricomycetes; order Agaricales; family Omphalotaceae; genus Lentinula; species Lentinula raphanica. Next base: position 1,006,200 of record JANVFP010000020.1, read on the forward strand.
GGTCAGAACGGTTTCCTCTTCCGTATAATACATCCACTCACCAACTGCCTTACACCCCCCCTTTCTCCCTCCATCCGTCCTCCCACATCCCTCTTGTCCTCACTCCAAAATTTCATTTGCTCTTTTCCCTTCCCCTATGTCCTTAGATGCAGCCCGAGAGCAAGGTAGGCAAGAAAAAAGGGAAGGAAACCGCACGAGTACGGGGATGTGGGGATAGAAAAAGGAGGGCTGGACGGTCGTCGTTATCCTCGTACTTCCTTGTTGAGCAAAAGAATCCGACGATCAGTCTTGGGTTGAAGGAGTGCAAATCGATGTCAAGTGGTGTATGCGTCCGTGTCTTGTAAGCCGTCGTTGTTTTTTGAAGCTGTTGAGTGACGCTGAAGGGTGCTTGATAGAATCACATCTGGTTCGACCCTTGAGGTCGCTCGCTATCGCAGGAGAAATCAACTACTCAAGACTGTTGACGCAAGTAGTGAATGGAAAAGGCGTAGACTGAACGATGGTAGCGGGCGTATACGTATAAAGTATGGTCATCAACGATGCCAAGGAATGTTCACATACACCATGTAGCAGGACGTACGTTACTATTTCCTCAATGTGTACACTATCGAACATCAAATGTTATTCTATAGTTTCAGACTAAGAAAGAGACTGTCCCCCGAGCCTCGATCTACAACCGGAGAAACCTGTCATTGATGAAAAAGATCCAGCCTGTATATTTTCGCATCGTGATTCCAAGTTCCCGCAACTTAATCTGAAGAGATTCTCTACAAGATCTAACGATCGAGATGAAAGGAGTTTAGTCGAGGATAGTAAGAAGGATCAAAATGGAGGGCAGATAAATATTTTCAGAGGATTAACGATAAGTAGTCTGATGGGAACAAAGCATCAGCAACGAGAATTCGAATGTAGAAGTGGTTGGGCTTGGGGTTAGTGCTCTGTTGTATTTCCCTCGTTGCGACGAATGGTGCTGAAGTATGGAGAAAGTATTCGTTTGTCAGATATACTATCAAATCACAGAACCAAAAAACACGCGTGGGCGTCGAGGAAGGTTTTGGCGAGCAGGAAGGCCGAGTAATGTTAGTGTATACATAACTCTCTGTGAGTGGATATGTATCTTGGTCATGAGTTTTTGCATGGTCGTCAGCATTCATCGACGTTCAGCTTACAGATAGAAGTCTAATCCCATTTTCAAGTACATATTACGCTCCAATGGTACTAAGGCATAGTAATTACTCTTGAGTGTAGGTTTCATCAGCCAACTCCTTCAACTTGGAGACGACATCAGCAGTGATCTCCTTCCATTCTCCTTCATTGTCATGCTCTTGTTTATGAACGGGGACGAGTATTATGTCAAGCCTATCTCCTGCCCAATGACCTTGTGCAAGCCACTCGCCATCATACATAGTAGAAACCGGCGAATCAACTTCTTCGGATCGACCAATGAGAGCATACCTGCGTCATACTGTCCAGCTTCGCGAGAGTCACGCACTCTCGTTTCGACAGGTTGCGAAGCATCCAACGGTCCCCGTGTTGTTGAACAGGCATGAAATTTAACAGAGAAATGCGACGGATCCAAGGCTGTTGCTCATCGCGACAAGAGGCATTCAGGAGTTCTTTCCGGAGGTCACTGTTCTTCTCCACTCTTTCATCCCTGAAGATGAGAGATTCCTCTGGAGAGAGTGGCTTGCGGAAATAAGCTCCGGCGATGTAGTAAAGTGCCATCCCAAGCTTGTCGCGCACTAGTTCGCACTTGAACTTTTTGATGTCTTTCTCGGTGAGCATGTTTTCCGGCAAGGTATACACATAGTCTCCGAGGAGGATGACACGACTCCCGGCCCAGCTCTGATATTTGAGTTTGCCGCACAGGGAGTGATAACGAACCTGTTCAGTGACCTCCCACAAGAGCGTGCAAGTGAGAGAAAAGCAGAGCAAGTGGATGTAATCCTTGCGAAGGTATTCGGCAATGAGTATGAGAAGTTCAGCAGGAAGCTGGCACCGACCCGGAGGTGGTGATTGATTGTAGCCTATTCACAAATCCAAGGTCAGCAAGAATACTTCATACTTTGAATCAGTCAGCGATAAGACCCACTTTGAGACCATTTTCCGACTTCTGGAGTTCGTTGCACGACCGCGGTTTTCAAGGTATGTCGAAGGAACAACAGGGGCGATGAGATAGTTGACTATGGGACTGGAACACCAGAAAAATTCCCCGAGTTCTCCTAGATTACCCGTGGCTTGCCTTTTAGCGACGCTAATGATGTTCCAGTACTGTCCCATTGCGACTATGGAAGTGAAAGACAGGAAGAACTTATTATGATTTCCGTATGAAATGGCGTTGAAATTTCGTATTAAAGGAGTGAGTAAACCGGTGAGTCAACCTGAGTCAACCAAGATATTGATGTAGCGACCACGTTGCTATTCAATCTCTTTTCACGCGACGCGACGCGGGTAGCAGGACACCCTGGTGACATGTTCACTGAGTAACAGACTGGTCTACACACTCGATCAAAAGTTCTACCAGCAAGACCCCAACCTCAGCTGAAGAGTTCAAGTGCACAAAACGGACTGCATTGCTGTCTCTAGTAGAAAATCAAGGACACTGAGTACATTTTACGCTCAAGTAAGAGAGAGGCCTATTGAGGATTCTCGAGTGTCAATCCAAATACAATTTCCCCCTATAATCATCTTCAACGGCCAGCGCTTTCAACTTCGACACCACACCAGCAGTGATTTCCTTCCAATCTCCTTCATCACCGTTTTCTTTTTCATGAGCCGAGACGAGTGTTATGTCAATCCTATCTCCTGCCCAAGGTCCCTTGACAAGCCAATCACCTCCACGCATGGAAACAGAAGGATCATCGGATCGAGCAATAAGAGTATAGATGACCTGATCCATGTCCCTCGTCCAGGCGAGAGTCACATACTCGCGTTTCGAAAGGTTGCGAAGCATCCAGCGGTCCCCGGGCTGTGGGACAGGCATGAACTCTGACCGACGAGGTTCCACCCAACGCCTGAATCTGGTCTGATCATAGCATACAGCTTCCAAGAGTTCTTCCCAGAGATCCCTGTTCTCCTTGACTCTGATATCATTGAAAATGAAATCTGTTCTTGGACTGAGCGGCTCTGGGAAGTAACGGTACGCGATGTGGTAGAATGCGGTTCCGAGCTCGTCGCAACTGACTTCATTGAGCGTTAATTTTTCTTTGTCTTGCTCAGTAAGGACAGTCTCTGGCAAGGACCCAGCATAATCTCCGAGGAGAATGATACGGCTCCCAGCCCAGCTATCATGTTCCAATTTGGAGCAGAGAGAGCGGTAACGACTCTGTCCACTGACCTCCCACAAGAGTGTGCAAGTGAGAGAGAAGCAGAGCAGATGCAGATAATCTTTGCCAAGGTCTTCGGCGATAATTATCAGGAGCTCAACAGGGAGTGCGAGAAGAGCCGCCGAGGTGGTATTTGATTGCAGCCTATTCACAGCTTCAGCGTCAGCAAGACTACTCTTCAAATGTTGTATCGATTAATGACGAGACTCACCTTGAGACCAGTTTATGAATTTTAGTGCTCGTTTCGTGGCAACTGCTTTCGGGTTTGTATGTCGAAGGAACGACAGGAGCGATGAGATAGGGGACCAGTATGGGACTTGAATACCAAAAAAATTCGCCGAATTTTCCTAGATGACCTGTGGATTGGCAGTTATCAATGCTGATCAGATTCCAGTACTGTCCCATTGCGGATTTGGTGGTGAAAGAAATATGGACGAGTGGGAAACAGGAAGTGGCACCGGGGTGGCACTCAAGTTGGCGGCAGGAGTCAACGAAGACGTTTATGTAAGCACGATTGGTCATCATCTTCTCACGATGTGTATCATTGATGGACAAGTGTCCCTGGTCTTTCGCGGTTCACTCAAGGTTCACTTGTGCGAGGATCCTGCTTAAGTATCGTGTTACTTCGATTATTACGATCCAAGGTACGGGCAGCCAAAGTCTGAACGTCAAAGAAGAGATCGGAGGAACGAGCTGAAGAGGTTACGATACGCTACTTCTCGCTCAACGACCAGTATGTTCAACAAAAGGTCGGTTCTACTGGTACTCGGAAACAATCCTGGAGAACAGAGAGATTGACGAACTGTTGCATGCACATTCAACGCGGTGAGCATCCCGCGATTGTGAACATTCCTCGCCACTTCCTTTCCTCTTCCTGTTCATGGCCCAAGTAAAAACTTCGTCACCGCAGAACCTCTGTGGCGCTCTCCTTATTTGCATCGAACATACCAAGAATGTGCTGCGTCAAAAGTTGATCAACCCATGTTGTTCATAGTATGTTGATATATTGTCCTTTGAGTGCACGAAACGCACTGCATTGCGGTCTCTAGTATAGAAAAATCAAGATTACACAATGAGTACATTTGACGTTCGAAAAGTAAGACGGGCCTAATAAGTATTCTTGAGTGTCAATCCAGGTATAATCCTTCCCTATAATCATCTTCAACAGCCAGCGCCTTCAACTTCGACACAACACCAGCAGTAATCTCCTTCCAATCTTCCTCGTCGCCGCGTTCTTTTTCATGAGTCGAGACGAGTGTGATATCAATCCTATCTCCTGCCCAAGGTCCTTCTATAAGCCAATCACCTCCATGCATATCCACAGATGGATCATCAGATCGACCGATAAGAGTATAGATGACCTGCTCCATATTGTCTATCCAGGCGAGAGTCACATACTCTCGTTTCGAAAGGTTGCGAAGCATCCAGCGGTCCCCGGGTTGTGGGACAGGTATGAAATCACATGGACGAGCTAAGATCCAACGCCTGAATCGTTCGTCTTCATAAGGGGGACTGGTGAGTTCTCTCCAAAAGTTTCTATCCTCCTTGACTCTTCTATCATCCAAGACCAGGAATCGCTCTGGAGGGGGTAGCACTCTATAATAACCGAGCACGGCGTTGTAAAATGCTCTTCCGCTCTTGGGATCATCGAGAACGTCTCGCTCAGGTTTTATCTCTTGTAGATATTTTATGTCTTCCTCGGTGAGCAGGCCTTCCGGCAAGGTCTCAAGATAGTCTCCGAGGAGGATGACACGACTCCCGGCCCAGCTCTCGTGTTTCAGTTTAGAGTACAGAGAGCGATGACGAGTCTGTCCGGTGACCTCCCACAGGAGCGTACAGGTGAGGGAAAAGCAGAGCAAGTGCAAGTAATCTTGTTCGAGGTCTTCGGCAATGATTAGGAGGAGCTCGACAGGAAGCGCGAGGAGAGCCACCGAGGTGGCATTTGATCGTACTCTATACAAGTTCACAAGTTGGACGTCAACAAGAAGTTGAATCGATTAACGATAAAACCTACTTCGAGACCATCTCTTGAGACTTGGAGTTCTTTCCACAATGACTGTTTTCGGGTTTGGATGTTAATGGCATGGTGGGAGCGATGAGATAGTCGAGCAGTATAGGATGAGGATCCCAGAAAAATTTCCCGAGTAGTCCTAGATCATCTGTGGACTGCTTTTTGTCAATACTGATAATATTCCAGAACTGTCCTGGTTGCCAAGATGGCATTTTATTTGAGTTGGGTGGGTGAATGTGGTAGTGAAAGAAAGATATAGTTGAAGTGAAGCGCTTGAATTCCACCAAGTGGCAAGACGGTTATATAAGCACAATAGGTAGCCACGTTGTTAGAAACAGAATGGAATTTCAGCGGAACGAGCTACTGAGTTAGTGGAGAATGAGTTCGAGATTTGGTAGGCACTTGAATACTTTGAAAATGTGAGCGTGAATCGTGGTAGAGAATCGGTATAAAAACAAGCAGAGAATATACCGGAAATTTGAGACAAGCCCAAAACTTGACAACCGCCAATAAGTTGATACGCCGAACCTTCCACGGTTGGGCTGTAAATTTCCCCCTCAATCCGAAAATTCATCCTCGCGATCTTCTTCATCTGAAACGTCCCTCAATTTCTGCATGACACCATCCGTGATATCCTTCCACTGATCCTTTTCATTCCCATGTTCCTCTTCGTGGATCGAGACCAGCGTGATATCGATTCTATCCCCTGCCCAAGGTCCTCTGATGAGCCAGTCGCCTCCAGGCATGGAAACACTGGGATCGTCCGAGCGTCCTATGAGGCAGTAGATCATCTGCGTGAGATAACGCTTGCTGGACTTGGTCATGTATTGGCGTTTGGAGAGATTACGGACCATCCAGCGATCTCCCTCTGGTTTGGGAAGGATGAAATTTTCCCAGGTGAAGCAAATCCAATGGCCGAAGTGTAATGTGTATGCATCTCGTTCGAGTTCTTTTCGGAGTTTCATGTTGGCTCGAACTTTTTCGTTTGCGAACAACGGGGAGACTTGGTTTAGGGAGGGCTCATCGAAATCACGAGCGGCTTCGTAGAGAGCTGATCCGATTTCCTGATTTTGGCTGTCACCGAGCCCAAGTTCTTCGATGTCTTGAGCGGAAAGCATCGATGGAGGCAAGGTCCCAGCGTAGTCTCCGAGAAGAATGATACGACAGCCAGCCCAGCGATGTCGGTCGAGTTCGGAGGAGAGAGAGTCGTACCGAGCTTTTCCGGATAGTTCCCATAGCAGCGTACAAGTCATAGAGAAGCAGAGGAGATTGAGATAATCCTTCCCGAGGTCTTCGATGATAAGAAGTAAGAGCTCGATGGGCAGTGTAAGGAGTGCTGAAGTGGATGAATCTCTGTTTTTCGGTAGTACCGTCAGATTATGGATTTGGAAGTCGCGATCGACTAACCCTGTAACAGCTTTTCTTTTAATCTCTTCGAGACTGCCGATATCCGACTCGTATTTTTCGGAAAGACGCAGAGGCATGAGGCGATCCACGAGACGGGATGCATACCAGAAAAACTCTCCAAGCTTCCCCATATTTCCCATGGCTTCCCGGTGGTCGATGTTAATCAAGTTCCAGTATTGCCCCATGTTTTGTTGAGAGGTGGTAGGTGGGTGGGTAGACTGAGAAAAGAAGCGGCAAGGATTAGTGTTTTTATGTATACGCTTGAGCCAGGCGCGCTTACTTATCGAATTATCGATGGTAATCGTAAATCTACACGAGTTCATACTAACCGAGTGATATACATGCCGAAGCGCTGAAGCTGAAGTTCAAGGTTTCTTTGGAGCAGGAACTGGGTGTTATGGATGTTACATGAATAACATGAATAGTGTTCGAGCAGGCTGCACCCACGATACCTGGTTTTTTTTTCTGCAGAGATCACAGAACAGACTCCGTGAAAAAGAAGTATCCATTTCATCGTAGAGAAAGCTTTTAAAAAAGTCGTTCCACTGGCACTGGCTGCATGTTCTCCAAGATCACCAAGCTTTCGCACTCGGTCCACACGAGGCTATGTAGATGGGTTCAGCCTTCAGGAGAGCGCAAAGGTCCTACGCAACCGGTACGTACCATTTCACCCAGATCTTCGTCGACCTTGGTTTGCAAGCATTCCAACAGTTCGATTATCATAGGTTGTGCTGGGGCTCAAAAGAGAGAAAGAGAAGGTAGTCATCAGAGTGAATCGTGTGAGCATCCCACGTAAGCCCGATCAACTCGATAATCCAAACGTTTTTTCTTTTCACCTCTTGTCGTCCTCCGTCGTTCGTCGGTCAAGGTTCTTAAGTGAAGAAGCATTAACTTGCTTCTTTCGTGCCTTCTCTTCTCGCTGCTTACTCCGTTGTTAGAAACAGAATGATTTTCAGCGGAACGAGCTACTGAGTTAGTGGAGAATGAGTTCGAGATTTGGTTTAGACCTGGGGCCACCCTTGGATACATTGAAAAGGCGAACGTCAATAGTGGTAGAGAATATCCGAGAAGTTTGAGACAAGCAGCGTAACACTTGCCCGCCCGCCCATTCGTTGCGCTGAACCCTTTTACGGTTGAGCTGCAGTTTTCCCGTCATTCCGACAACTCAGCGTCCCAACCTTCTTTATCCTCAATTTCCCTCAACTTCTGCATAACATCAGCCGTGATATCCTTCCACTGATCCTTTTCATTCCCATGTTCCTCTTCGTGGATCGAGACCAGCGTGATATCGATTCTATCCCCTGCCCAAGGTCCTCTAATGAGCCACTCGCCTCCAGCCATGGAAACAGTAGGATCGTCCGAGCGTCCGATGACGCAGTAGATCATCTGTGTGAGATGACGCTTGCTGGACCTGGTCATGTATTCGCGTTTAGAGAGATTACGAACCATCCAGCCATCTCCTTCTGGTTTGTGAAGGATGAAATCTTTCCAGGTGAAGCAAATCCAATGTCGGAAGCGTGATGTCCTTGCACCTCGTTTAAGTTCTTTTCGGAGCTTCTTATTGGCTTCAACTCGTTCGTTTACGAACAAGGGGGAGACTTGGTTTAGGAAGGGTTCCGAATCGAAATCTTCAGCGGCTTCGTAGAGAGCTTGTCCGATATCTTGATTTTGGGTGTCGAGTCCTAGTTCTTCGATGTCTTGAGCGGAAAGCATAGATGGAGGCAAGGTCCAAGCGTAGTCTCCGAGAAGAATGATACGACAACCGGCCCAGCGGTGTTGGTTGAGTTCGGAGGAGAGAGAGGAGTATCGAGCTTTGCTGGATAGATTCCACAGGAGCGTACAAGTCATAGAGAAGCAGAGGAGATTGAGATAATCGTCCGCTAAGTCTTCGATGATGAGGAGTAAGAGCTCGATGGGGAGTGTGAGGAGAGCTGAAGTGGATGCTCTGTGTTTCGGTAGCAACATCAGATTATGGACTCGGAATTCGACTAGCCCTGGAATAGCTTTTCTTTTAGTCTTTTTGAAACTGACGATATCCGACTCGTATTCTTTGGAAAGACGGAGAGGCATGAGACGATCCACGAGAGGGGATGAATCCCAGAAAAACTCTCCAAGCTTCCCCATAACTCCCATGGCTTCCCGGTGGTCGATGTTGATGATGTTCCAGTATTGCCCCATTTTTTGCTTGAAAAGTGGTGGTAGACTGACAAAAGAAGCGGCAAGCAACTTTGTGCTAGTCATGGAATCGTGTGAGCATCCCACGTAAGCCCGATCAACTCGATAATCCAGTGCCACACGTTTTTTTCTTTTTGCACCTCTTGTCCGTCCTCCGTCGTTCGTCGTTCAGGGTTTTTCAAGTCAAGAAGCATTAACTTGCTTCTTTTCTGCCTTCTCTCCTCGCTGCTTTACTCGTTCCTCCTTCGGGTTCCTCTTCTTGGCCTGGCTTTCGCGAAACAAAAACATACAAAAAAGAAGGAAATCGATTTTTGAATCAAAGAAAAGTCGAAGGAAATGGCATCGCAGATATCTCAACAGTATGCCTGTGAGTTCTTGATATCTTCCGAAATTCGATTAGCTTTACTGAGACGGCAAACGTTAGACCGCGCACAAAAATCGCTGGCTCTAATTGGCCCTTCGCCAACTTACGAGTCTGTACCGGGTTTCATACCGCCTGGACCTGAAGTTGCGGCGAGAACGTACGCGTATAGCGTTGATGGAAGATTATACGCTTACGCACTGCCAACTTGGTGAGTGGCTCTGCTTGTTACTGTTTTCAGTTGAAACTAAACGATTGTCCCTCTCAGCGTGCGTATCTTCCAAGCTGAAGGTGCTCAGCTCCTCACAGAGCTTGAACTTCCCAACATCATCGAACTTTCCTTCTCCCCTCGAGGAACGTACCTATCTACCTGGGAACGCCCCATGAAGATCGAACCCCCAAAGACGCCTCTGCTCCTCAGCAACAACACAAAAACCTCCGCATCTTCTCTGTCTCCACCGCCGAGGAACTCGTCTCGTTCAGCCAAAAGTCGCAAGATGGCTGGGATGTCCAATACACGATTACCGAATCCCATGCGATCAGACTGGTGGGGCAGGAGGTTCAGGTGTGGAGGCCTACGCAGTGGAAGGAGGGGGTGGTGGCTAGGTTAAAAGTAGAAGGAGCGACAAAAGCTTCGGTTAGCCCGGGTTTGATGAATCCTGCTGTGGCCGTTTTTGTCGGAGAGAAGAAGGGGGCACCGGCGAGCATCAAAGTTTACGCTCTCCTCTCCCTTTCTCTTTCTCCTACTCCTCCTCTGCCCACTTGTCAAAAATCCTTCTTCAAAGCCGACAGATGTACTCTCAAATGGAACCCTCTTGGCACTCAGCTCCTCCTCCTCACCCAGACCGACGTCGACAACACCAACAAATCCTACTACGGCGAAACGTCCTTGTACGTCCTCAGTGCCGCCGGGAACTTTGACTGTAGGGTAACGTTGGACAAGGAAGGACCGATCCATGATTTCGCATGGAGTCCCAACTCGAAAGAGTTTGGTGTCGTGTACGGGTACATGCCTGCAAAAGCTGTGCTGTTCGACCAACGGGTCAGAGCTGTACACGATTTCGGCTCTGGACCACAGAACTACATCTCATTCAACCCCCAAGGCAGGCTCCTCGTTCTCGCTGGCTTCGGTAACCTCGCAGGCAAGACCGACGTCTACGACCGTCGGACACTGAGCAAACTCTGCACCATCGACGCCCCGAACACCTCCCACTGCGAATGGAGCCCAGACGGCCGCTTCCTCCTCACCGCCACGCTCAGCCCACGACTCAGAGTCGACAACGGGATCAAGATCTGGTACTGTACCGGCCAACTCGTCCATGTCCAGCTCATCGAGGAGCTATACCAAGTTTCGTGGAGACCTATCCCCGTCGACAACGTTCCTTCGTTCCACGCCCAAGGTCCCGTGGGTGGACTCGCACCCCAGCCGCATTCGTCCGTAGCAGAGTACTACCAGAACCAAAAAGGCGGATCGGCCACGCCTGGGGCGGGGATGGACGGGACACCGGTGAAGCCTGCAGGGGCGTATAGACCGCCTGGGGCACGAGGGAACGCGACCCCGGCGATATTCAAACGCGAGGACGAGGGTGGGACGCCATCTGGGGGGAACACACCGTCGAGAGGGTATAGTCGGAGTCCGGCTCCGCCTGGGTCTGCGTCGTCGGTGAATGCGCCCCAGTTGGGGTATGGACAGGGCAGAGGAGGGAGGTATGTTCCTGGGGCTCCGCCACCGCAGAAGAATGGGAATGAGACTCCGTCCAGGCCTGGGTCAGGATCTTTGGGTAGGCAGGGGAGTCAAGGTCAAGAGGGTCAGCAAGGACAGGGAGGGAGAAAGAGGAACAAGGGTGGGAAGAATAAGGATAGGGAGAATAAGGGCGCTGGGAAGGAGAAGGAAATGGAGAAGCAGGAGGAAAAGAAGGGAAAGAGAGGAACGGACAAGGACGACAACAACAGCCCAAAAATCAAAATACCCATGCGAATGGAAAGAAACCCGGTTCGATTGATCTCAACGGAGTGAATAACGGTAAAATGGCCTCTGTGAATGGCAAGACGACTCCGGGGCTTACACCGATCGATACTTCGACGTTGACTCCGGTCACACCTGGATTGGATAGTGCATTGGATCCGATTGCGAAGAAGGTTCGGAATTTGAACAAGAAGGTAAGGTCTTTTGATGGTCTATCTATCTACGTGAAATATTTACTTGTTTCTCGTTACAGATCAAGGCAATTGAGGAGCTCAAAGAGAAAGCGAAGCGGGGAGAGAGACTCGAGGCGACACAGATGAAGAAAATTGAGGGCGAGGTGGAGATCAGGAAGGAGCTTGCGGCGCTAGGTCAATCTGCTCCTTTGTAAGATCTACTCCTCACACACACACGAATGTCCTTTGTGTTTGGCACCCTTCAAGTTCGTACACACTCAAGGGACTTGATTAATGAAAGAGATGACCTATAGATTTTCCTTGAATAATATATCTCTAATCTCCAATACCTCCCTCGCTTTGACTACTTGCCCCTCCGCTGTGCTTCTGTATCCTTGCTGTCTTCTGTCTACGCTATCTCTATTCGAACCTTTTTCTCATCTACCGTTCGCGATTGTACGCGGCTCAAAAGCGCGTATGTATTGCTACAGCCCAGCTCATCATCATCTAGACAACCACTGAACTCACTCAGGTCACAGCGATAGCGGTGAGTTTCGACATGATTATACGTTCAAGAGCGCGCTACGCAGTGAAAATAGCGACGTTTGTCTCCTGCGAGACACTGAGGTACTATTATGATTTCTCTATAAATTGTACTACAGGTTCGAATAATGGCGTCTCTGCTGTAGACAAAGTAGTAGGAGATTCGATCGGTGTTGCGACAGATGCAGGATCTGTAAATGCGATAAATGGAGGTGGAGGCGGGTATAACGGATAATGTATACTTTCGAGGATGGTTGCAATAAGACTAACGTACCGTAATGCAAATACAAGCCTCAGATAAAGGCCTAGAGAGAGAGTACTTCAGAATACAGCCACAATCAGCAGGGTAAGACCGACATCGGAAACCGTAGAGAGCGAGTCATGGATCTGGAGCTGAAACGCCTGATAGTATAACCGACGAGAGAAGAAAGTTTGGAACTTGGAAGACCACTGGCGAAAGTCCTCAAAAGCGAGGTAGGACCAAGGTCAAAAGGCTCTGCAGAAGAACAAGGAACTTGGGAAGCGAGGTGAGAAGTCTCGGAGCGGAGGATCGAATGTCATTTTCGTTAGATGGTTGGACACGAAAGGACTTGTAAGAAGGTAGTTGACGTTGAAGTTGAAGACGAGGAAGGTATTGAGAGATAGTCAAGGGTTGCCATTCCTCGAGTCAAGGGTTGCCATTCCTCCTGCATTCCTCGAACAATCGGAAAACAAAAGCGCTCAACTGACATAATTCTGATTTCTAATACTTTCCCACGTCTATCTACGCTGACGCGAAAGGATAATCGATGTATCCCTTTCCACTCTCGTCTCCTCCATAGAACGTATTTCTATCATATTCAGACAATTCAATTTTATCCTTCAGCCGTAAAGGTAGATCAGGCTACAGATTAATCAATCAGTATCTTGAACTACGAGGTCCATTGTCAAAACACTCACGTTCGATATAAACTGCCTTCCAAACGCAACCAGCAAGCCCTCTTTCTCAGCCAGCTTCAAAGCTGAATCGCGCGTAAACCCATCTGCGGCAACCACTGGTCGTGGGAACCAAGCATCCAGGAAAACCTCGTTAGATTCTTTAGGATCATCGAGAGCCCGCGATTGGATAAAGTGAAGGTACGCGAGATTAGGATGCTTCTCTTTCAACTGGGAAATGAGGTATGCAAACGTTGGAATGGGGTCTTTCATGCCCATATCTTCAATACCTTATTAGCAAACAGATCACATCTTCAACGAAATCCTCACCTTGGTCTTTGCTCCACGGACTCAAACGAATCGCAGTCTTTTCCTCACCAACTACTCTTGCAACCGCATCTACAACTTCCAATGCATATCGTACCCGATTCTTTATACTTCCCCCATATTCATCCGTACGATTGTTCGAAACATCTTCAATGAACTGATCAATCAAGAATCCATTCGCACCATGCAGTTCCACCCCATCGAAACCTGCTCTATGTACTGCGTTCGCTGCAGCCTGTGCGAATTGCTCTATACTGGCTTGGATCTCCTCAATGGACATCTGTCGTGGGACTTCGCCTCCTGCCATGGGTATGTCTCCGGCACCAACGACGTCGTATGTCGCATCATAGGATTTTATGACAGATAATTGCGCCGCGCGTCCCATTGCTGCTATCTGGAGATAGATATAACTTCCCTTTGCGTGCACCGCGCCCACTACCTGATGAACCAATCAAAATGAAATCATTAACCATTTGTCGGATACAATGAACGAGGCAAAATCGTACCTCTTTCCACGCAGCTATCTGCTCATCAGACCAAATGCCTGGCAGGCCAGGAAATCCCGTAGCCCTAGGACTGATCACGGCGCCCTCAGAAATCAAGAACGTTCCGGGAGTACTCGCGCGCTGGGAATAATATTCTTTCACTACTTTGAGTATCGAAGATGTCTTCGTCGTTCGGAGTCTCGTCATAGGGGCCATTACCACCCGATGTTCGAGTTGCATGTTGCCAACTCTGATTGGGGAGAAGAGTTTGGATGCACTGAGGGGTGTAGTAGACATCTCTGATCTCGAGTGGTTGTGTTTGAAAAGGCTGGAGAATATGCTGGGTAACTGGTGCGGTTTAATTCTAGTGTCCGCCTTTTATAGACATTTGCTAGTAGAGGGACGAGTCTTCGTGGCTTCCAGGTCTACGCTTACCAACCCAACATGAAGAGCCTGACAACTGTTTCCTGCTCACTAAGCCTAATATTTGTTTGTCGAAATATTCGCGATAGTTTCGGGATATGGACCATGGTTATGATTTGTAAGTCGAATCGTGGAGACTCGATACCGTTGAAGACGAGCTACTTCTGCACTTCTCTCCAGGGGCTCGAATTCAAAAAGCCTAAGGGCCTATTCGGATGCCCGAGGTTTTTTAAAAACCGTCAAATATTTCCATTTTAGGTAGCATTTTCACGACCTTAGTTACCGTTAATAAAATTATTTGACCGACGAAAAACCTTGACTGTTCGGATGGTCCGTCGCATCAAAATGCCATCGATAGCAGTATGTGGGCATTTCGGCGCAGATTTTGCTCATTTTTTTGCTTTCTTTCTTCATTTCCCCCATCTTCTTTCATTCCCAATGGCTGCTTCTGCTCCTTCAGGCCCTGCTCCAGTCTCTAATGCAGTTGTTCTCACATCTGAGACTCCTGATCTTGGTGCTCAATGTGTTTGGACTCAACAAGTTGATGATTCCATCACTAATTACCTTGATCAAGTCAAGAAGGAGCAGAACCGCACCCGGAATGTCTTTCCTGCAGCTGTGTGGACTTCTCTTGGGCAACATCTTGTAGCTCTTGGACATCAGAGCTATACAAATGAGCAGCTCAGAGATCGTTTGCGCTTTGTGAGTATATTCTCTTGTAATTTTTGCATGTACTGAATTGATCACAGATTATGAAGCACAACCGTAGCCTCAGTCATACCACAGTGATACCAGCAGCCCCAGTTCCAGATAGTTCCCTATCTTCTACTCAAACTGATATCATTCCTCTCTCTACCTTCACATCTTCTGCTGTCTCTGCTTCTCCTATGTTGTCTGTCCCAGATCGTGCTGCTTGGAATTTTTCTTCTGAGGCAGCTCTTATTGCCTTTCTTGTAAAGTCCAAGGAGGATGGTCTCATGTCAGAGAACAATTTTAAGAACAAGGTCTACACACAGGCAGCTACTCATCTTGTGACATTGGGATTTAACTTCAAGAGTGCTCAAGTGAAGTCCCGATGGACCCGTGTATGTTTTTTTGTTCCAATAAAATTTATTGAGCCTCACATATTATCAAATCCGATCTAGTTCAAAGCTGAGTTCAAGATCGTCGCGAAGCTTCGAACTTTGTCAGGTTTTGGTTGGGATCATGCCCGCAGTATGGTGATCGCAACTGATCAAGTTTGGGAAGCCTATCTTCAGGTTAGTGTCAACTATAGCTATTTGTTAATATTTTTAATTTGATTTGTAATTAGGGACATTCGAAAGCTCGCCCTTTTCGCAAAAGCCCTTTCCCTCATTATGATGATATTGCTGCTATGGTCGGGCACAGTGCCGCCACGGGAGTGATGGCTTTGTCTTCTGAAAACTCAGCACAGAATCTTCAGCATGAGGATTCCGAGTCTTCAGGTGACAATGATGAGGAGGATAAGTCGGATTCGGACTCTCCTGATCCCAATCCCAAAGCCTCCAAGGTATGTAATATTTTTCACAGTCAATGCTATATTAATTCCAAAATATTTCAATACAGAAACGTCATGCTATTCCTCCCGTTACACCTGCTCGAAAGCGGGTTCGCACTTCTGCTAGCGCTCAGGCCCTTGAAAGCATGTCTTCTGCAGTCACTACGTTGACAGATGGACTTGCGAGTGGTTCATTGCTCGCACTTCCTAGTACTGACTCGCCAGCCAAGAAGCGAGAGGCCTTTGATGTTGTACGTGCTGAAGAAGGTCTGTCTCCGTATTCTCTTGCCAAGGCTCGTCGTGTTTTCCGTGGAAGTGGTGAACTTGCACGGGAATATCTGAGCTTTGATTCCACAAAAGAAGCAGAGATCTCTGCTCGTCATCTTTGGCTTGTGGATGAAATGGAAAGGGTTTAGTTCATATTCACTCCTTTTGATATCATTGATCATTTTTAATATAGGCTCATTTAATTAACTACATAATAGTCGCTCTTTACCGTATATACTTGGGAAAGTTTAAAGTTGTTACTGTGTTTTGGAATAACATGTTTATTCAATCAAAGAAAGTGGGTAAAAATGAAAGTAAGTTTTAAGAAAAGGAAAGGTATATGGCAAGTATTCAAACTTGATCAAACAAGTCCACGCCGATGGATTTCCTCCAAGTAATCCGACCACATCTTCTCTGCAATTTGATCACGAACTGCAGAGGCATGTGCAATCTCCTGTCTAGAAATCCCAGATGCAGCCTGGGGACCATCTTCATGGGAATTGGATACCAGGAGTTCACGTACTGTTGGAAGTTGGAGTGGAGTCGTAGGAGGATCATTAAAAATGATGAAGTTATGGAGAACAGCAATAGCCAATGGAATAAGGCTCTGAGTCTTGAGAGTGTACTCAGAACATTCCCGTACGATCCGCCACCGTCTTTTGATAACTCCAAATATCCGTTCAATAACATTTCGGAGCTGTGCATGACGCAAGTTGAATAGCTCTTCTTTGTTACATGGACTGATAAATATTGAAAATATCACATGAATATCCATGGAGATAGCTATGATCATGACATACCGAACAGCAGCAGCTTCCCATTCCTTCAAATGATAACGGATATTTCGATATGGCACAAGAAGTTTATCGCAAAGTGGAAAACCTGCATCAGCAACATAAAACTTGCCATCAGGAATATTGAAACCTTTGCTAGTGGCCTCCTCGAATAGATAACCATCAGCAACACTACCTTCCCATCCAGAGAGCACATATGTGAAAACCATATCCCAATCACATGCTGCAAGAACATTCTGGGACAAATTTCCAGAGCGATCACGATAGGGAAACCGCATAGAGGCAGGAGGTCGGATGTGGATATGACTACCATCAAGAGCTCCCAGGCAGTCCTTGAAATATGGAAAGAACTTTGGGTTCTCGGAAATTACTCAATGCACAGTATCTGGTTTGGGAAGGCATATGTATCTGGCACGGAATGTGTCAGAGACCAATGCATTGAGAACATCATGAAAGTTTCTACAAAATGAATGATCATCAATTACCAGTTATTTAGGAGTAAAGAAACACACCGAGAAACTGTTTCAAGGCTTCGCTGAAATCTCTCTGCAACTTTACGGACAGAGAGATTGGTGACAGATTGAAAAAGAAATGTAGCAACCATTTCCTTGATGTCAACAAAGCGACGCCCCTTTAATCCACCTTCTTTCTGAAGTTCTCTCTTCAACTTCCGGAATACATGCTGCTGAACTCCCAAAGTGTACAACATGCGCTCCGAGTGCCCCTGTTCAAGCTCTGCAACCCATTGAGCACCAGTGAGACTAGAGGTATGATAAGGCTCAGGATTTAATTGCTTGTACATCACTGAATGAGCACCTGCAACAGCAGTTACAGTAGTGATCACAGCAGCAATCAGAGCACATCGACGACGAGTTTGAGCTTGAGAATGAGAAAGAGAATGAGGAGGTTGATTGGGAGGTGCTCGGGACCTTACCATCGATGGTGGTAGCACGGTTACAAGCACTGTGCAGCCTCATGTACTGTGCATGTATATTTGCCGGAGTTCCGGCATTCTCGCGGCACTTTCAAAGTTGACGGTTTTCAGAAATCGGTATATTCTCACACTCGGCTAATTCTCTACTAGTAAAAAAGTTAACCGTTACATAAAAAACCTGTGGCATCCGAATGGAACCTAAAATGGGAAACAAACTGCGTTGTTGCGAGACGTAGACTGAATAAGTAAGCGAAACCAAATTTTCCAATCTAATGAGTTCAATCAGATTTTTCATAGATAGAGGTCCAGCGATGGGGGAAGTGATAGCTCTGAGACAAAAGAGGGACGCTATGAGGGTTGCCTAGTCACTACTGAGCTACACGGTCGCTCACTCTCTTTACTTGAAAGCCAAGTCAACGGAATTTGAGCTATATTCGCACCTTTCTCTTTTGCCTGATCTATGAATCACTCAAGTCTCTCTCTCTCTTTTAATATACTTAGTGATATTGAAGATCACTGACCGCCCAATTATCTTTCGATCTCTCGGTCTCGTATCCTTTCAGCTGCAGCTTTCTGTGTCGAAAAAGCTGCAGCACGCAGTTAGCGGACCCCAATCATACACTGGATGTTACATACTTAGATTAGTTTTGCATCGACTCAGGCAGGGGAAAGGTTGTCAGATTCAGAAAAGGAGGAACAGGATTGTGGCTTACATTGAAGCACGTCGATACTCTAGCTGTAAACGCTCAAGCTCAAGCTCAAGGCTGGCTTTCACGCTGGCAAAAATATGCTACATATCAGCTAAAAGCTAAGTAAGATCTGGAACCTAGAGTGTGTAGCCTAGTACAAACCTTCCGACTTCCATAGAGTTGAGTTTGAGTAATCAGACAAGGTGATCGAAGATACTGAGCTTGCAGAGATGCCAGTTATGTTGTGTAAGAATGCAAGATTTGACTGTGTAAATACGATCGCAAGTCCCAAGCATGCACAGTACGCGGTACACAACGCTGTCAAGCGTATGGCATTGTGCAGAATTTTGTTGGACTTTGACAATCGCAGTGTTCAGCGCATTCAGTCTTATACCAATTATATGCATCGCTGACGATGCTAAAAAATCTTCTGCAGTGTCGTTTACTCGAAGAGTTCTTGTAGGCAACGCACGATCATGAAGTTTGAACTCTACTGGACGGTGTATTCTAAATCGACCTTCAATACACAGATGAATACTAGAAGAATGCTACGATGACCCCAACATCATCCCTAGCATATACGGTTAGAAGTAGCATCGCTGGTCATGGAAGAAAAGACCCTACCTATACCTCCTTGCTCTCGGATACCCTAAACTGAGTAAAGCTTCTGTCAGATCCCCATCCGCACCTCCAAGCGCGTTTCTCGTCAGATGCGCCGCGGCACTATCGTCTTTGTTAACAAATCGTTTTTGAGCATGCCACCAAGGATAATAAGGCGTCTTATCGTTCTTGTCCGCGGCAGAATCCTTAGGAAGAGATATCTTGAGAGGAAGCTGGTCGCGAGTATAGACTCTTTCACCGCCGCTGAGATCTTGTGAGCGGGAACTGATGGATTTGTTTTGGATCTTGGGGAAATCCTTTGATGGATTATCGGTGTACACCACATTCGAATTGGTGGAGAGCCACAGCCCTACGAGGCCTACAGCTTCTTCGGAGGTGAGACAGTCCCAAAGACCGTCAGATGCCATGATGAGAAAGTCACCCTTTTGTATTTTGGTAGCGGTTATTTCGGGTTCGGCTGTAGAACAAGCACTTGATTTGACATTGACTGTAGTAGAGCGAGAGACAAGCGTACCGGTCAGATACGGCGGAGTCTTCATGTTTTCCCTTACCCTATCTCCGAGATATTTTTCGTATAACTTTTCCTGAACTTCGATACTCCACTTGTATGCAGCATCTCCAAATGCTCTCGCCATTCCCCATCCCATCACTCGTCCGTTCTTCACCACCTCTTCTCCAGGGTGTTCGTTTTCCAAACGTCTCACCTCGTGAGGATTATGAGCATTCTGGTCGTGAGATAGAATTTGGACCTCGTATTTCACCGTCATTCCATTGTCGCTGCCGTTGAGAGTATGGATTTTGCGTCCTAGGACAGCTCGTGAGTCCCCTGTGAGCGCCACACGCAGGACCTTGGTATCAAGATCGTATATAGACATAAGAGCGCAGGAGCCGGAGTATGCATACCGGAGAGAACGAACGGCATTGGTTTTGGACTCGTTAGGGGAAGACAAGACTTCGGTCGGGTCAATGAGAGCGTCATCGAATTCTTTGAATGCTTGTTTGATGGTGTCAGTGATGATATCGTCTGCTGGATTCGAGCTATGAGTTGTTGAAATAGAAGGAGTGATGTTGTTCGAGGGAGCGTTGTCACTGTAGGAGTCGTGTAGATCGATGAACCCAGAAATGTCTGAAGTGTCTTCGTACTGAGAAGGAAGCTCAGATAAGGCTCTTGCGACATACTCGATGAGATTATCACAGAGGATATCACTCATTGCTGGTCCGTTATGGCCGTCGAACAAAGCAAGGTAAGAACGTCGGTCGTCTGGGGAATCGGAAGAGTCTGGGAAGTATACAGCGATTGAGTCTTCGGACTCTGGATTTCTAGTCAACGTGGGGAATAGGTGAGTATTGGACAGTAAATGAATCAAGACGTTGGAAATCACGGAGGAAACGTCACTCACGCGCTCACAATTAACGCATCGCACCTCTTGATTCCTGTCCTGTTCGCCGGGAACCAGATTGGCCCAGAAGATAGAACTTTTTCAGAGATACATTCTTCGTCTGTCCATCGTGGCCTCTTGAACTTTCCCGATCCTCCAAGACCTTTCCCGTCCAAATTTTCTTCATCGTCGAGGCCGGAATCGCAGAGAATAACACTTAGACTGGTTTTCGATGAACAGGCATAGTCGATTCCGCTGCGGGCCACGGCTAAGCTTGTCACAAAAATTAGCGTGGTGGAAATGCCTACTGCTGTCAGAGTTCGGGTCGTCGCTAACGATGGTGATGAGGAAAACCTCCGTTTCTTGGGTAGTAATTGGCGGCATAAAGCTGCACGAACAAATTGCTGCATGCAGCTCAGCTCGGTAGAACAAGATAACAGAACTTCGGAGATTTTTGGGGCGTGATGCGATTTGTGGTCAAGAACAAGTAGTGTTTCGGGGCTCGGCTGCAATGGTCCGGAAACCCTGAATCAGCGCTCAGCCTGCGCTTGCCAACAGCGCTGATTTTCGAACTTCTTCGACTTGAGATTATGTGTCGCAGTGTATATGAACGCACCAGGACCTCGGAAGCTCCTGCAGAACCCCGCCCGGCTGAAGCGTCTGAAGTACGCTATGTTTTCGCCCCAAAGTACGCTAATTCGGAGAAGGATAGTCACGTGAAAGCCAAAAATCGCTACAAATTCGCCAAAAAATGGTGAAAAAATCGCCGACAGCATTTTCGATGTGAATTCCAGTGCAAGAAGCGATAGAAGAATCGCTGGCTGGCATGACATCGGAGAACCTACGTCCACATCTGGTATAGAGAGGCCTAGATCTCAGAAATTTTGACCTCGAAGTACAGTACGCTAAATCGGACAAGGACTGACCTCTTTCCGGTCTCAAGTACGCTAATTCTGGCCATTTCCGGACAAGGAAAATGCCAAAATCGGGCCCTCAAGTACGCTAATTCGGGCGGGGTTCTGCAGGAGCTTCCGAGGTCCTCACCTTCAAAGCGATGAAGCCTGTCACCTTTTACAGTGTATGTGCTTGAACCTCAGAACCTCTCCTCAATGAAAGGTGAATGTAGTAGCAACTTGGGCAATTGAAATTTCAGGCCTCAGGATGTGACTTCAGTCTCAACTTGATCAGTCAGTCCGCACCTGTGATGTGCAATCATTGCACAGCCATCTGAGCATGTTATCGTGAGAGAGTACACTTTTCGGCCGAAACGTCCTGAGCGACTTTCTGGCTCTTGTTGCAATCTCGATCTTCGCTCTCTTCCACTCTCAACGTTTGACGGACAAATGACATGACGACGACTTCAGTAGAAAAGAACTACATATACTCCACTGTCACTCAGGATCTTCGTATGATCTTCATCTTCCTTGTTTGGCCACCATGTGCAGACATAAAGGGCACATTCGTCAAGGCGCACTTCTCTTCAACACTCCCCATTCCATCCGTTTACAACATGCTTACGTGCAACCCCGCTCCTCGTCCCAACTTTATTGCGTCGTGTGCCGATGGAGAGGTTGTGTTTTTGGCCTAGTATGTCTTTCTCTCTGAACATGAATTCATACTCACCGGTGTTCTCAGCCCGCGTTTCGAGTCTACCATCCGTGTACCACCTAACCAGATATTCAGATTGATCAGGACCGGGGCGCTCAACATTCGCTGTTTTTGCGATAGGACAGCATCTGCGTTTCAAGTGACCAACAAGGATAGTGTGCTGTATGAGCAATTCGTCACGATGTGCAAGCGAAAAGATTGTAAATACTTCGGTGCGTTGTGTCTAAATTCGTTGTTGGCATTCTTGCTCACTGCTGTTCTCTAGTAAACCTGTCTGAAGCGTATCATGATGCCTCCTACCTTAGACCTGAAGGCACCCATCGTTTGACTGACCCAGCTCTGCACGTCACACCTCCTGACAACAATCCTTTGACTTCTTCGAACCGCAACACTCGTTCGTCGAAACTGCAACGCGTCAAGAAGACAACTCGCTCCTCACGACCAGCGGTGAGGGGAGTGGCCGCGTTCTCTGGGTACGGTACAAAGAGTAACCCAATCAATTTGGAACAACGTAAGTTCTACATGCTATTCTGTATAGTCTAAGGTCCTAATTTTTTGTAGCCATTCGTGACCTCGGCACCATCGAATTGTAATGCTCACCTCGTCTCTTACAAAACTCCATAGATGTAAATTAGGATTGGGAAGGAATCAGGAAGCTTGTAAATATTGCTGTAGATAGAATCTGCGTGTACTTCTCCGAAGGAATTCAAAAGTTGCTTGATTTATTCCGGTGTCGTTGAGATCTCACATCAATCGGATAAGAATGCCTCTTTGGTTCGCTTTCTCTACTGCTCCTTTATTACAGCCTTCCCTCGATGCAGAGCTATGTAGAGTCTCTAGAATGGCCCTACCTGTAAACCGTGGTGACCTCAAGAAACTCAAGAGGAGAGATGCATTGTACACTTTCCAAGATGGCATGCTTAATGCCATTCCTTAGTACGTACCTTCATAAAATTACAGGAGTGATATCATTCGAGCATCTTTCTAGTCCTCGAAGAATAGATGGCACACTGGAATTGCCCTCGGAAGTCTGGACAGTACTTACAGATGGCACAATCACCCTGCGCTGCTTTCATCGCAAGCGCGTCCTTGTGAAACCCAAGGGGGGAAACATGAAAGGACAGGTTTGCGTAAAGTGTCCTCTCAACTTGTTCGAACAGTGCAAATACAAATGTAGGGTTATCCCTGATTATTTTCTATTGGTACTTCTCACAACATAAAACGATAGTAAACATTAATGCAGTTCACTCACACCTCTCTTCACTTGAACCGCTTCTGAGCCATTCTCTTCCATCTCCTGCTTCATCTCCAGTTTCAAATTTTTCCCCCTCTTTTGATGAAAACCTGTTCTTCGTTCCTCATTTCCACAACTTCTCCCCACCTCTACACCGAGATTGCACTAACAAAGGCAAGTCAAACCTTTGCTTTTGTCATATGTGCTCAAATTTCCATCTTAGAACTGATCGATTGGGTCAAAAACTTGAGTGACGGTGTTATTGATGAAGATGGAACACTTGATTATGATGAAAACGGTGTGTACCTTGTCATGATCTTAAATGCCTTTTGGATTCAAGAGATTCTGTTCCATAGAAACAAGTCTTCGTGTCTTCACTCGTTCATTCAAAGAGACTGCACTGCTTGTACACCGGGCAAGAGCAAGGCTTTTCCCTGTTGACGGACGCGGCCCACTGGGTATGTTTGTCATTCTCTAGCAAGTACAACCTACCAGAACATGTTTTCTAGTTGCGCAAAGATATCGTAGCAGTGCTTTTACACTGGCTACTCGTCTTATTGCTGAACGACGCGCAGATATGAACATGTTTGATTGTGAGTCCCTAAACCATCTCTGTACATCATTGGCTCACTGAAAGACTTACAAGATCTGCTCACTTATTTTGAGACCCACAAGGATCAAGTATATATGGGACCAAACAATCAGATTTCATTTCCCTTGCCACCCGTTTCACTTGTCAGTACATAGAGTAGGATACGAATCAAAATAACAATGCTCATTTTGCTATTGAGAGGGACCAGTTGAACATCATGAGACACTGCGAGACTGAACAATAAGGTTGTATGAGTGCATAAACCATTGACCGGAGTGAGTACGAACACAGACGTTGGGACCAGAACCGAGACCAAGCCCCATAAACTGTCTAACGTTGGAAAAGTCGATTTTGTAAAGGGACGTGTCTCCTTCTCCTTCCTCTCCTTCCTCTTTTGCTTCTGCTGCTTCTTCCCTTGCTGGTTCGACGTGGCGTTCTTCAACGGTACAGCTACGAGTGGATTCAGAGGCGGGGGTCGATGTCAACATCGAGTTGGAGGCATTGGGGACAGGCTGTTCAGAGAGGAACGTGATTGTTTTGAAGTTGTCCCGGCGGATGAGGATCTCATCTCGGACTGGGGGAAACCTTTATCAGTAAGTAAGGACGGACGGACGGACTCCCCCCGAGAAGAGAAAAGAAAAGAAAAGAATGGGGGATGGTTGGTGTATCGAGGACAGATAATTCGGAACAGACGGGTTGGGCGACGAGGTTGAGGTTGAGGCGGAGGATGACGCGAGCAGACTGCCAGCTGTGGGTTTGACTAGTCCTTTTCAAGGTATAGCGGCAGTAGACAGAGATCTAGAATGACCGATATACATTGCCGGAGGTGAATGAGATGACGAGCGCGTGGAGGTTGATGAGTCCCTACGCGACTTTGAGAACGGGCTCGGCGAGGAGACATCCTTCCGAGGGCCCAAGACAGGAAACCCGTTAGGAGGAGAAGCAGGAGGTGAGAACGATGAGGAGGCTGTCGCATCATCTTGAACAGGGTGAGGTTCCGGGAGTGCGGTGACAGCTAGGAATGTTTGGACAAGGCGAGAGCTGATGATGTTTTCCAAGCCAGTCTGGGAGTAGTCATCTTCAAGTAGAGACGGTGTTTTATATGGTGGCTCGAGGTTGCTTGCTTCTGAAAGATGAGTTGGAGGAGTAAAGATGGAAGCCAAAGACGTCGTTCTGTTTCGTTGAGGTCTCAATGTGGGTGCAGAACGACCGACGGTGGCCGACTTTTCCTTTTCCTTTTCACTGAATCTCGAGCTGGCTCTCTTTCTTCCCTCATGAATGTCAGGTACACCGTTGAACTCGCCATCCTCTGACCTGGAGGTTCGGACAGTGACGACGGAAGCGGTGGAGATCCTCCTGGTGCATTTACGGGTGGGTATTGTGTCTAAATCGTCTGCTGCATGACCGTTTGTGAGATTGGAGAACTCGGTTGGTTTAGAAAGAGCAGAGGTTAATGTGTCGCGAGCGGGAAAGGGAGTGAGGTTTCGAATTTGGATTGAAGATATGTGGGCGATGCGACGCTAGGGGATGAATGAGTTGGAAATGAGGTAGGGCATGTTGAGAGAGTACCTGAGGTAAATTATAGTCGAAACGATCTCTAAACGGAACTGGTTTCTCGAAAGACATTTAAGAATGGAACCTAGTACGGTAAACAACACAACGCATGCAACTTGTAATGGAGGCTGAGGTTGCGTTTGAGGATCTGGCACGGTTGAGCTCGTCGAGGCTTCCTCGAGATCAGTGATGTTAGCAGCTGATGTCGTCGTGGGTGGTAGACTCCAGTAGGAAATCAGTGGACAAACGAAGGAACAATGACCCAAGAACAGAGCCGATGCGTCGCTGGAGTCATGCTCTGCGCCTCTAGGACGGTGTGCGTATCTGCTCTGTGAGGGTCAAGCACAACGTTCCCAAAAGAATTCCTCCAGTCTTTGCAAACGCATCGTTCTGGTGAAGGTGCGTTAGTCAGCGCAGGCGACAAAAAACCTGGATTCAAGAACGCACCATTTCAGATAACTTGCACCTCAAATCTTGAGCTTGCTCGCCAACAGACAGACATCGTAAAGCTCAGCCCGAACTTGGTGTCAGCCGAAACCCTTGATGGGTGGGTTTATGATTTTGGGACACGTATCGCTTTGATGAGTTTCGAAGTTTCAAATGACATGCTCTATTGGTCGACACCCGGGAGCGAGCGCGCAAAACCAGAGCATGTCAAATGAACAGTGGAGGCAAACACGGGAAAAGCATTGATGGCCCATGGGCGTCGTGAACAAAGATCGAGTTCCCGGGTAAACTAACATAACTGCAAAATTTCACACCAGCTCAGGGAAAGGCAACTGTCAATTCAGTCAATAGAATAGAAAGTATGTACAGAAATCTGTCAGTAACATCACCGAACGAGTACAATTTACAGCGTCCCGTTAGAAGACTTTCGAACTTGTGTTTTCTCTGGTGAGGGTTGAAGTAGAGTTCGACGCTGTCGTTTTGGAGGTGGAGTTCTGCATTCCCTATTCTCCAAGCCATTGAGAAGACAAGCAAGAGATGACGATTCGGCACTTTGCACGTTCGAAGAATTTTCGTCAGACATATGGGCCCGAACTGTTGAAATGCGCTGCGTAATGCTCTGCGTGACAGTGTAGAGTTCGTCGAGTTGTGATGAGTCTGTAGGGAGGCTAAGGATGTCAGAGAGGAGATTGTCGATCCCATGGAAGCGCGGTAAGAGTGAACCAAGCTCTATGTGAAGCTTGCTATGTCTTTGTTGCTCTACAGACGCTTGCTGGTTTGCTTGAGTGTGTAGAGCTATAGCAGCCTCTACAAGATGAGCGCGAGACTGTAGCATGTAAGAAAATGTTAGTACAAGAACATCAACGCTAGCAAAACTTACCATGACAAGTCCCATTGAAAGGTTTTCTTCTTCATGAACATCTTCAAACTCGCCGCCCTCGTCTTTGACCCCATCTCCGTTATCCAACATCTCACTCAAATCGACACCTAAGGCACCGTCTCCCAGTCGATCCCCCAACGTAGTGTTGTCGGCACCCATGGCTTGCAAGGCAGGAAGGTCAAGTGGAAAATGGTCTGGGAACGAATGAGGATTTCCAACGGCTTCAATCTGTGAGGCCTCCAGCTGGTTCGCAGGAAAGAAAAATGCCTGTTCATGGCCAGCAACAACCAATGCTTCGACAACAAGTCGGAGAGCGCAAAGGTGCTTGCAAGCTCTTCCATTTTTCAGGAAATCGGGACAGGAGCAGCTTGCGTGTCCTGAACGTTGAATGGAGACTGCGTATAAGACATCGGAGTTTCTGGAAGAGGTGCAGGATGCTTGATAGCTGTTCGCATCGGGTCGTGTAAGAGAGACTAAAGCTCCCTTTGATGCAAGATCTAGTGCTGAATTTTGGCGGTCATCATCTGAAGGCCACCATGCAACAACGTGCTGATCAGTACTAGAAGTAAGCGCTCCGGAGTTCCTTTGCAGATTCTTGACCAAGTCTGCTCCATGTGCAGGTTGTCTGAATCGATCAGCGAGCCAAACTCTATGTTGTAGCCTGGTGTGATGACGGGCAAATATGTTAGGAAGAATTCGAGTGACAAGGATAAAGATGAGGAGGTCGATTCGAAGTCGTTTCCCAGACCGAAGCCAAGAGCCAATGAATTTGCGTTTGAGGATGCAGTTGAAAGATTCGAGATGGTTGGTGGTAGGGATCATGTTTTGAACAGGTGCACCTATCTTGACAGCAGCTGCTCGACGACCCCATTCCGACCAACTCTGCCACAAGTTTTCTGGCATCCAGTGATCAAGGAGATACTGCGTATGTTTGAGTGCTGCCTCTGCAATGCTGCGAGTCTCTTCGTTTCCTGTTAGAGTAGTGAAGAACTCTTGCTCTGCTTGAATTGAAACCAAGGCGGAAGCATATTCTGTGCTTGAAATAAGCCTGTGTGACATGAGCTATTGAGTAAAGAAGAGGTAGAATTGCTAGACATACCGGTTTTCCAACTCGAACAACCTCAGTGTTATACTCCCCTTCGCTCCATCCGATCCTTGACATCTTAGTCTCCTGCGGTTGTTCGTCCAGCACTGCCGAAGATGGAATTTGCAGAGAAGAAGATTCATGGAGGGCCAGACAGTGAGGATGGCACCATGCTCCTTGGTATCTGTATCAGTGAGGGTAGAGTAGGGCTCGAACGCAATCTTGAACTTGTTTGTGAGGTGATGGTTCCATGCGAAGAAAAGCTCGGCAAGAATTTCGGTGTTATACCCTGCGTGAGTTGCCCGGTTACCAGTAGGGGCCGAAAACAGAAAGAATGCTACGGGAAGACCTTTGTTATCTTCATCGACCCCCATGGCAATGAACAAGAGTAGACGGCGTGAGCAAACTCCAAATGTTCCATCAAGAATAAGCTGCGAGTGATGAATGTACTTCACGGCAGCTTCGTCCATTTCATGAGTGGCAAGGCAGACTTTAAAATGCTCGTTCTTCTCCGCACGGGCTCGATAGTAGAATATAGCATCGTGAATTGCAGGTTTGAAGTCCTTGTGCTTGGGATCAAGCCAGTCGTCTACGTTATATTGTGGTTCCTTTCGGGTGTTGACACCAAGGCGTCGACTGAATTTGTGGTAGAGTGTAGCATTGTCAGAGGTCTGTAAATTATAACGATGATTTGCTGTATGAGGGATATAGGCAGCCATCCCGCGATAGCTTTTTGCCACTATCATCTCTTGATTACGCTCCTGGACCGCCGTAAGACTGGAACAGGAATCAGCATAACGAATTGAAGTTTGAAAAACACTGTAACTTACCTCGCACCACTCTCAAGCTGGTCCAAGGCAACCTCGTAAACATGTTCATGAAGTGGCACAGCTGGGAGACGGCTCATAGCAGCCTCTTCACAACCTGAGTTATGCTCGAACATTCCACTTATCTTCAATACCTTGTCATCGGCCACTCGAGTTGTGACCTCAACATGTGCCAAGCATCCTGTGAAAGGGTATGGCATTCGACGATCTGAAGAAGTGGCGGAAGTGGCCCTTGTGCCCCCGAAAGACTGAGAGCGTGCAAACTCTCTTCCGTTCGAGTTTAGGACAGTACGGCCAACATGGCCACAAGTACTATGAAGAATAATTCAATGTTGACATCAGTAATACATCTAACATTTGAGCCTACCATTGATATAATGTCTGCTTCTTGGCAGAAGCGGCGGACTTTCCCCAGGTCTGTGAATGTTGAGAAGACCATTTGCTTTCTAACATTGGAAGCGACATAAGATTGAGCTTGAGGCTGACGAGTTTTTCTTGTGCTTGCTGCTGCTGCTCCTTGCTGCTGGCATCAAACATGAGCTCTTCATACCGACGTTCCTCATAGCAGATACGGATGGCTTCTCGTTGCTTGTCACTGAGCTGAAGATGATTACTGACAACCTACTCCGGAATAGTTGCAGATGTGTATTGTTATAGTTCAAAAACACACACCTTCTCTCTTGTAAACACAAACCTAGGAGTCTTTTCACTCCTTGAGCTCGAACTCAGATTCATTGTGAACGAACAAGACAGCTTTTGCAGCTGAAGATTTGGTGTCTAGAGTCCTTCGCATTTGGTATGCTTCTTTACTCTCTAAAGACATTACATATTTGTCATTTGTGAGCTGCCAGAAAGATCGTCGTGCACTGTGACGCGTTTGACAGATGAAGAGAATGATATTCTTGCATCTTGACGCGTTTGAACTTGATCGCGATTTGATCGCTGGGCGCTATCTTTCCCAAATGGTTTTTTCAGTTGCCTGCCGCTTACTCATACAGGCGCTTAAACTTAAATCCGAACACCACCTGACTGAGAGGCTGTGCAACGATTGCACATCACAGGTGCGGACTAACCGTCCTCTCAACTTCCAGCTTAAGTTCAAGTTTCAACTCGACTGATCACTGTCGAAATAAGAGCATTTTAAGTATCGCTACACACTGCTAATGTATAGAGGCTATTCAGCTCTGCTGCTATCCCAGATCTCCCATCTCAATCCCTCTGTTACGTTCCTCGCTCGTTCTCAGCTCATTGGCTAGCCCGTCTTGTAGTTCACAAAAATAAACGGTAACCTTGTTTGTGATTTCAAGAAATCGTTACTTCAACTGTCTTGTGATTGCTCACATCGAGAGCTCAGTCAAAGAGACATCCACTGCTGATCATCAATATTAAGTACCTAATCATAGCAGCGCTACAGTGTTCCATATATCCGTGCCAGGTCGCACAAATCCTGTACAGTTGTTCCCTTCCTCCACTTGGGCCATTTGTGGCAGACTTCATTATTTCCAAGGCATATCCTGTCGCGCAACAGATGCCACATGATAGAGTCAACTCCAACATCTTCGACTAGATCGGTTAACTTGATACCGTATTCGGGCACATTGAGTTCCTGCGAGAGAATGCGAGTAACTGAATCATGTGTTGACGGATTCATGACTGCACTAGTGTTGACCTCATGTTGGTGCTGCACATTGAACCAGACGGGAGTTTGGACTGTATGATTATGAGAGGTCGAGCGTGTTGATTTGACTGCAGCCTGAGGGTGGTCGGATTTCTCTGGAAGAACAGAGGAAGAGGAGGGGCGGTGTGAGTAAGCAACCCAATGCTCGTTCCGAGTGAAAGGGTATGATGGTAAAGTCACTATCTTGACCGGATAAGGATCATGGTACTTTGCCCATTTGATGGGAGCATGAGCTTCGTAAAGCCGCGCAAGGGACTTCGTAATAGAGCCCCAACAATCAACTGTTGGACCGTTCAGAGTTGCTAGTAGTTGTGACTTGGTCGATATGAATGGTCGCAAAAGAGGGGTGAGTATAGCTTTCGCACTCAGTTCGATCCAAATGTCTATATCTTGGGCAAAGGGATGCGTTGCGCACAAATCAAACCGTACTGTGCTAACCATTTGTTTGGAGAGATAGGTTGAAACTGGAATCGATCCTTTTTCAAGCAAAGACCCGTCGGTGTTTAACAATATAGGCACTTCCGCCTTCCTGAATTGAATCAGTGCCGTGTCATGTTCGAAAACACCTGCTGCTCGAGCCAGAGAAGGTGTATGCCATGCGATAGAACCAGGGAGGAATTTCATTAAAGGAGGTTCAGCTACGTTTTTCAGGTACACATGGAGCTTCATCAGTTCTGAGTGCGCACCGCCCACGACCGTTTGGGAAGTCCCGTTAATGCATGAAATGGCAATACCACTGCATCCACTGTCGAGAATCATCTTTTCGACATTCTGCGCGGGAACGCCTATGGCCAGCATTCCACCGGAGAGGGAACCAGTCGGATCAGAGTGGGTAGAGCGTAGCTTGGCTACAAGCAACTTCATAGAATCTTGAATGGAGATACAACCGGACAAGGCCAACGCCACATATTCACCTAAGCTATGCCCAAGCAGTAGATGGGGCTCAATACCCCAGGCCTTCCACATCATCCCGGCAGCATATCCAACAGAAAATATGCCTACTGTGACGGCTAGCGCTGATGTAAGGTCATCGGAACGGGGGTTTACGGCACCATTTATCAGCCCAATCAGATTATGAACACCAGCCGCCTCGGCCGCGGCATTGCAATCATCAATGTGTGCTTGAAATACAGGCGAACTTTGATATAATATCTTCCCCATTCCCTTGTATTGGGAGCCGTTTCCTCCAATAAGGAACCCTATTCTTGGGGCAGAGTCCTTTCCTTGAATTGCGCTCGGAAGGGGCCCAGATAGCAGTTGACGTTCAAGCTCTTCGATGCTTGATACACTCAAAGCGATCCGAGATGGATAGTCCATCCTACGAGCCGTGGTAGTATAACTCAGATCGGGAAGCGAGATCGGAACAGTCGATCTAATACGTGCAAGTAGTCGCTCAACGATCAACGAGAAATTGGTATGGGACTTGGCTGAAAGAACGACTACGTGAGACGAACGAGGGTCGCTCATGAGGGCATTCGTAGCGGTAGGGTTTGTTTGTGCTATTGGTGGTTCTTGAATGATGACTGCAGCATTTCCGCCTGGAATGATGCCAAATAAGTAGAATGTATCAGAGGCAGATGTGATTCGACTCACCATGGGCTCCGAAATTATGGATCGCTGTGTAAATGTTTTTTTCCCCGGTGACTGGTTTCAGCGGCTGCTGGGTACTAGGAATCCGTATGCCGCATGCCTCTAAATCACCGAGACGAGAATTTGTCTGCGTAGTGATACCGATGTGGGCTGGTATCTGTCGATGTTTCGCCATGAGGGCACCTTTAATCAAGCTAGCCATCCCAGCTGCACTCTCCGAGTGTCCCACATTCGCTTTGAGTGAACCGACGAACAATTCCGAATATTGTCCCACTTTCCGATTTGTGCAATAGGCAGTCTTGATTGCTTCCATCTCTGCATAGTCGCCAGCTCGAGTACCCGTCCCGTGAGCCTCAACAACTCGAATCGCAAGAGGAGATATACCAGCTCGTTTACAGTTCGAAATGAATAAAGCTGCTTGAGTTTCTGAATGAGGAGTGGTTAAAGATTCTGATGGCCCGGACTGATTGACTCCAGATGCAATGATAACCGCGTCGATTTTGTCTTTGTCTCGTAGTGCATCTTCAAGACGCTATTCATAGTACGGATGAGCCTGAGAGCAGGAAAGCAGAAGATATATGTAAGCACCTTCAATACAACAACACCTACACCTTCTGCGCGGCAATATCCATCGGCACTTTCATCGAAAGTCCTACAATCTCCAGTGCTCGAGATAAAATAACCTTTACTAAGCCCCGAATACATTTCGGGGGAAGTCAACATGTTCGCAGCTCCGGCAACGGCAGCATCGCATTCGTGGAGAACCAGAGACTGGCAAGCGGAATGAACTGCCACCAATGACGACGAACAAGCAGTATCGTACACGATACAAGGTCCCTGCCAGCCAAGATAGTGGCTGATACGACCGCCGGCAAAGGCACGAATGGTTCCAGGGCAGAAGAAGGCATCTATTGGCTGACTTGCGAGATTGCTTTCTTGAAGGATGAGGACTCTCAGGTAACTCAATCTCGGAAGTCAACGTACTTTTGGTAACTGTCCGTCGCACTACCGATGAATACACCCATCATTGCTTTGTTCCAGCCAAATTCGCCTCCTTCTCCAGGTTCTTTGTATCCAGCATCATCGAGTGCATCCACAACAGTCTCAAGTAAGAGCCGATGTTGAGGCTGACACAGAATGCTGATAAGTGATTTGTAGTTAATATGAGCCTTCAAATACAAACATCGGTATTCATGGCTTCTCGAGGTGATATATTGAAGAACGCTTCATCGAACAATTTGCCGTCCTGAAGGAAATGGCCTTTTCGCGCTGGCATCTTGTTGGGTCCTCCAGACTGATCCGACAAGTAAATTTCAAGATTGAACCGTGATGGTGGTATCTAATCGAAGAATGTACGTCTTAGAGAACGTGTCTGTTTACAAACGTCAACTTGAAGGACTCACATCTTCCATCGTGTTTTTTGTCTCTAGGAGGAGATCCCAAAACTTTTCGGGAGTGTGAGCCCCTCCGGGAAAACGACAAGCCATGCCGACGATTGCGATCTTATCACGACTGGAGGCCATGTCGACTGCACGTTTCAGAGAAGAAGAGGAAAGTACGAAGCTCCAAATTTCCGCCCACGCATTTATCAAGTTTTCGTCTCATACCTTGGATGTAGATACTCAATCCGCCTTGAGCGGAAATTCTGTTCACACAGAGAAAGAAATTCAAAGAACGCGAGGTCAGATGACAGAGTCCATCGTCCGATAATAGTACTTATAAGTTACATTACTACTGGCCACCATACTGGGCGGAGAACTGTGATTCAACATTAATAGTGGTCCGACCTTGAAGGTTCTGCATGTCTGTATCGATTAGAAGGACAGATAGGGACAACTAGGGCCTGTGAATAGTTAGATGACAGAACAGAACATCAGTGACAGTCGCCGATTGCACCGAACTCCACTAGACTCCACTCCTACGAAGGATTTATCATTTCATAACGCCGCCTCCTATTATAATACCATGATCTATCCTAAACAGAGAAGTTCGGAATCATGTTCAACAGTGCAAATGGGAGCAAATGGGGTAGTCGAATGGAGGTAAGCAGATCGATGACAGTGACATGGGCCATTTGTTGATATTGAAGCAGTTTCAACGCTTTTCAACGACCCCCGGATGGGCAATGATCTTAGTGACTCGGCAATCCCAGCCCTCGGTGGTTTGGTCAAAAATTATTGTCATCATCAGATACGGATACTAGTAAAGACAGTGATCTGAATTCTTTAGCTGCACCGATACAGTCCCTTCAAGCCCACAGATACCATTCATACTACCCATCCCGAGACCGAGTCTTTCCTAGTCAAAAGGCTCCGCGTGATAAACTACAGGTTATAGAGAGTGAGCAAAAAAGTCAGCCACCGCCGGGTCACATTGAAGCCGAAAAGAGCATAGAGGTTCAATTGACTCACAAGCATGAACGATCCGAAAGCAAGCATCACCCCTGAGAAGATTTGTGCGCTTTTGAACCCGTTAAAAGCAATGAGCCAACCGCTGATGGGAGGTCCGAGAAGTGCTCCGAACGCGCTGAGAGAGAGAGGAGGAATAGTGAGTTAAAATTTCCATGAACATTCATATCCTGATGTTGATGCCTAGTTAGCTAGTTATCGATCAGACATACCTCACGCTTAGCATTTGTCCAATACCTATACCGATCTTTCGTGGGTCATCCTATACAAGGGAGTTAGACCCAATCGGCAGTAGTCGCTCAGCTACGAGTAAGTTTCCTCTAACCGCCTCAAGGATCTCAAAATAAAGAGGGATTTTTTGCGAGGAATCACAGGACATTTACGAAGTTATGATGAAAGTTGGTCGAAGAACGCAGCGTACCAGTAACGGAGGAACACAAGCCCCTTGTAGGCTGAGTACATTTCCCGAAGTGAATCCATAGAGAGCTTGTGATCGAGAGAACAAGAACGAGACGAGTAAGAGTAGGGTTTGGAAAGGGACGGCCCAATCAGTACAAGGGTTATGTCAGTCAAACCCTCAAAAGCGGACACTAACCTCCAACAACGAGAATACTACCTGTATTCCTCGCGGCTATACTCACGAAGACCAACATCGCAGAAAGGAGGCCCGTGATAATCATGATATTATATCTCCCCCACGAATCTGCAGCCATTCCTGGAAGTATTCGGCCAAACTAGGTAGTACATTTCAAGATAAGGTGAAGCGTCTACGAGTAAATGAAGTTGACGTACGAAAGATGCGGCGTTCAAGATAGAAACAGAGTAGAAAATCATGTTGGAGGAAAAACCATTGACGGCCCCATAACTAGAAAGGAAGAAGAGGAGGAAGAATATGCCTATGAGCAGATTTAGTCAGTTGCTTGAAACATGATGAAAGATATTTTGATCCTTACCGAGAACTATGAAGAACATAGCGATGCTTCGTGGGACACGATGAGCACGCAGAAGAAACTGAGACCAGTCCAATCTTTGAGCACAGTCAACTCACCAGAAAGTCGAATACGCAGCCGACCGAAATAAGCCAAAGGCGAAGAACTCCGAACCCATTCGTCTTGGTAATCGTCCCTTGACCAACAATGCGGCAATCGACGTGAGTACAAACGACATAAAACCACATGTTCGTAGGGCCCAGCCGAAGCCAACCTGAAGATAGATCAGAATAGGCGACGAAATTGGGAAAGACTTTCATCAACATGCCTCTCCAATCAACCGATTGATGGCAATTGGCCAAATGACACCCCCAACTGAAGATCCAGAGGTGACGATGCCTAGTGCGAGACCTCTTCGCTTGAAGAACCAGTGGTTGATGCTGATAGAATAATTAGTGAATATCTCAAATATCTCAAATCACTGCTCATTGTTACCTAGCAAACGAAGGTGAAAACAAGGCGGAAAGACAAAAACCTTGAAGTAATCCTTGGGCCAGGAAGAATTCCCAGAATTCTTTGCTAAATGGAGCGTCAGTAGGAAGTCAGTCGGATCGAAGAAGAAGCAGGGAATTGACCATAGACTCTGCATCATACAAGATACTGAAAAACCTAGGCCTCCCATGAAGATCAAGGGCTTTTTTTGACCCACAGACAACCGTCAGTGATCAGTTTCGAACAATATGGTGAAGGAGAGAGAGTGCGGATTGCGGCGGCTTACCCCGGCACCGAACTTATCGAATATCGAGCCAAAGATGGAGCCCATGAAGTATATGCTACGGGCGAGTCAGTGTCGATGAATGTGATATGATGAATAGTCACCTCACCAGAACGTTTGAAAAGCGCCGATCCAGGCGATGTCGCTCTCGGATTTATGAGAGAGCTGATTCTGCTTGTAGTACGCTTGAAAACTGTACATCCGCACATAGCGTTCTGAGTCGAGTAGCGCGGAGAGAAAATGAGAAGTTACAACGCACACTGGGTCGGATTAGACAGGAGATATCCTGGAATGGTGTCGATGCTCACCTCCGAAGGCATTAAGAAACCCAAACGAGACAAACACAGCGAGCCATGCGCCGGTGACGACCTACTCGACACCATGAGGACCGGTGGAAGGGTGGAATGCTGGCATAGTCAACTCACAGCCCATGCTTCCTTACCGCCGTCAGGAAAAGAAGGAGAAGGATTCGAAGGAGGTACAGTGTCTGTGACTTCGTCTAAGTTTGCCGATGGCGATTTTACGGGCTCATTGTCGAGCTTGTTGAGGGTATACGAGGATTGGGACATTGCAGACAGAGGGGTGGGGTCAATGAAAGGTTGAAAGAGTCGAAGACTGGGAATTTGTGCAAGATTTGTGGAAGCCGACTTGGAAGGAGCTTCTGTTCGGCCGCGATCCTGGTTCGATCTCGGTATCTGATGATTTGTAACCAAAAAATCGAAGGACTCACCTTTACTTGCACGGCTCATTGATTGAACACCGGCTGTTCATCGAACAGTGCCAACCTGTGCCACCTTCAACAACGGAGTCAAGAATCAAGAGCCCATGATGGATTGATCGAAACCCTGGGAAAGATTTGAAACTCCTGTCGATTTCATGTACTTTATTCGTGAATGAATGAATGAATGAATTTTTCACGACTCCACACAAGGTGGGGTCCCAAGTATGATCTTCTGATTCTGTCCCGACGTCTTCGTCTTTGAAATTTGGCCTTAGTGGGTTGTCTAGACTCCGAGGTCTCCGTTCAAATCTAACGCAGCACTCATTGGAAGTTTTCGAGCGTGACTGATAGATTCAAAGGCCCTGCTTACAGCGATCATCATCCTTCAGCTCGAGAATCCAATTCGTCGTTCATGTTATACAGTTCCATCCGGAAATGGGGTCCCACAAGGGAACAGCCGGGCACAACCTCCATCGCTGCGAATGCTCAATCAATCCCTGTTCTTCGGTTCGAGATATGTAATTCCTCAGAACCATTTTAGTAACCTCAGCCACGGCTTCCTGTTCTCTCTGTCCCAAATCCCATTCACAGTCGATAATCACCTCACGAAATGCCAATGCACACTGCCACTGCTGCTCTCGAAACCCTTACTGAACTCCTCGACTCCATCGAATCTTCAGCTGCTATCCTTCGTCTGTCTCTCGAGGAACAATTGCTTCAAATTCGAACCAATGTCCTCAATAGCAACACCAAAGAGGAGGGTATGGCCTCAGCTCCCGACCTTCCATTTCACATCTCGGCCTCTCTCGCCTCTCACGCATCAAAAGTGCGCGTGGCGGCCGAGAAGTTGGCTCAGCTTGTAACCCCTCCAAGACACATAGTGTTCGAAGCTGCGGGATCGGTGAGTAATTACGCTCTGTCCATGATTTTATCTCTCAATATCCGTGCATATGTATTTGGGAACGTTAGTTCTACATCACAGCTGCCCTTGATATCATCGTCAAATCAGACATCGCTTCTGTTATCCATGACAAGGGGACCAGGGATGCGAAAAAGGTAGGTATACCGGTGGAAGTGCTAGCTCAAGAAACTCGATTGGACTCGGATCTACTAGGTACCCGTGCACTCCTTTTGTTTTGCAAGGAAATATACTGAACCAACCCCTTCGTATATGTCATTGGTTAGCCCGTCTATTGCGTCACCTAGTTGCTAATGGGATTTTTGAAGAGATAACCGTAAACAAGTTTGCGAACAATGCCGCTAGTCAAACGTTGGTTCACGATCCTGAGTTCAGAGCACACCTTGACCTTGTGTACGTGTCATTTTGAGTTTGCCCTGAGTCGGAAATGATCTCCTGTATACGTTCTGAAACCATCTCTCAAGCATGCACGAAGGCCGCGCCGCAATCTCTTTCTTTCCTGAGCTTATCTCCAAGCGATTCGAGAACACTGCTTCCGCGGCGTCCTTGTCAGGCACCCCTGCCACCACTACTCATCCTCTCCCACCATCAGCATTTTTTCTATACAGCCACGGTCAACGATTTTATGACTGGCTCCATTCTCCCGAGCATTCAGACCGGAATACCAACTTCAACGTGGCCATGCGAGGTATGGCTCTCACCGAAGGGTTGGCCTTTCTTCCCGCTGGTATGTTGCTCATCTTCCTTTTACACCATTTGACATCTCGGTTGAATGAAGTTCTGATCTCAGACTATCCTTTCTACGCGCTTCCACCTTCGAGGCTCATTGTAGATGTTGGCGGGGGACTAGGCTCATTGCCTGCTTTGCTTCTACCATCCCTTCAAGCCCAAGATTTGACTCATACATTCATTGTACAAGATCTTGAGCCTGTTATCCGTCAGGCAACCTTAGCTCTCAAACATAGCATGGACCCAATCTCCATCAATACAGAGAATATGGCCATTGACATGGAACATTGGATGGCCCAAGGGAGAATCCAATTCTGCATCCAGGATTGCTTTCAACTTCAACCTCCGGAGTTAGAAGGATCAACTTTCATTTTGAAGAATATGATGTATGGTGTTTGGCACACTCTTTGGAAACCTGCTCATATTTCTGATTGTCATCTTGTTTTTCTCATGCTTTCAAGTCATAACTACCCAGACTCTCAAGCTCTCTGCATTCTTCTCAACCTGCGAAAATCCCATCCATATAAACTTCTCATAATTGATCGACTTGTGCTTCCCCAGCTCAAATCAGAGGCATCTAATATGACATGCTCTGATGAGTTGTTGATGAGTCTTGGTATGCCAGACTTTCAACCCTCCCAACGTGCCCCAACATTTTATGATCTTGTTATGGCCTCACTTCATGGGGGGAAAAACCGGACAGTCCATGACTGGTGCAAGCTGCTTGCTTCGGCTGGATTTCAGCTAGAACAAATTTGGTATCTCAGAGCATCTACGGGGCAGGCTGTGATTGAATGTACTTGTGTCTAGTGATCCGCTGCAGTACCTGTGCATAGTGTTTCATTGACAATTTAAATCCATTGAATTGATTACCATGCAAAGTCCATCAAAGGGTTAGCCTGGCTTGTTGAGTTGTCATCTTCTAAGCTCATCCAAAAAAAACTCAAACTCTTAGCTGAGTTAAGTTACCTTGTTGATCAATGATCCAGTGCAAGATGTTGATCCTGCATTGCACTGTCAAGTCAGTGCCCGAGAAGGACCTCTGAATATGCCTTCAAACTCCATTCACTTTCTAAATCTGCTCACATGTGTTTCACTGAAACCAATATCACTTTGACATAATTGATACATGTGTCACCCTTTGCTTGATCTGCTTTGTAGAATTGACCCAGAATTGACCTACTGTGTATTCATAAATTTCTCATATAATCCCCCAAGTTTTGTGCATATGCTTTCCATACAAGCTTTTCAGCGGGTTGAGCAGACCTCAGTCATAAATCATTTATCCAGAATATTCTAGAACAAGAATCCGTTCTCTTGAACTCTCAATGTCTTCAAGTACAGCTCCAACTTCAGTGCCTCAAAC
The DNA here is from genome assembly GCA_027919835.1 of Lentinula raphanica. NCBI lineage: Eukaryota > Fungi > Basidiomycota > Agaricomycetes > Agaricales > Omphalotaceae > Lentinula > Lentinula raphanica. The sequence goes on from JANVFP010000020.1 coordinate 1,045,856, forward strand.
TCCAAGCCTCAATAATACATATGGTGCAATGTTAATTGGAGGTATGTTTGGATTATTCAATTTCCAAGTACTGGTAGCTCCTTTCTTTTTCCTTTGTCTGTGCTTTCAGCTGTATTAGATGCTGACTGCTACTACTACCCTCTATCTAGTTCTTTTTGCTACATTGTGATTGTTATTCTTATTTGACAAAGTTGGCTCTATCTTCTGATGCATGCTCTGTTACCTCTCCTCTGGTACTGGTAATTATAATTGCACTATTGTCTAGCTTGCAAGGTTGCTTGACATTACAAACAATTATGTATTATGATTCTTATCCCAAAGATCCAATTTCAACAAAGCTAGTGGTATGTTCTTTCTTTCTTATAATTGAAAACTGCTGCCTCAAATATTTCTTCTATCTTTTTCCCATTAGGTTGCCATAGTCTGGTATGTTAACAAAAGCCTGACATGACTCAGTGAAGACTGGCAGTACTGAAAAACTACTCATAGGTGTCTTGATACTTTCCACCTTGTCCTCATTGCTCAGTCTACATATCATTATCTGATTGACAACTGGGGTGTATTGGAGGCACTGGGATTCTCAACCTGGGAACTTGACTTGAACGTAGTGTTCATTGGGTTGTCCAGTTTTGTCTGTCAAGTTTTTTTTTTGAAAAGGTCTGTAGTTTATATATGGCACAGTCATTTTTATGAGGAATTCTGATTTCATTTCATCCTGTTCATATGATCCACATGATATTTCAAATAGGATTTGGGTCTTTAGCAAAAAAAATATTTTCCTGGTTGCTTTTTTGGCTACATTATGTGCCACCACTCTTGTTCTTGATGTTGTTGTCACAGTGCAAATCACTCAAAATAGGTCAGTTACGGAGTTTGGAAAAAGAAAGGGAGAGATCATTGCTGTGTTCACCTCTGGTGCCATAGGTGAGTTGGGCTCATATAACTGCTTTACAAACTCTGATCTTGATGATTATTGTATTTTGTGCACCATTCTATTTGCAAGCCGATGTTGCACTAACATCAGTGCTATGCTATTATATCCAGAGAAGTGGGAGGGGTGGTTTTGGAAGGTAAGTCCAACATGATCTTTCAATGCTGGTCTCAACTTTTGGTATTCATCATTGACAATACCAGAACCAACTCTTTGATTGGTTTTGTCATCAAATATGCAGTCACAACAGGCCTCTTAACAAGGTATGTACATCTTTATCGAAATAATTGCCATGTTATGCTGATAGGTATATACCTTGATTCTAGCTTATTAGGAGTTTTCACCCTAATTGCTGTTTGTGATATAATATCTTTCATCTCTATTATGTGTAACTAACTTACTTTGGCTAACAGTATTTTGCTTCACCTGCTGGTTTCATATTTATTGTAAGTTTAAATCTTCATCCAGGTTAAATACACCAAGCTCAACCCTTTTATACACTGCTCATTCCTCTTTAATAATTATATAGGCCTGTAAGAATGAAAATAAACCGGCCAAGCCAGGGATTGAACCTGGGCCTCCTGCCTTTCCGGTGCAGTGCTCTACCACTGAGCTACTGGGCCATATTCCAATGGATGTTGGATTCACAATCCTAACACTCCCCCTGAAACCAACATCTACAGCAACTTTCTGTGCTTCCATGTCAATTTCAGGACCCCTTGATTGCTCAGCAGGCTTATCTCATCAAACTGGCAGAAATCGCTGCTCTGACTGCGAATCTGTAAGAATGAAAATAAACCGGCCAAGCCAGGGATTGAACCTGGGCCTCCTGCCTTTCCGGTGCAGTGCTCTACCACTGAGCTACTGGGCCATATTCCAATGGATGTTGGATTCACAATCCTAACAAGGCCATGCATTTTTCCTTGGGACGCTTGTATACCAATGCTCTTCTTGCCACGTACGTTAGGATCTTGAATTCAAGGAGTATTCAACATTACATTATCATGGCTGATGAGTTGAGTTTGTTCTACAGGTTGAACTCTCGCTCCAAAATTCGTGCTGCAATTCTGAAGCCCATAGAACTTAATGGTAATCTACCCAATTCAAGAGACAAACAGACAAGGACAGGAGTTGGTTCCATGTCAATTCCTTTATCTAATTCTGAGGCAAGTTGACTCATGATGGTCTTTGATTGGTATTATGAAAAGGATAACCTCTTATTATTATTACATATTAGGTCCAAAATGCTCAGCACACTCATGTACAAGTTCATACAGTAACGGAAACTGTTCAGTCAGGATATTCCTACAATCTGGAGCTCTCAGAAGGGCATGGCCCAATTCACAGCCATGCAGATATGAAATGCTCCTCAGATTTGGGTGATGTATGAAATCCAAGGGATCATATCATGTCTTGCAATACTACTTGCCCTCTTTCCCTACATAGCTTGCCTTGTGATGGGCTGAAATTCAATAGTTACTGTGTAGCATTGTACACATGAATCCTGCTTAATAGTCATTTTCTCAGAGTTGTATGTTACTGACCAGCAAATTATGCAAATGCCACCGGGATAGAAAGATGTTAGGAATTCAGCATAACAGTGGCGACGACACGTTAGTCTCATACGCGGTGTGGTGACATAGGTATGGACAAGATCGATGTATTGGTTTGTTTGGATTCTTGATTTGTATATTTAAGACGTATTTCTGTATAATCACTCTTCAACTCGTATTACTACGTTGAAGAGTGAGTATCTTATATTCCATTGCTATATGCTACCTTACTTACACTTCATTACTAGCTCACTTTGTACTCATATAGGTATATATCAATAGAACTTGTATTACCACGTTGAAAACTCACTTTGTACTCGTATAGACGGTGGCTAGCAAATCTTTAAGAGATTTGCAGTCAGAAACACAAACACTGCCATTTCATCGTAACATAATTCTACTGAACTCGCCTTTAGCAATCATCTGTTTTGAAGATGTCGGCCATGAACACACTCCTGCCTATCCAAACGTTTCCCAAAAATCATCAATTGGATAGTGTTTCGAACTTTCTTTTGTTCAGCAACTCTATTGTGAGTATTACCCGTGGGTACAGGCTCGAAGGCTATATCAATGGGTCCATTCCTCGCCCAGCTGCAAATATCGCTCCTTCTGTCCTTGCCACTGGCGCTACGCCTGGCCAGCCAGTCATCGCAACTTCTACTGCCAATAACTTGAACTCGCCCACCGAAAATCCTGTACCTAAGCAATATGACCAGGCAATGACTGAGCCTGAGTTGTGGAAACCGCCAATGCAAAAGGAGTTCGATTCATTGGAGGGGCAAGGATGTTGGGAACTTGTTGACAGACCGGCTGATGCTAAAGTTCTCAAGGGGATGTGGGTCTACGACCTCAAAGTTGACGGTAGTGGTGAGATTCTTGCTTGCAAAGCACGTTGGGTCGCACGCGGAGATATGCAGTGGCCTGGTCTGAATTTTGACAAGACCTGGTCAATGGTCGCACGTATGGAGTCCTCCAGGTTTCTCATTGCCTGTTCTGCCGCTCTGGGCTGGTCAACCCGACAATGGGACTTCTCCGTGGCGTATCTCAATGGTACTCTTCCTGATCATCCAAAAATCTTCATGAACCAAGTTACTGGCTTCTCCAAGCAAGGGGAGGAGAACAAAGTTTGTTTGATGAAAAAGCCACTTTATGGGCTTGCTCAAGCTGGTCACATATGGTTCAAGGAGCTCAAGAATGAAGCTCATCGCATTGGATTCAAATCTTCTCGAGCAGATCCTTGCATCCATTTTCATAAAGACCCCGTCACCGGATCACATTCAATTCATTTGGTGCATACAGATGATATATGGTCAGCCGCCATGGATGATGAAGAAGCAGATAAGTCAATGAAGGACTTCAACAGATGGGACTGGAAGGATGTCAAAGACAAAAAATTCCTTGTCGGCCTAACACTGGAATACTTCAAAGATGGAGGCATCGGAATCTCGCAAGCTCCCTTCATCGAAAACTCCCTGAAATATTTCGGGCTCTGGGACTCACTCTACCCAATCAATACACCTCTACCTCCGAAGTACCACATTATCCCTCCAAAGTACTATTCCAAAGAGGACTCGGACTTCATGAAAGATAAACCTTACCGGCAAATTCTTGGCTGTTGTTGGTGGATCGCGTTGTCTACTTGTCCCAATATCGTCTTTGCATGCTCAAGCCTATCTCCAGTTCAGAACCAACCTACTCGCAAACACTGGGAACTGCTGATCAAACTCTGTCAGTACATCAAAAGCACTATCAATGGAATCATTTATTGAAAACTCAATGGCGCAGATACCCTCAAGCCGATCAGGTATGTCGATTCAGATTGGGCAAGTAACCTGCACACCCAACGTTCGGTATCTGGTTACATGTTCTTGATCAACGGTTCTCTGGTGTCGTGGTCTTCGAAGCCTCAATCAATAACCACATTACTATCTTCCATGGAAGCAGAATATGTGGCCCTGGCTCACAGAGTACAGCAGGCGGTATGGCTCAATAGCTGGTTGTCGGAGGTAGAACTTGGTGGGAAGGTTCCGATGTGGATACTTAGCAACAGCTTAGGAGCAATCAGTCTTTTGGAAATGACCCGCAAACATGGAGTTTCAAAGGCTATTGATGTTCGCTATCACTTTATTCGGGACGAAGTTGAGGATAACAAAGTTGAAATCTATCCAGTTGCCTCCGAAGACAACGTTGCCGACATTATGACAAAGTCACGAAGGAGCTCCATCAACAATTTGTTCATGCGCTAGGACTTGATTGGTGGTATCGTCGCCAGGGGGAGTGTTAGGAATTCAGCATAACAATGGCGACGACGCGTTAGTCTCATACGCGGTGTGGTGACATAGGTATGGACGAGATCGGTGTATTGGTTTGTTTGGATTCTCAATTTGTATATTTAAGACGTATTTCTGTATAATCACTCTTCAACTCATATTACCACATTGAAGAGTGAGTATCTTATATTCCATCGCTATATGCTACCTTACTTTAATACTTACACTTCATTACTAGCTCACTTCATACTCGTATAGGTATATATCAATAGAACTCGTATTACCACATTGAAGACTCACTTCGTACTCGTATAGACGGCGGCTAGCAAATCTTAAGAAAAGAATGTGGTGATATTTCTGAATTTTACTCTATCCACTTTGAAAACTTTGGAAACCTTAGATGGGAGCCGGACAGGAAGGATCATGGGACAGGACCAGGCAGGATGGTCGGATGTTGATTCTGCCGCAAGTGCCATTTTCATCAATCAGAAAGCCTTCATTTGTACTTACATTTTTTTGATCTTCTTTGACTCCTTCAACTTTGCTCTGATGCATCAACAGTAGATCATCGGCGTCTCAGTATGACAGATGTATGCCTTTCGGATCTTCAAGATTCATGAAGATTTCATACGAGGCCATCGAAGATTGTGCATATTTTGAACCTTATTGGATTGAGCAACAAAATCAGTGACAAATAAGAGCACTACTTAACAGGAGCAACCTGACATCCTGTACGTTAACTTCCTATTGACCATGACTCCTTCTATCATTCCTGTAAAGGCCACTGTTCTGGTAGTGGGTGGTGGACCAGCTGGCTCTTACGCTGCTAGCGTTCTTGCTCGCCGCCAGATAGACGTCGTTGTCCTGGAAGCTTCCAGATTCCCACGTTACCACATTGGTGAATCCTTATTGGCGTCCACAAACTACTTTCTCGAATATATTGGTGCTCGCGAGAAAGTCCTTGCTCATGGCTTTATACGCAAACCGGGAGGTGCATTCAAGTTGCGCAAAGACTTTCCTGCAGCCTATACCAATTTTGTACGTGTTCAATGTCCGGGTAGATGCTTCTCGTTGAAATTGAGCCCATCCGGCTCTGCCCCTTGAATAGGTTGATCATAACACTGGAAACCATGCACTGAACGTAGTCAGTAATAACCCCCACTTTGTCGCGTGCTCATATGCCACTAACAGATAAAAATTTCTTTCAGAATCGTGCTGAATATGATGACCTTCTTTTTCGTCACGCCGGTGAACAGGGAGCGAAAGTGTTTGATGAACACAAAGTTACTCTGCTCAATTTCTCGGCGCAAGATTCTAGTCGTCCAGTATCAGCAGAATGGGAGTGCAAGGCCAATGGAACGAAAGGAACGATCGAGTTTGACTACCTCATCGACGCTGCCGGCCGTCAGGGTCTCCTATCCACAAAATATCACAAGGATCGCGAGTATACAAAAAGTTTGAAGGTAGTGTTTCTTCTGGTCTTACCGTGTCAGTGTCGTGACAGTTTCCACAGAATTCTGCTACATGGGCTTACTGGAAAGGAAGCAAATTGTACGGTGAAGGCACTGAAAGATTCGGGGCTCCATTCATTGAAGCTCTTCATGGTATGCTCAATTCACCAACTTTTGCGCACAACTATCCTCATACTTGCTGTAGATAATACTGGGTGGTGCTGGTACATTCCAATCAACGACGACACCATATCCATAGGTTTCGTCATTCATGAGGAATTCGTCAAGGAAAAGAAAGCGGGGAAAACACTTGAGGAATTCTACATGTCGCAATTCGATCTTCTCACAGATGCCCCAAAATACCGAGCCGGAGGGGAGATGGTACCTAACAAGGAAGGCGGAAACAGTCCTGTTTACATGGCTAGCGATTACAGCTACACATCGAAAGATGTCGGTCGCCTCAACTACCGTCTGGTTGGCGATTCCGCGGCCTTTATCGATCCTTTCTTCTCTTCTGGTGTTCATCTAGCCTTTGTTGGCAGTCTTTCCGCTGCGCTCTCAATCATTTCAGTCATTGACGGGAAGACCGACGAAGAAAGCGCTGCTGCGTTTCACGATGCAGAACTTAAAGTTGCATTCATGAGGTTTGTGCGCTCTTCTTTCTATTGACTGATAACTGTGCTCATCGATCTATTCTGAGATTCTTCATTGTGGTTATGGCAGGCTACAAGCAGATGCGAGGTGGACTACAGGCAAATGTATTGAATGACCTTGATGAGCAGAGCTTTGATAGAGCATTTGATATTATTCGCCCTGTGATCCAGGGAACAGGAGACATCGGAGTGGACAAAGCGAGCACGGGTAATGTGAAGCTGAGCGAGGAGGAAGTAAGGGGCGCAATGGACTTCATTTTCCGACTATTCTCGCATCCTTCCCCTGGAGCGAAGGTTGTAGAGCACGAAGATGATGGACTTCATGGGAATGTTGATGACTTGGATAAAGATGCCCGGGCTCGACTGAAGGCATTTTCACAGTATGTCCCTCACCTCATGGGCCACGACGGCGTCATGCATATCCTGGATGCAGCACAAGAGAAGATGAGACTTTCAGTCAATGGCTCTACTGCTATTAAGCTGAAGCCGCTGGGTGTCTCTGTTTGAATATTCAAACTTACTTCGAAAAAGACTTTGAAGATATGTGTGTATATACATGTGTTCATGGTTTCTACTATATGTTCCTAGAATCGCTGTCAATCGAACCAACTCAGAGACTCCTCAGATTGTAAATCCCGACTGCATCTCGTTCGATGATATAGATCGATATAACTTTGAAATTTTGTCCAATCATCGATATAGTATAGCTCGATTAACGACACGAGAATCTGGACTCATGGGTGAGGGTGGTTCTGGTTGGTTCAACGCAAGAACTAGATTCACTTTCATGGTCGTCGGAATGAGTAATGGAGCTATTACCCTTACAATCCTATATCACGCAGGTGGAGGAGGCGGAGGCGGAGCCTGACCATCAGGGGGTGGCGGGGGCGGTCCAGATGGCTGAGGGGCTGGAGCAGAAGGATCGTAACCCTGATAGTTGGGATATCCAGGATATCCGCCTGGAGCTTGAGCACCTTGGATGCCTGGAGCCTGACCCTGACCCTGACCCTGAGGTTGTTGACCTTGCTGGGCGTAGTACTGTTCAGCCTGTTTGGCTTGTTCTGCAGCCCAAGCTTTGAATTCCGGAGAATTGACATCATATCCGTATGCAGCCCTGGATAATGGAAAAGGTCAGAACGAAAGTAATAGGAGGGACTTCCGAATTTGAAGGCACACATGAATAAGGAGAGAAAAGACATAAAGATCAACTAGTAAAAGAAAACTCACCAATACGCAGCATACTGCTCCTGTGTCGACCCGGTAGCTCCTCCTGCACCAGCACCAGCAGCAGGATCAGCACCCCCGGGCGGCGGGGGAGGAGCTTCGCCCGGTGGCGGAGGTGCGTATCCTCCAGGTGCACCTCCAGGATACCCACCCTGCATAGACGCAGCATATGCAGCATACTGCTGTTGAGCTTGGTGCAGCTCCATTTGCTGGGCTTGTACTATAGCAGCCATTTTTGCATGTTCGGCGCGGACGACGAGGAGAAGATCTTCGGTGAGTACTTTTGCTCGGGCTACTTGAGATTCTTCAGGGCCACTGGAAGGAGGAAATGAAGACGAGGTGTAAAATGAATAACAAAACACATCGACTCACGTTATATGTATATACAGCGGTTCTTCACTCTCTCTTCCAGTCTCCTGCTCGACGAAGCCTGAGCCGACACCCTTGATTTGTACACGTGTTCCTGTTTCTTGCTGGATATACTTGACGAACGAACCCTTTGGTCATCTTTCAGCAACCTCGTTATCACGGGATACTAAAGCACTCACACTTGGCCCAACAACCTTCGCCCTCAAGTTGAAGTTCCTGATACTTTCGAGCCCCACCGGTAGTTTCTCCTCTGGCCACTTTCTTCTCCCGCCCATTTTGTCCTTCTTATCCTCTACCAAACTTCCCATGTCAATCGCTAGCAGTTCTTCGACCTTTTTAATGGCTTTATCGAGGATCTCGCGGGTAGGAGCCATGATGTGTAGATATAGTGGTGGATCTCTTTCGGTAGCCTTCGAACGCTGAGGATGCCAAGTTCCTTTGGTTGATATCGAGGCTCCAGTTTCTTCTTGGATCTAATGAACGTAAATGATGACAAATGCTGGAGAAAGAGACTGCAACTCACTTCCTGCTGAGTTGAGCTTTTACAAAGCATATACCTATTCCTTGCATCGTTGATATCGATATCATGAGTATACGCTGCATCGTTCAGCCCTCCTCCTCCTAATGCGCCTGCCCCACCTGCAGCAAACTGTGCGGCGATCTTGGCGGCTATTGCTGCTGCTGCTGCCGCTGCTTCCGACGCCTGTTTCGAAGAGCTTCCTGGGGCGTTAGACGGTGAAGCTGTGGACATAGCTGAACGATGGAATCGAAAGAGATGAAGGCGATGAAGGCGAAGAAGAAAAATCAGAGGCTTGAATCGAACTTTCCCACACTGATTAGATTAGGATTTGTAATCATTTTCAAAATCTCTCCTTGAAGTTGAGCGCGGAGCGCCCAAGAGACGCTTGCTTTACTCTTGACTCCCATGTCTACTTCTCATGAACGAGAACCATTACTATCTCGCAATGCAACTGGAACCCGAAAGACGCGCTTGGGACCTCATGAAATATCAAAAACCATGAGATATGGGATATTAGCCGGAGTGTGGATGGCTACCTTTCTCTCGGTACGTGAATCAACTAGCTCTTCTGTTTTCGATGCCTTTACCACTCAAAAGTATAGAGCGTGAACAGTAAGTAGCCCCACCAGAAATATCTTCTGCAAGGAAGCTTAGATCTCATTCAGTGACGCTTGTACCTACAAGTATATTCTTAATATCCTTTCTTTCGACATCTCATGGAAAACAGTGCTTCCTTCCATATCGTCCGAATTTCAGAAATCGCATCAGGCAAGCTGGCTTGGTACAGCGTGCGTTAAGGCATACCGCTTGCTTCTGTGCACATAATCTCTTCCACTTACGCTGACTACAGTTACTTACTCGCAACATCGACATTCACACCGTTATACGGCCGTTTAGCAAATGTATTGGGGAGACGTGGAGCGTCTCAGGTTGCAGTTCTTTTCACCGGACTAGGAACTATCGCATGTGGGCTTTCGACGAACATGGAAATGTTGATAGCCTCTCGGTTTGTAAGTTCTACATTTCCGTTATAGGCCGTTCTAATATTCACTTGTTCCGGCAACCAATCCTGGATTAGCTCGCGGGTATCGGGGGTGGTGGTGTTAACACCATAGCCACGTAAGCACATCTATGGCAATCTGAAGTCCATGCTAATACTTCTCGAATCCCAGAATTGTCGTCAGTGACATGTATTCTTTAAGAGTATGTTACCTTGGTAAATGGACTACGGAGAAATCCTAGCTTACTACCATTTCCAGGACAGGGGCTTAGCTCAAGGTGTAGCTAGCGTTTTCAACGGGGTAACGGAGTCTCTTCGCGGGAGTTGCATCAGCATATCTGCTGACGCCTGCTTTCGTATAGCTCGGACTTGGTTTTGGCGGACCTCTGGGAGGGTTGATAACTGACTGGTATGTGATTATCCAAGTCGGAGAAGCGGCACACGCCCTAGTTCATCTGCATCTCATTCTCTGATAATCTTCCAAAAGGCTTGGATGGCGATGGGCATTCCTCTGCCAAGTCCCTCTCTTTGTGCTCTCACTTCTTCTAACCACGATAAATCTGCGCTATGTAACGAAAGGAAGAGGAAAGAGCACGATAGAGGTCTTAAAGCGGATCGATTATCTTGGTAGTTTCACTTTGCTGATCTCGGTAAGTTTTTTCCTCTGATCTCATGGATGTAACGATATGAATGATATGTTCTAGGTCGGCTCAATGCTCTTCTTTCTCAGTACTCGATTCAATGCCAACATTCCTGTGAGTTTCGTGACCTGACTTCGAAGTAAATTCCTGAGCTGAACTAGTGGAGGAATAGTGGTCTGACGCACGAGTCATAGCACCCCTAGTGATTTCGGTTGTATTCTTTGTCGTTTTCGTTTTCGCAGAACTCTATATCGCTCCCGAACCCGTCTTGGCGCCGTTCCTTTTGAAACAGAGAATACCTGTTCTCGTTGGGATATCCAATTTCCTCGTGGCACTCTGCAACTTTACAATCACCTATTTCTTCCCTATGTGGTTCCAGACAGTCATGTTGACGAATGCTTCCACGGCTGGTTCGTTACATTTGCTCTATGAATGCTTGATCGCTCATTTCCACGATCAGGCCTCCACATTCTTCCCAACAGCATATCGATGTCACTGGGATCAGTGTTTGCGGGTTGGATGATGCATCGGACTGGAAAGTACAAGTTGATCAATATGATTTTCGGTATTTTTCCTTTCATCGGCACGATATTGATCAGTCGAATACGCGAGGATTCCGGTTGGATCCAGTCGTGGTTCAGCATTGTGCGCGAATAATTCTTACTGCATATGGGATAGATAGCTAACTGGTACACCATCAAGATACCCATGGGATTTGGAAATGCCGTCGTGTTACAGACTATGCTCAGTGCGTCTTTTCTATTTTTGTCCTAGAGTCTTGGTTGACCATTTTCTCGATTCTAATCTAGTCGCCTTACTGGCACACATACCAGGTAACCATCGCCGCCTATGCACCTGTTGTGAAGGATATGCCTGTACATTGAATCTTTCTAGAATCTCACATGGCCGTTGGTACTGGATTTGGTCAATTGTTTAGAGGAATAGGTAAGCACTGAGCAGATGCCATTCGTCCGCCACATTTGCCTGTGCGACGTCGAATTTAGGTCAAGTTGGAGGAGTTGCTATCTCCTCCGCGATCTTTCAGTGGAAATTAGACGGTGCGCTCAGAGAGCGAATCGATGACCCCGATGCGGAAGAGGTACGATATTCTCACAATCAAACCATGCGTTGCCCTAGACAAGCCCCTTGTAGATTATCACATACATCAGACAAAATGCTAGAGCAGTCGCCACACTTGAGCCCAGATTACAACGCATAGCCCGAGATTCATACTCTGTTAGCTTAAGAACGGTGTTCTTCTTTGCCTCCGTGTCGACATTGTTGGCGTACATTGCACGGCTCCCGGTGAGTTATTTGAATATCATACATGCTCTGTCGATCCACTAACATCGTTTATTTCACTCAAAGATACCCGAAAAAGATTTAGACAGTCGACCTCGGTCCAATTCCGCTCCTCCATTACCACCTTTATCGGCTCCTTTCCCTTCTTCAGCGGCGTCTTTGACTTCCAAAAGGCGCAGTCGCGAGATAGAAGGGGACCCGGACGAGAGTGAAGAACCAAGTGTGTCGACTACACCAGATTCGGAAGTATCAGAAGATGAGACTTTCCTCCCGGTATCGAGCTCGCCAACGACGGTACCGAGAAGGACGCGTCGTCTGTCGGCGTTCGAGTCTACAGAAGGAATATTGGACTTGGAAAGCAGGAGGATTGGGGGGTCTGCGAGGACTGGCAGTAGTGTGGTGGACTAGAATATGATCAGTGAGATAGTATATAACTGCATTCCAGTTGATTTTCTCTCTTGTGCAGTTGGTAGGATTTCTTGATATATGGATAGACTCTTATTGATCTTCCGATTGGCAGAAAATGCTTGTTAGGCTATTCGATTAAAAGAATTTCGCACCGCTATCTACCCAGCTGTACTTCATCCGTGCTGAGTTCCTCCTTTAACTTTGCAAATATATTTAGCAAGTGTTCGACAGGTCTAAGATAGGTAAAAAGGCCTATAGGACCTCAAGGACGCGCCCGTAGCTGGACAATAATAGCTCTTATCAAACCAATCCACAACGCGCCTTGCTCGAATCTTGCATGTACTGTGGATACCCATCGACATCAATCACCGCTTCCGTCTCGAGATGTGTACTTGATGATCCCAACTCAACATATAATTGTAAGCTCAAGATTGACGATTTACCCAGAATTTTGCTGGTCAAATTCCGCTTTCTTTATCATCGCTCATCATCGAAATTGTTGTGGGTCGCCCTCTTTGTCCACGAATATTCTCCGTGATAGTTCTTTCGATTCGCTGGTTAGTAAACAATTCATTGGATTTCCCCGCTCGCATCATGCCTGTGATTCATGTCGATGACTTTCATGCTCATTAGAACCAAACCATGCGCTTCAACCGAATTTATGTCTTCCTCTGTTGTTTTGCTGCGGTATATTGCGTACCAATGGGTAGCTCGATGTCGACCCTATCCGAGGTGAGTCTTGTCATTTACGACCTTGCTAGAGAACTTCTCTGAGTCCATTTATGCAGAAGCCCAAGGAGTCAGGCCAAGAACAGTCGCAGACTTCAAAGTGGAAATCGTTGTTCAAAGTGAGTTGATCGTCCTCAGTCGATCTTGTTCTATGCTGATCTGGTCTGTTCTCGTTCAGAAACCAAACTGGTGGTGCAGGTACCCCAAGTATAAACTCGACAAAGATGGTTGCCCCCTCTTTCGCGATTATCGTAGCGGAGAGGCAACTGAGGCACGCCGCACCTCAGACATCTATGTCGAATTCCTTAATGAGGGTCCGGATAACAGCAATTGGCGCTGGCCCGATGCTCCCGCTCCCATACGGCACAGACTTCATCTTGCCCTGTGGAACAGGTATAAAAAGACGCCGTCGTTTCGGAACTTTGTAAAGGCCAACTATCAAGGTCTATCGATATCTCTCACATTGGTCAACTCGTACGAAGGGGACCGTGATGCGAAGACATTTCGTATTAGGTACTATACAGATATCTTTGCATTGGTCACCGAGATGCAAGCGGACCTCAAGGTCGATTTTGGATGCACGGAGGAACGACGGTGTGAGGGTGAGATAGATAGCGAAGGTAGATTTGTTTCACACAGAGTAGTTACTGAGGGGTAGTCGAAGCGATCCTCTTGTTCCTTCGAAGAGCAAAGTTAATATTTATTTTACCAGTGTGTTGTACTCTTCCTATCTCTCTCGTTGTCCTATTCTGGTGTTTCTATTTCATTTCATTTCTCTACAACATTGTTGATGAAAGACATTCCACCGTCTCTGCTTGGCTCACAACCAGCATCCCGCAACAAAAAGTTTGGAAACCAAGAAACACAGAAAGGATTAGCAAGGATCTGAGATATGTCCATGCGAAAATGATTTGTACATACCACATCCCAAGTTGGTAGTCCTATCTTTCCCCAGTTGATGGATGTTCGATTTTTTTTACCACCCAATGATGGCTACGAGGCTGTTCGAAGGCTCCCGGTGGCGAAACGAACGCGTTTCGAGTATTTTTGACATTAGGATTCTCCGTTGGAGGACTTATCAAGTCACTCATCGATGCGTTTCGGCTTGAATGGTAGATTTGAATGGGGGCGGGAAGCCATAGGGAACTACACCACAGTGGCAGAGCTCGAGGCGATGTGATACGAGACGCCGATAGTGCATATCCATCGATAATCGTTCGCCATGACTGGCATCAGATTGATGATACACCCGTTCGTTAGTAGTATGTACTCGTTCTGACCTGAATAGCTCAACTTGCTGTTCAACCGGAATTCTTGTGTGTACCGTCGTTTGACTTGTATTTCTGAGCTGACTGGAGGCACACAGTGAACGAAAAACAGTTCGAAAAACATGTTAGGAAGGCCAAGGCTTGTGAGGATCGCGAGGACGCTCTTCTTTTTCTTTGGTGTATGTGCATTACCTGCCGACGTGAGTGATATGTGTTACTATCTTCTGGGACGTTCAGACTGATACAAGTGGGGTGCACATCAGAGACGGAGTGTGAGAACCTTGCGGGAGAGATACATCCGGGTGGCGAAAGAGCAGGGGTTTGAACCAAACGCGAATTGGAACGTCCAAGCCCACCTCCACACAAAGAACCCGCCTGCGATAAAAAACTCGAGCACGATCATTGTGGGATGGCTCCCGCCTGATTTTGATGACACTGCAGACATCAAAACATGGCGCATAGTTCGGGATCATCCTCTGGTTGTGCCCACGGGGAGCACAGTTAATTGGGTAAAGACCGAAAATCTGCTGTTTTCGGAGATCCTGAACAACCATGACGTGCTGCGGTTGGACGTAGAAGGGACGATGGTGACGATCATCTATGATCATTCCACTTGTAGTTTTGAGCGTGCAGCTCCTTCGAGTGTGAAGAATGTGTACTTTCGGTTGGATACAAAAGGAATGGACGAAAACAAGCAAACAGCTTGGGCGAGTGTGGAATTGGGTAAATAGATAAGACTTCTCTGGACGAACGAAGTTCAGTGTTTGCCAGCAACCTGTGTTAACGTTACACGAATACAAATACAATTACAACTTTACCATCAACGCATAAGCGCTCAACGTCCTTGGCAACGCTCTACCACACTTGAACGAAGGAACTCAATCTTCCACATCAAACTCTGAACTTGGAATTCGACGATGAAAGAGTGAGCGAGTGAGAAGGATGGTATCTCGCTTTTGAGGAGGAGCAGTGGGCTCTGAGCTTGTGTCTGTCGCAGTGCTCGTCGTGCTGCTCGTCGGCTCGCTCTGTTGATCTGTAGCGGTTACCTGGGAGAAGGAAGAGGTTGATGAGGTGATGGAGTTGGATAGAAATGAAGAAAAGAACTTGCCGTCCCCATTTCGCTTGGGCCATTCTCGTTGGTTTTCATAAGGTCTCCGATAACGATACCAGTCCCTAACATTGCCGCCCCACCAGCAGCGATCGACCATTTTTGTTTGGTGGTGAGGGAGTTCTTAGGCGGGTGTTGTCCCTCCTCCTTCTTCCCTGCAACGTCCCCCTCCTTCCTCTCCTTCTCCCTTGACAGAGGACGGGAGAAATTGGGAACTTTCTGGACGCCCTCAGATGATCCAGAGGGGTTTCGGCTGTGAGAGGGAGACGAGGAGGAATGCTCAGGTACGATGTCAAGTCTGTATCTGTCATGTGTAATCCCAATTGGCAACTTGGGCACGGGAGGCAGGGGACGGGTGGGAGGAGGCGAACCAGGGGGAGTGCCAACGTGGTTCGCCACTGTCTCCCATTGCATCTCTTCCAGAGGAGTCAAAGGACCAGGGCGTTCAAGAGGGACTTTAGGAGGTCTAGGAGGGATGGCGGGACTGTTGATCGCGGCACCAGAAGCAGGCAGAGCCTTCCCCTTGTTCTCAACTGGAGAAGGCGGAGGTGTCATCTTGGGTTGAGGATGAGGTCCTCTAGCAGCCTCACCCTGGCTCGAACGTGGAGAAGAGGGAGGCGTGTTCTCCTTTGTCGTTACAGGATGAGATTCGGGACCATTGATTGTGGAGCGCTCAGATATAATCGACAGGTGTGCGCTTGGATTGACTATGGGAACAGCGTGGGCCGCGAGAGCGAGAGCGAGGGTTATGAATGGAATCAGCGTTTTCTGGGTTCGCATGTCTGCGCGCGCGCGTTTGCTATGTCCGGACCAGCCGGACAAAAGGTAAAGTGTGAATGAGATGGAGGGGAAGGAAGGGAGGGAAGGAAGGGAAGGTGAAAGGTGATGTTCTCTGGGAAGAAATTCTTATCAAAACCGCAGTGGATATGTATGTCTCCGTCGGCTTTTCTCACTCAAAACGCGTATCAGAATCGCATCGGCTTCCGACAGACGACTTGGGGAAGGTTTAAGACGTACGTAGAAGACACGTTCTTCCTCATTGCTGTACAAACTAAAGGACATATTCAACTAGGAGAAACAAAAAAAGTTTTCGTGTCATGAAACGCTTCGCTTTTCCTAATCCAAATCCCAACGAGCGACTCTGCGGTGGTGCAGGGATCGGATGAGGTCTCTCTTGCGCATCATGCCCGACTGATCCATGCTCGTACCCGTACCCGTACCCGTACCCATACCCATAGACCCATCACTTGTACCCGTACCCGTACCCATACTTCCATCACCCATACCCATACTTCCATCACTAGTGCCTGTCGCCCCACCCGCGGTCATATCCATGTTCGCAGAACCAGCCTATCATGAAGAATTCCCAAAGATGAGCTATAGCAGGATTGTAGAACGAGCTTCGTGACTTACCACTCCACCCCCTTCAGTCATACCCGTAGAAGTCGCCCCAGTTCCCGTCTGCCCGCTAGAACTCGAGCCCGCCTCGTAGGCAAGACCGCCAGCAATAGCAGCGCCGCTGACGCCACCAGCCACGAATATTCCAGTCCCTATCGCCCCGTACTTGGCTATCTTCTTGGCTTGATCACTTGTCATGGCTGCCTTCGCTTGACTAATCTTGCCCATGAATCCTTTCTTCTGAGGGTCCCCTTCCTTCGGCTTCGCGTCCCCTGGATGGTTGCCTTCGTGCTTCTCGTCCCCTGGATGGTTGCCTTCATGCTTCTTGTCCACTTCGTGCTCGTTTGCAAGGGGTGACCCTGGGGGAGTAGGGTTGCCTTCGTGGTGGGGAGGACGGTGGCCTTCGTTCTTCTCGTTTGCAAGGGGTGACCCTGGGGAGTAGGGTTGCCTTCGTGGTGGGGAGGACGGTTGCCTTCGTGGGGAGGACGGTTTCCGCTGTTGCCTTCGGGTGGCGTCACTCCGTACTGATGATGCTGGGGATTTACACCTGGCGGTCCTCCAGAATGATGTTGGTTTGCATTCTCAAACTCCCCACTTTTCGGCTTCTTTTCTGGGGCATAATACTCTGTTATGTGGTGCGTCCCTTCAGTCGGCTCTTGGTGCCGACGATAGATCGAACTGGTGAAGGAAGACGAAGGGGTCTGACCCTCGGTTCGTCTGGAAAGATCGGCACCAGCGGGGGAACGTCGACAACACCGCGTGCTTCGACAGGTACATCGAAAACTCCTCTAGCGACGGCTGTCTGAGCATAGCCTCGTTCGTTGGAGGGAGAAGGCGTAGGAGCAGCGTTGGCGGCGAGTGTGAGCGCCAGAGTGACAAAAGGGATAAGTGTGTTGTACGTGCGCATTGTCTGTCGAGTGTTTTGAAGTAGCTCAGTGAGTGATTTAATCGACCATGATTCCGTTTCTCACCTAGAGATACGTCCAAGAAAGGATAACAAACGTTTCGAGTTGTCGAATGAAGAAAACTTTTCGTCAAGATATGAACTTTGTTCACCGGACCAGCCGATGAAGACAGTGCGATACGAAACGGTGAGGAAGAGCTTGAACGCGTGTCAAAGAACCACCAGGGTTTATGGGGGAGAGAAAAAAGTGTTTGCCAAGTTCCGATGGGTCTTTAACGAATTTTTTTCTGATAATGATAAGCGAGAGATGGCGCGAAGGCTGTGATAGTAGTCATGCGGTATCCAAATCACCACCGTCGGGGGAAGCTTTCACGGGAGCCAAAATATCTCGAACGTTTCAGGCCTCTCGATGTTCCTTCCATGATCTTCGATAGGGCCCCATCTTCTTGGACTGACACGAACCGTGAAATCTTCATGGTCTAGGACACAGACGACGAAGACAAGCGCCGTTTCCCATGCGTCGCTGGCAGAAATACGCAAGAGTAACAGTGCCGACGGGTTTCCATATAGATCACCCTAGATTGATATGCACAGGCCGATGCACAGGCTTGCACGCTGATACACTCTGATACGATAAGCACGATTTCTTTTCTCTTCTAACAATCGCTAGCTTTAGATGCACCAACAGAGTCTACGAAGGTCCCGCAAGATGGCATTTCACCCCTCACAGATTTCTGAGGCCATCCATGAATGGTATCGGAATTCATGTACAAGCAAGGAAGGAACAACGGATGAATGTGCCAAGATGATGAGGGTGTTTCGTATATGTATAATCTGATTGGAATTGGCTCCAGTCTTGAGGGAATAGAGCCTTTGTGTGCAATGAGTGGTAGACTGTGGTAGACCGCGGGACAGCGACGCGGTAGATTGAGTAGAGAGCTTGCCATGCATGACTTCGACTCGATTCGAACTTGAGATGGGACGCTGGTCTCTACGAGTCGGATGCCACGATAGATTCGGCGAACGTAGCGTGGACACGAAGAGTGGATTTGAAAAGTGTTACTTAGTGTTGAGATTTCCTTCGGGTGACAGAGTTAAGAGTAGAAAAGCTAGTTTACCTTACAGACATGTTCGTGAGGCTATGACTATAGTAGCAAAATGAAAACATCACTGTCATACGTATAAAATACCGCGAGTGCTATAATGCAACAGAGAAAGGAATCGGAGACAAGGAGTTGGCGAGTGTTCCACTGCATACACCCATTCGACCATGGCGCTATCATTGTTGGACGACGAAGGACCAGCGACGGGTGTGAGGTTGTGTTGAAAGCTGCCTAATAACTTAGGCAGGTACATCGTTGCGAAATTTGTTGGAGCCCTGCATACCTCTAACCGACATCTCAGAAGGATGAGATGATGGGATTCAGCATGGAGATATGCTCTCTTGCACCGGCTGAACGTCGAAAGAAAGATAAGTCAGTCTCGTTGACGAGTATGAAAGCTGCTCACCCTAACCTTCTGTTACTACCTCTCCCTCTCCTCCTCCATCCCGCCACAGCCACTCAGCATCATCCCTCTCCCCATCCCTTGGCACCCCATTCTTGATTTCATCTACAAACTTAGTGCAAGGAAATATCGTTGGGTGTTCTCAGCTCGGCAGCTGATGGACGTTGTTGGAAGAATGCATGTTCGAAACTCACTGGAAGCTGGACATCGTTCATCTTGTTTGAATCCCAAGGATGTTGACGAACCCAGAAAGAATTATCAGTCATCCATTAGGACCAGAATCCTCACTCCAGCCCTTTGGTTCTTTGGGTGGCAGGATACTGATGCAATCGTGCTTGGATGGAGGCTCACATATGAGTGTGCAATGGAGGTGAAAACAGGGAAAAAGGCTCATTGATAATGATCGGCATGTAGAGGCTGGGTTGAGCGAAACTAGAACACTAACGAAGCACAATGTGCTTTGTGAGATCTCCTGCGAGAGCATCACTCAAACGATGAATGGAGAGAAGTACGGTGAACGAACCACATATTACCCTGTCCTATATAGCGAGTGGGTTAATTTATCAAAAATATACAGCATATTGGTGAATAGAGAACACTTAGAATACCCTCCAGGACCTCCAGAAAATTTTCACCTAACGATATAATTAAGGGGATGGCGCGTTATGGACGTTGCAGGCAATGAGCAGAAATGACAGCTTCTTTCCCACGCTTTCTATAGGCACAAAAATTTCACCGTTATTCACCACAACCACGATGAGTGTTTTACTCAACTACTATCTAGGATGCTTAGGAGTATACTTAGACACATACTGTGCATCACTGTTGGTATAGAAAAGCATGTCGACAATGAAAATTATATGTGAGAAAAAATAGAGCAATTAAGCGCTCTATGTCGGATCCGACTCAGATCTAACATGTCTTGTATATCATATTATAGTCCTGGTTTTACAATAATAGTTTGTCATATTTTCAGCACTCATAGTAGCTACTATTGAGCTGTACTATATATTTCAATAACGATTGAAGCACTGTTTTATAGTAGTTAAGCGCTCTATGTCAGATCCGACTTAGATCTAACATGTCTCGTATATTATATTATAGTCCCGTTTTTACAATAATAGTTTGTCATATTTTCAGCACTCATAGTAGCTACTATTGAGCTGTACTATATATTTCAATAGCGATTGAAGCACTGTTTTATAGTAGTTAAGCGCTCTATGTCAGATCCGACTTAGATCTAACATGTCTCGTATATTATATTATAGTCCTGTTTTTACAATAATAGTTTGTCATATTTTCAGCACTCATAGTAGCTACTATTGAGCTGTACTATATATCTCAATATTGATTGAAGCACTGTTTTACAGCAGTTAAGCGCTCTATGTCAGATCCGACTTAGATCTGACATGTCTCATATATTATATTGTAGTCCTGGCTCTGATATCAGAAGAACATCAGATCCATGCATGGTACATTACCTATATACTATGCTGAGACTCTATCAGTACTCTCATTGACGGTTAAAGTTATTGCTTACCTTGTAGCAAAAAAATAAAGCACATAAGCGCTCCGATATCGGAAGAAAGTCAAATGTCGGAAGAAAGTTAGAAGACAGTCAGATGCATCCATGGTACTATCTTATAGTCTATGTGATCATGTCAGATATCAGTGGCATTTTGGAGTAGCTCTGAGGGCTGCTTGAAGCTGTTTAATGTCTTAATTGATCCAATGTCGGAAGAAAGTTGGATGTCGGAAGAGAGTCAGAAGAGAGTCAGAAGTATCTAAAGTACTACTCATTGCTCATGATACTTATCTCAGCTGTTCATAGCAGTGTAGCGTACATCTGAGACTCACTTGTGGCCGTGCTGGTAGAGTCATAATTGCTTGAAGTCTCAAGTGATCTAATGTCGGAAGAAGGTCAGATGTATGTAATATACTAAAGATTTCAGCTCAGAGGAATCTCGTTTGCATTCAAGTGCAGCACAAATAATCTACAATACTCATTCTACAATACCCAATTTACAATATCCAAGAAATACAGCACGATCGTATAATACAGCACACTACTATATACAGTACAAAAAGCTTGCAATATCAAATCAACTCAAATCGGTACACTTATTCTTGCAACAAAAGATGGACTATATCCCCCAAACGTGATGAACCGACTTCCCGTTGGATAAAAGCTGTGCCACAGCCTGTGTTGGTGGATGGTGTAATACGCGTACGGGCGCGTAGGGTAGAAGAGTCGAATGGTATAGTGTGGATGAAATATACGGGGGCCACAGCTTCACGACGAAGGCAGCGTTAGTTGACGAATGATAAAAAGTATTGACCGACGACGTACGCGATAACCCATATCTTCGGAATCCCATATGGACAGTCCCATTCCCGTCGATGCGCCCAAGCTCCTCGTACTGCTCGAATAATACTGGCGTCCGATGGACGGTGATGCGTAGACGTTGCCCAGTAGATTGTAATCTACGTACGGCTGTTAGTCGCGTATGCGGATTTGATCGAAAGACGTACCTCAGTTTCGGCCATAATTTGGATTGTAGACGATGACAATGATGATGATGAAGGCAAAGAAGCAGCGCGGTGAGCCTACGCTACAGCAGGGACGCTCTGAGCACCGCCGAGGACTTGGGCGTCGTCAGAGTTGGGGGGGAAAAGTGAAAAAAGTGCGCCCTTATAAGCTATCCGACATTAAGCGCTCCGGACCGGTGATCCGACCGGCGCTTAATTAATTTGCGCTCTTGAACTGCAACAGTCATCGTCAATGCTGCCGCGCGCAGTGACGGGCCATATACAGATGTTCATGAGCCACAAAAGACTGAGTAGATCAGTCTTTTAAATGCAAGGGTTTCAGGGAAATGGGTTGAGGAGGAGAACAGCGTCAATGAAGATGATTCTCCTCATCGCCTGGTAACAGCTATTGTCGTCGCTGCGTCCAGGCGATGAAGACAGCGTCATTCACGTTGAGCTTTGCTCATCGTACGCTATCTACTGCGACACTATCATGTACTAGTGTCGCGTACAAAATTTTTGCCACATTTCGGCAAGCGTTCGGCGTTACTTTGTTCGGCCGAAATGCCGATACGTTGCATCACTTTCAGCCGCATTCGCCGACTCTTCGGCGGTCATCGCGTTCTCGGCACCTCGGCGTATCGTTCAAAAGCGCTGTCCTGTAACTTTCTCCCACACTTCTTCTTCTTCCTCTCTCTCATCTCTTCGGCCACCATTTCGTTCCTCAACACGACAGGACCCCCAGGACAACACCAAGGACATCAGGAGACGATGGAGGGCATATAGAGACGACGACGAGGGCTAATCTAGAGGGTTGGAGACCACGGTGACGTGGTCTGCCAACCAATAAATTCTTGGTGCGTAATCCGTTCATCCGAACGGATTACCCTCGCTCACATAGCCCCTGCATCAGGATAGGGCAATCGTCGACTCGCGTCGACGATCTCCGACTACTGCCCTGCACCCCCGGATCTATGGAGCCCCCACTCATCTTCGGCCCCGCCTCTTTATGTTACCCCTCAGTCCCGCCTTGTCAAACTCGTCGTCGGCCTCCTCTTTTTCACGATATACGCCCGACAACTCCGACACTTCGTGTCAAGCCCCCAGTTCCGCTGTGTCAACGTCAACGCCGCCCCTCCTTTTTTCCGTTTATCCTTCCCTCACCTCGTCTTCGTCATCCTTGGGACTCTTACACCTCGTTTGGACATTTCTGATTACAATGCTGCACAGCCGGTACATCAACATGGGCCATTTGACTTCATCAACAAACCACAAACATCGTATCCGGCTAGCATACGCTTTGTCTGGCCACGTTTGGCCTCCCTTTCCGTTCAATTTGGCATCTCGAGCTTTTTACGACGACAGGCGACTCAAAACGAGTCAAGGCGACTCCTCGCCTGTCGACGTTTCTCATTGTTTATTCATTTTCCATTGGTCTATAATCCCGCCGGGTCGACGCGTATACCTACGTCGACCCGTGCCTTCATTGTTTTGACTCGTCGTCGAGTCATATCGACGACGTTTTACACGTTCTGGCTTCGGGTCATGTCATCACGATTGTCATCGTGGTGACGCGTCCCACAGCTGACATTACCTTGATATATCTATACCTACCCAAAATACTATATAAACCGTAGGTATTTTGTACCCGAACCCCAGTTCGGTTATTCTCATTAATTCTAGCTTTGGTTCTCATCTCTAAATCTGGTCTCTGAATGCCCTTGTAACTTTATCAAGTCTCCAACGATTAGCAACAAGGATGAATATCATCCTTCCAGCTCCCAATCTTTGGTATAGACATACTGCCTAGCAGTCTTTACCCCGCGTTTTAGGATGACTAGCTCGTGCTAGCACCTAACAGGAACTCTATAAATACCCTATCTATATCCTGTAAAATTCCCAGATCAGATATTCTTAATCTATTTGCTTTCTCCTTGATCTTTTCTGTATTCTCTAACAAACTTTGTAACAATACTAAACCCAACGTAAAGACTCAAAACACCATATATATGAATGAGCTGTTCTGATAAGTAAGTCTGCTTGGCTCAATGTTAGAAGGTCATATAGCAATATGCAGAGTAGCATGGGATCTGGCTGCATCATTTGGTTGCAATGTTTTTTTAAAAAATTCGTGTCCACCAATTCTTATTGGAGAGAGCGTCTAATATCCTTTTATGTAAGGCCACTGAAAAACCTGAGGGCGCTTGAGGGCGCTTAAAATCAGATAAGCATATACTAGACATCACTTTCTTTACATGTTCAAAAGCAGAGCAGTATTTCTGGGCATTATGATATCTCACTAAATGAATGAATGTGCGCCAAGATTTCCTACAAGAGTCTAATGGCCGAGTAAGTTATTGTACTTGTGATAGAGTTTCTGTCGTGTGTTCAAATGTCTAAGTCTAACGAACAATTCTGAAGTTGATATAGACTGACTCAGTAGATTTGAGCATTATGAAATCTGAATCACTATTATAGTTGTGCAGGCAGATATCATTGACGATGTGCACTTGGCTCAGTGGTAGAGCATCAGATAGTGCGTGAGATTCATTATTTGAAGGTGGCAAGTTCAAATCTTGCAGTGGATACACCAGTAATTATTTGGAATTTTTATTGGTCCCCACAACGGCTACCTGTGAGGGCAGAGCATGATCAGTGGCCATGTCCTGACTTTTTACGAGTGTTCGAGAAGATCACGTGCAACTGACGCTTATGTAAACTTGCTGAGCCAAGTAGTTTAACGCCCAGACATGACTGCTGGCTGACCGAGCCTTTTCATATCACAAGTGAACCATTGTTGGAGTATGTCCACTTAGCTTAATGGTCAAGCACCCAATAACAGTATGCGGTTACCTGCGTTATTTGGAAGTTGCAAGTTCGAATCTTGCAGTGGACACTCCATTAATTCTTCAAGAAGTTTCTTTTTGACAATATAGGCGTCTTAAGGCGCTTAAAATTAGATGCAGGCTAGACTTACCATACGAAGAATTCTGAAGCTTATATATATAGAGTAGATTTGAGCATTATGAAATCTGAATCACTATTATAGTTGTGCAGGCAGATATCATTGACTGAGGAGAGTGGTATCAATGAGCTTTTCAGATAACTATGTCCACTTGGCTCAGTGGTAGAGCATCAGATAATGATTAATGATGGGTGCGTGATTCATTATTTGAAGGTGGCGAGTTCGAATCTTGCAGTGGACACACCAGTAATTATTTGGATTTTTTATTGGTCCCCACAACGGCTACCTGTGAGGGCAGAGCATGATCAGTGGCCATGTCCTGACTTTTTACGAGTGTTCGAGAAAATCACGTGCAACTGACGCTTATGTAAACTTGCTGAGCCAAGTAGTTTAACGCCCAGACGTGACTGCTGGCTGACCGAGCCTTTTCATATCACAAGTGAACCGTTGTTGCAGTATGTCTGCTTAGCTTAATGGTCAAGCACCCAAGAACAGTATGTGATTACCAGCGTTATTTGGAAGTTGCAAGTTCGAATCTTGCAGTGGACATGCCATTAATTCTTCAAAAAAATTCTTTTTGACAACGTAGGCGTCTTGAGGCGCTTAAAATTAGATGTAGGCTAGACTTACCATGATACTCTCTTCAAAAGCAAGAAAGTGAGGTACTAGTGATTATAACAGTAATAATATAATGAGAATAATATCAGACATAGGCTAGACTTAACATGATACTCTTTTTAAAAGCAAGAAAGTGACTCACTAGCGATTATAACTGTAATAATATAATAAGAATAATTGAAAATGATATAATAACAATCACATCGATCCAACAATAGCCTGAGCATGTTCCAACCACTTGTAAACGTCTTTGTGTCTTTGTACATCCACTGACTGGAAATAGTCGTTGTCGTTGATGAATGTAATCACCTTTTTCAATGACAACAAACCTCCGACAACTCCACGGTCATGATGATAAAGCAACTTCAACGCCTCATCCATGATAGAATCAGATAAAACCTGTGGGCTCCATTCCATGACAGTCATTGTGATGAGCTGGTTGCAATTCATCATAAAATCTCTCTCGTTGGTCGCATGCTGCTTGATTTGCATAGCAAGATACCCAGCACGCTGAATCCAGTCTGTACTCACAGTAAAGCACTGAGTACATTCACGAAGGAACTCGTTGTTGGGTCTGGATATAGTGGAGTTGAAATGACTGGGAGTGGAAGGGGTACCCGCTCTGGATGAGTGAGGTGTTGAGGTAGGAGTTTTCGTCATGAATGGATTACCTCTACCAGATGGCTTGACTGATGACGGAGCATTTTGAGACGAGAAGAGACTTGGACCTGATGAGGAACGAGTCTGGGGGACAGGTTTGGCAGAAGATGGTGGAATTTGAGTGGACAAAGCACTAGGACCTGATGAAGAACGGGTTTTCAGAACAGGTTTGGCTGTACTCCGTTCCAGCTTAAATATAGGAGGCGGAGGAGGAGGCAAGTGGGCTATTCTTTTCCGTTTGTGCTTTCTAGCCGTCTTAGAATGAGCAGACTGCCATGCCTGCCAGTTATAGCTTCTGCGGGGGGTACGTGGTGGTGATTCTGATTCGCTTTCAGATCCAGATGGTGGCAAAGATCGTTTACCAAGAATCTTCGTAGGAGATCTGGGTTTCGAGGAAGCCTTTGGAGAGGAGTCAGGAACCATTGAGTTTGGTTCCTGTGAGTCCTTTGAAGCGCCTACTTGATCTAAAGAATGTGGCGAAGACTCAGGAACCAATAACGTTGGTTCCCGTGAGTCTTTTGAAGCACGTAGCTGACTGAAAGAATGTGGTAATGGATGATTCGAGGGGTTCAACAGTCCATCGTTAGAGAAGACCTCGGAAGATGGAGCTCTTTCAGACACGCTGTTGGAAGATGTAGGAATAGAAGTCTCGTTGCTTGAGAGCGACTGAGACAAAAGAGGAACTTGAAGACGTGTAAGCTCTGGTGAAGGAGCATCATGTCCTCTTTGAGGAAGGACAGGTGCAGCTTCAGCACTTGCCGTCATCTGACCTTTCTCAGATGACGCATTCTGAGTAGGTTCAATTCGAGGTGGTAGAAGTGGGAGTAAAGGGACATCCTGGGAAGACAGAGCATCCACCTGAGCAGAGTTGGATCCAGGATTGGGAGATTTTCTGCGTAGCTCAGACGTAGATTTCTGAGTAAAGTCTCCATTACCATGAGATGGATGGCCCTCAGGGGTGCCTAAACGTGAGAACTCTACACCACGGGTAAGATTTGGTGTAGACTCCCTAATTGAGACACGTTCTACATCCTCACTCAGGTAAGGATCTAGATCTTCATTTGCCGTAGGATCAAGGCTCATTTCCTCGATTTCTGCAAGCACTATTTGAGAGTGATTAGGGGGGAGGGTACTTATTTCAGTGATGAGTTTCAACGTACGCATTTGGTCTACATCATCAGGATCCTCCTTAGGATCCATCCGCGGTGCATCAGATGTGACTACTGTACATCCCACAGATTACGGTTGAAATGGTATATTCATCTTTATTGAATGTAACTTACCCTTATTACCCTCAAGCAATGATTCTTGAGCGTTCAGGGTTTCTTCTGCCAAAAGTCCAATTAAGAACCCTAATCAAATGATGGAAAGAAACTCACGTTGATGTTTCTCTGCCAAGTGCTCTACCTTTTGAGCCTTTCCTTCAGTAGAACCTGCGCTCCCAGCTGATGTGTGCGGGGAAATATCGTTGACTGAGCAGAGAAATATCAAACATTACATATTAGTACTCACTATCTAAAAGCTTTCCGTTTGCAAGTTCCCAACACATCTTCCTGCGAAGATAAGCGCAGTTGGACTGATCAAAAGTGATATCCAAACTCTCTTGTGAGCAAGAGAGGATGATATTCACAGTAAAAATTCCACAGTCGTAGGAATTTTGTTGTTGTGGAACCTATAGTGAACACAGCTCAAGAATAGACAACCGGCGATGTTCGATCGTCGTTACCTTCATCTGTGGCACCATCAGATCCAAACTGTCCAACAGTTCGTTTCGCAGGATTGCCTCAGTGAGGAGCCACTCCTGAATGTCCTAAGACCAAGTATTGAGCTCATTATTACGTTGGACTGTAGTTAGAAGTTCAACTTACTGTGAGAACACTTTCATGATAGCTGCGATAGACACTTTGCAAGCTATCGTATAACGTCAGAGTAGCTTCCCTGGGATCAATGATTCCCGTCATCCAGTGCGTGTTTCCTACGTTGATAGGCATCAGAATCAGCCTTGATTTGAAAAGATTTGGGTACTGTTTCATTTGGTTTGAGTAAGGCAACAGCGCCGATATTAAACTTATATTAAGTACTTACATGTTTGGTTATGCGGAACACCGGATGGTCTTCGCTCAACCTCCGTTGTTGGGAAGCCGATTTCGCGGAGTTTGCTATTTGGCCGTAGACGAGAGAAGGTAGGATGGTGATATCATTCTTGCACACCTTGGCACAAAGAGAAAGATAGGCATCGATGAGGGTGTCGTTAAGCCACCGCTTTGGGTTCAGCCGATGAAAGTCGAGATTTTTGAGTTGGTACTTGTCAAAAGTACAGGCGATGGCATTGGGTGGCTTGGCTTGTAAAAGCCTATCCACTGCTGCCTCCAAATCCTTCGGCAGCTTGGAAGAAGGCACTGTTATTGAGAAAATTAGTTATGGTTTCCTTTTTGGAATAATCATTGAGAAGAGAGAAGAGAAAACGAAACAAAATCAAACTTTTTTTTACAACCACCGCGCGGTTGTAGATTATGCGGTGGGGTTATTACAGGCAAGTAGCACAAACAGTTTGAGTAAAGTATCGTAAGGTCATACTAACCGAGGTTAGCAATTTCTCGTTCTTTTCCTTTCCCTGCGAGCAAAAACGTATTAGCAGTCACACACGAGTTCTATCTAATGGGGTTAACTCACCGGTCTCGACATTTCTGTAATACTGCGAGCCTAAAAGCAGAATCAACGATAATTCAGATCGTAACATGATTTCTATCACTCACTATGCAAGAAAGATCGGTCAAAATCAACCAAGACCTTGTCCGTTCCAGCTATTTCCTCATCCGTGTATGTTTCCAGAACACCAGACGGCTGACCGGCTGTTGTGATACGCGACATCATTTCATCTATCACCTCTAATCAGTCATTGTACTATTCAGTAAGTGATCACTTACCTGTAAAGCGCTTGAAGCGATCCCCAATATCTTCCAATCCATGCTGCTTCTTATCTTCCCAAAACTGACAATGGGCGTTTCCAAGCTGCTCGCTTGCCTTCACAGCCTTCGTCCTTGACCCTGACGCAAAGGCGTTTAGGGCCTGTACTATGTCCACCTCGTACACCCATCTCTTTGGCGCCTTGACCCATTTTCCAATCTCGTCATCGGATATGTATGGATCGACCTCCCCTAACTCCGGGCTTCTCATCCGACGACGATCACTACAGAAGCTGCGTTATAGCGTGTGTCTGACAACAAAAGGACAACGACTCACCCAAAAACTTTACGTTCTGGTTCGATAACTACCTCCCTCATATCATCTACTACGTCCATTACATCCTCGTCTTCCTCTACATCTCCATGAAGCTTATTGGACTGAAGATCTTCTTGATCCTGGTCTGCTTCAAATATGTAAGCGTTGTCAGTCCAAGTCAGAGTCTTCATTCACTCACCTTCATTATCCTCCATTTCGACGTCGCTATCCTTCTTCTGAATGTTTCTCCCCTC
This sequence comes from Lentinula raphanica, assembly GCA_027919835.1. NCBI lineage: Eukaryota > Fungi > Basidiomycota > Agaricomycetes > Agaricales > Omphalotaceae > Lentinula > Lentinula raphanica. The sequence goes on from JANVFP010000020.1 coordinate 1,075,339, forward strand.
TTCCTCTTCACTTTCAACCATGAGCAAGTTATTATCTACATCCATCGACTGATCATCATCGGTTATCTCGATAACGTCCTCCTCGACGCGTGGTTTGGATGCCTTTTGTGTTCGGGTTGCAGGTGTTCTTGATTTTGGAGGAACATTTCGTCTAGTTGTCGGTGCCTTTCGCGTTTTTGCAGCAGCCTTTTTGGATTGAGCAGCAGGCTGTCGTCGTCGCCTTAGTGGTTGTGGCAACGGTTCATGCAGAGGACCAACACAATAAACCGGAGTAGATTCGTCGCGTTCGAAAGGGGCCATGTTGTCTTTGTTAGGTAGCCTGGAGCAGTGCAGTTTAAGATTAGCGTGGTGATCTTGATCGTGAAGGAGCGAGGAGTGATGATCGTTGTGGTGGTCGTAGTTAGAAAGAGAAATGAAAAAAATGGACCGGCATTGCCCGAGGCGTTCATGAACGTGATAATAAGCGCCCAAATATAGATCTAGGTTGTAGCGGCTATTTGAGCGCTCATTAAGCGCCATCTTTCATGGGTTCGTTTAACGCCCAATAAGCGCTTTACAGCTTAGTCAGAAATTAGGTACACCGTGTTGAATAAGCACCTCAGATTAGCGCTCAAACTTCAATTCTTTCAACGACTATCATCATCATCTATATAACATGTCTTCCACTGTTCTTCAACTCGATCCCACACAAATACCACCAGTCGCCTTTCCTAACACTGTGGATGGAGTGTACCAAGGTCCTTTTATGGATTCTTGGCAAACAGGACGCTTCATCGTCTGTTCCCATACCTGTCGACACACTGTGAAACGAGTCCGACCTGAGTTTGAACACCTTTTCATCTGGCCTGTCAACACTGGCGGCCGATCTTACGATCATTGCAAAAACGCCAAGTTCCATGACCAATGCACTGAGGAGTGTCCAGGTTATTCAAAAGGGGGACCGCGAAATGCAGCTGGACGACGACCTGCAACGCTGGCTGAAACCGCTCGAGGGGTTATAATATGGCGAAACCTCGCGGACAATCATTTTGACGGGCTTCAGGTTCGGGAGAAGGAATGGATCAGAAAAGTTAGAGTTGGCGAGGAGTTGGTCAATCCGCAACTAAGGGCGCTGTGGCTTGCTGCTCCTTCTCTTCCTGTCCTCTTTCCATCGCCATACTCCAACTTTGGAATAGGACCTGATCCACAACACTTGCAATTTCAGGACATCCCCACGCATCTATCACAACAGATGAGACCCTTCAACGTTAACGCTGCTCTTAATGGCTTACCTGCTATGGCAGGATCGACAGTTCCAGGCCCTGGTCCTGTGCTTTGTGGATATGAAGGTTTTGGTGAGTTTTTAGATATTATCACACAAGGTTTACTCAACTCTTTGATCGCTAAGGTGCCCCATCTCCCAACACGAACCCTACACCTTTGGTCGCTCCCATTGCAGGTCCGAGTACACATAGCGAAGCTTCACACTCGCACAGCACAACAAGAGCACCTCAACCTTCTCCGCGCAAGATTTCTGAC